>NW_006499948.1:1554515-1642726 GCF_000471905.2 Amborella trichopoda | reverse complement strand
TTAAGGCGAATTGCTAAAAAAAAAAACGGGCACCTTTGATTCCTTTTCCTCCTCCTCCTCCTCTTCCTTTGTCATTGTTCTCTTCTTCAATATAAAAATAAAAAATAAAAAAATCCGCTAGGCTGAAAATCCGAAAGGAACCCCACACATTGAAAAAAAGGCTACCGGGCTGAAAACCTGAAAGGGACCTCGGAGCGATGAAAAAAGAAAAAAAACATATCCGCTGGGCTGAAAATCCAAAAGGAACCCCAAGCGTTGGAAAAAAGGCTACTGGGATGAACACCCGAAGCGACGAAAAAAAAGAAGGTCTCTCCTTCCTTCTAATCTCCAAAGTCTTTTCTCTCTAAACATCTTCTTTTCCTCCCTTGAGTCAAAGTGGTGTTAAAAGAAAAATCAATAAGCATTAGCCTGAGGGAAAGCTGTTAAGGACCTAGATCATCTAAAACTTCGAAAGGTGGGTGGTGGAGGAATGGAATCAAAAATCCAAAGAGATTCTGAACACCTAGGGGCAGTATCCTGTATTTTCAAGACTATGTTTCGCTCGAAACTCTAGAGAACTCTCCTTGAATTGCAACATAAGAGCTGAGGTTGGAACATAAAGAAATACTTGATGATTCCTCATCCCGAAGATTCAAGCAAGGACCAGATATGCTCACATGGGGTCCACCGAAGGGGTCACAAGTGGTTAGATTATAAGACCTACATTAAAAGAAAACCACCCCCCAATAGGGGCAGCCAATAAAATAAAAATAAAAACTCCACGGTCATATGAGTATAACTACCGACTACACCATCCATCGAGCATGACGTTAAACTGCTTAGAGGGCTATATGGTTGCAGGAGTTGAAATTGCTAACCAAAATTTGTTTTTCGAAATATCTTTCTCTTTTTTAAAATTTCTCATTATATGTCTTGTGTTTTTAAAAAATTTAATTTTTTTGTTAAAATCATAACCTGTCCCTACTCCAGGTTATATTTTAAATCTCCCCCTACTTTAAAAATTTCGAAATGACTTTTAAAAAAACAAAGGAGCTTGGACACCCATATATGATGATCACCGTGGTGACGCGATTACCGCGTTGCTGCCTCGTCTCTCTTTTCAGATTTGGCTAGACAAGTCCATTCCTATAGAAAGCCTTAGGAAACCTTCATAAAATCCAGAAAAATGTAGGTTTGTAGATTTGAAACTGAAGTTAAGTGGCATGACTAGAAAATCCAACTTGAGTTTCAAGCCTGTGTAACTCACCGACATCTAACACCGAAAACCCTCGGAAGAAAAATGCCTTAGGTGGGTGAGCTCGATGAGCACAATGATTTGGAGGGATAGTTGGTGTGCCCTCTGACTGCGTGACATCAGGAACAAATTTTCAATGTCTACATTATCTTCTCTTTTCTTAAATCTATAGACAACCTTAGGAAACCCTAAGGAGATTAAAGAAGATGTCAGGGTTAAAAATTTTCGAACTGCAAAACCCCTGAAGTTAAGTGGCATGGCAAAAAATTCCAACTTGAGTTTCAAGCTTGTGTAACTCATCGGCACCTCACGCCGAAAACCGTAGGAAGAAAAATGCTCTAGGTGGGTGAGGTCGATGAGCGTAATGACTTGGAAGAATAGTTGGTGTGCCCTCTGACTACGTGACCTCAGAAAGAAATATTTGACGTTCACCTGCCCCTTGAAGGACAGGGAATGCCAGGGTGTCTGCTTCTTTGCCACTCACTTGTCCCTCGAAGGATAGGGAGTGCCAAAGATGGGAAATTGTAGACACCCCATTTTAAATCTGGCAAATTCTATAGTTTTGTAAACCCTTAGGATCACACTTAACCTAATAAACGTAAATCCATAGTTCACACAACCTAACTTGTGACCCAGAACCAGTTTGCTTGTCCGGAACCCTGTAGAAACCCTGTTTTGACTCAGATTTCTGTAAACACCATGTTTTACCAAAATATTCATTAAAAATAAAGTAAACAAATCTGTTTTGACCTAAATTTTATCTGAGAGCTTCATAAGAGGATGAGAAAGACAACCAAATTGAAAAAAATCACTTTGGACAAGATTTGGTTTAGGCGACACGGGGCATACTGCCCATGCGACACAGGGCGTGTCGCTCAAGTCATCCTACATTTGCCCTGTTTTACCAAAACAATCATTAAAAATAGTAAAAAAATATGTTTTGACCCAAAATTTCCTTGAGAGATTCAAAAGAGGCTGAGGAAGACACCCAAATTGAAAATCTCACTTTGGACAAGTTGTGGTTTGGGCGACCAGGGCGTGCCACCCAGGCGACACTGGACGTGTCGCCCAAGTCATCCTACATATTTTTCCTGTTTTACTAAATAAATCATTAAAAATAGTAAAAAACTCCATTTTGACCCAAATTTTCTCTGAGAGCTTCATAAGAGGTTGAGGAACACACAAGAAGTGAAATACCTCAATTTGGACTAAAATTCGTGTGTAAAATGCCGGGGCAGGCCGCCCAGGCAATAAGAGTCGTTTCGTCCAGCCTTAGGTGACACATGGCATACCGCCAAGGCGACACGACCTGCGCCACCCAGGCGACATGACCCACACCTCGGCGACATGACCCATGCTGACCAAATCTGTGACCCTCAAAATGTGCATCTTTGACTGAGGGATTTGTTTGTTACGCGTGCATATCCTTCCCAGTAGATTTTGACCCTTATTAGGCCACTTTTCGTGGTCATTTGGAAGGGAGAGAGAGAAAACCTGAGATAGAGAGAAAACCTGGGGGAGAGAGAAAACCTGGGACAGAGAGAGAACAGATGGGAGATAGAGATAGAAACCTGAGAGAGAAACCCTAGAGATAGCTTCAGGAAACCCCCAGCCTCTTGGAACTTCAACCCTTAAACCTGAGAGAGCCTGGACTTAAGACATCTAAAACCATCTGTAGGCCACAACCACCTTATACTGAAAATACTTGCTGGTTAATATCCGGATCGGAGAGACAAAAGAGGCCCGGTTCTGATACGGGTGAGCCCCAAAAGGCTCAGGAGTCTCGGGCCATCTAGCCCGGTTCGGTATCATTTTCTTCCATTTTATCTCTTTTGATTTTATTGTATTCATTTTATTTTAATCTTTGTTTACTTAAAAATCACATTTTGTAATGTCTTGGATCATGCTGGCCCTGCCATAGATATGAGAATAGATCTTCTCGTTTCCGAGAAGATCTGGCCTCAGATCTGAATTCGATTTGTCCCACCTTCTCTACTATTTAATTTTCATTAGTTTACGGTGTCAGATTCGAGTGATAGTCACCACCAGATCTGCCAGATTTGCATCATAAACAACTATGTATCACCCTCGAGCCAACGGGTTAGCCAAAGCTTTCAATAGAAACCCTATGCAACGTTTTAAGGAAGTTGGTCTAAAAAACGAAGAAGAACTGGCATGAGAAACTTCCTGAAGCCTTGTGGGCCTATCGCACTACCATAAGAAATGCCACCGATTCCACTCCTTATTCCTTAGTATATGGGGGTGAAGCAGTTTTACCCCTTGAAATTCAAATCCCTTCACTGCGTGTCGCTGTACATCAAGGACTAATCGAAGATGAGAGAGTCAAACTTCGGTATCAAGAGCAAGACCCACTCAATGAAAAGAGGTTAGACGCTCAACAGAACCTCAAACTCAACCAGGGGAGAATGAAGAGGGCCTTTGACAAGTCAGTCAAAGTCCACTCATTTGCTTGTGGAGACCTAGTTCTAGCTATCAAGAGGTCGATTGTTATGCATGGGCAGCGTAAAGGGAAGTTTTAACCCAAGTGGGAAGGTCCCGTTATAGTTAAAAGGTCTCGCCAAATTGAGCCTACATACTTTCACAGCCTGATGGAGAGGAGGAAATGCCCCTATCAATGGGTGATACCTAAAGAAATACAACGCATGATGCATACTCAAAAAGACTTGATGCGCAACAAGTAAAGAGTCAAAAGGATTGTAAAAAGAAAAAAATCAAAAATCAAAAAATGTGTTGTTTAATCCTTTTTATTGTAGTAAAAAGTAGTTACATGTTACAATCAAAAGCCCATTATTAGGGAGGTTAAAAATCTCTTGCATCTGTGGAAAAGAGAATAGTTGACACCACCAAAGTGTTGCTCTCGCATCTATGGATAAGTGGACAATTACAAACCAAAACCCGCTGTGCTACTTTTGCATCTAAGGATAAGAGGACGGTTATAGGCCAAAAAGAAATGCCCTCATCATGAAGAAGAAGCAAAACCACTTGCGAGTCAGCTTCAATTCATATGCTGGGTGTTCTCAAAGAGGATGGTTATAGGCCAAAAGAAGAAGCCAACCAATTACGAGTCAGCTTCAATTCATCTAACGAGTATATCAAACATATAAGGCAGACTTCTCTAGTAAGGAACTGGCCTATGATGGAGAGCATACCCTATTCATAGTGGGTGCCCTTCCACAGAACAACATGGACTTCACTGTTGTTTTGGAGGACTTGGCTTCCAATAGGCATCATAAGTCAGGCCTTACCATTGGTTCTCGCCCTTTGCCAACCCTAGTCATCACCATGCATGATCATAGCAGAACACGATTCATCGCCGTTCATCAGAGGATCGAGCAAGTAATAGCCATGCACGACTAAAGCCCAGCGCATCATCTTGCTAGCCACGTGAGACAAAGGCACTGACTAGTGCCGCACGAAACTAGCGTCGGTTGAGTTTTTAGAGACTAGCGCCGGTTGAGTTTTTAGAGATTCAGTGCCGACTGCATATCTTAAAAAGCTACTGCCGATTGTGTTTCTGAACCCCAGTGCTGGCTGAGTGTCTTAACTCCGACTGTGTTCCTAAGGACCAGCGCCGGCTGCGTATCCTAGGTCAGCAACGGCTGTGGTCCCTTCTTACTGTGACTGTGTGTCTCCCGTTGACTCTTCATTTTCCCCCACGCACACCTTCTTGAGGCCCCTCATTTTCCTACAAGCAACCCTTTGTCTCCCCAATGATCGCACACTTTCCCGAGGCCCCTCATTTTTCTCCAGCAACCCTTCGTCTTCGGTGACTGCCCGCCTTCTGCGACCCTTCGCCTCTAGTAACCGTTTGCCTCCCGCAACTTCTCGGTTCCCCCTCAAAAACTCCCCTTTACTGGTAGAACCACTTTTTTCCCCACAAGAAAAACCACTGCGAGACTTTCCCCTTCCTGTGCCTTGTCGAAAAACTGCCAAAAATAAGTGAAAGACCCTCGACAGCCCTCTGCTGCATCTTATTTCCTTCTCTTGAACCTTCAAAACCACAGCTGGAGTTCCCTGTTTCCCCAGTGAACTCCCTCTTCCTACTGCAAACTCCTGCAATTCCGGCAAAGCACGGTCTTCCCCGCTGGCATTCGTTTTTTAGTCGAAACCTGTCCCTGCTTGCCAGCAAACGTCTGCTAATATTGTTGGAATCCCCTGTGTACTCACCAA
Organism: Amborella trichopoda; assembly: GCF_000471905.2. The sequence continues at coordinate 1,637,301 of NW_006499948.1, read as the reverse complement.
ATCTCTCACCGAAAAACCTCACCCTCAATGATTTTTACCTTAAATCTTTTTGTCTTTTGTGAAACAGTGAAAATGGGGGTTACCCCCTTTATATAGCCGAAGCTTCCTTTAAATATCCCTCCCAAACTAGTAATGCCAACCACGTCCAAGAAGGCCAAAAGATGATGGGCCAGACCGGGTTGGGCTCTGACCCAAGTCCCAAACAAGGTTTTACCGCCACCCACGAAATCCCATGTAACAGAGAGTAGGGCGGTTCAGGCTCGGGTCAAGGCCCGAACAATAACCCATGCCCAGCACCAGTTGTGTCCTCGACTGAGTCCCGGTTGCGATCTCAACCAAGCGCCGATTGTGTTCTCGACCCAATGCCGATTGTGTTCTCGACCCAATGTTGGCTGTGTTTTCAACTACCCAGCACTGGCTGAGTGTCCAAGAAGTAATGTAGGCTGACCTCAACTCCGGCTACGTTTTCAAAGACTCAGAGCTGGTTGAGTGTTCAAGAAATAATGTTGACAGTACCCAGCATCGGCTGTGCTCTTAGGGGTTCACTTTCGCCCATGTTCATCACCACAGGCTCCATGCTGAACGTCGTGCGTGTCCTACACGTCCTAGCTGCATACGTTAAAAGGCTCAGCACCATGGTCTGAACTATATGACCTTAAATTGTAGCGGAGGTGTTGCACGACCCTAAACTACATGGTCCACGCTGTAAGACTTTAAATTGCACAGCCTCGGTCCAAGCTATATGACCTAAAACCACAGTGCACATCCTGGCCGCATGATGATAAACTGCTTTGTATAGGTCTCGGAGGCATGACCTTAAAACACACCCTCACATGTGCGCACATGCCCTTTACATGCATCCTCACACACGTCTTCCCTAACCGATCTGTTTGTGTGCATGCACCTCCTTCATTACCTCCGTAGTAAGCCCATTTACTTCCTAACCTCTCATCATTCCCCAGTGAGTCTCACCCATGCTCACAAAACGGCTAGCCATTCCGCTATCCATATTCGCTATCAGTTAGTGGGTCACCACTTTTCCACACATCATTCATACATTATTCACTTTTCATAGGTAACTTCACACCATCTTCCCAAAAGTGAGTTAAAACTATCACCATACTCACTCCATGGCCTCCACAAAACTGCCATCCATCATCACCATGGTCTAGCTATTAAACCGTAGTGCATGTCTTGGCTGCATGACCTTAAAAGGCGTCACATAGGTCCCGAAGGCATGACCTTAAATACGCCTTCACAAAAAATAACGGGCATGGTGTGTACTTGATAAGGGAACGCCATGAGTAAAAATGACGGATGGGCATGGTCATGAAACCATGAGTAAGAGAGTTCCGTAAATAAAAATCCGGGCACGGTGAAAACCCAAAAGAGCATCGTGAGTGGACATGGCAAAAAAGTCATGGGTAAAAGAGCCCCCAAAAAAAAGGAAGTTGGTGAAACCATCTCTACAGCGCCACTTCCCAAGTTCAAGTAAAAATCCACAAAGGACGTTTGGACCGATAAACAGGTTGATGCAGCACTCGCCTCAACAGGTGACTTCAGCCCACATAAGAAAAATCTTTGGTGCGACAATACCAGGACTCAAAAATACAAGCTTCAAGCAAGATTAAGACAGTCTGAGTCCATTTACAAAAGGACTCAAAGGACAGAAAAAGGTAATAAAGTCGAAACAAAATTTTTCGAATGTTGTCCTTCTTGCTTCTCTCGAAGAACAACATTCGGCGGGGCAAGCTGTTCGAAGACATTTTTCAGCACCTTGGTCCTTGATATGGAATAAAAAGGAAGTAGGTCAATAAAACCTCAACATGTAGTGAAATTCTTGACAGTCTCAGAATTGCCTCAGAACGGGTCAGAATCTTCCTCAAGCACTCCAAAAGGCCACCTGTCAAGTTTCGTCTCAATCCGACATGCCTAAGGCAATTCATACAATTAAACAATTTAAAAAAAAACAGCCTCTAACACCTTGAAATAGAACTGGAACTTTATTTTTGGTGCGTTAAACAGTTGTGGGACAACCTCCATTGGATTTGGACCGGTTGAAAAGCCTTATAGGTCAAGTTTCGGCTTAATCGAGCATTCCAGGACAAGGTTATGGGTAAAAGACCAAAAGGGGGTATGCCGTAAGCGATTCCCGTGCGGCCTCCCTACACCAATCTCCATTAAAGGAGGCTGATGTGCACAGTTTCGAGCAGCAACTTCAAAGGCCCGTATCTCACTCATCCTGAGTCGGATCGCTCTCAAATTTAGTGAGCATGTTCATCTCATCAAGACGAACGTTTTGATATGTGGCACGACCCTTGATGATTCCCAAGTAGGGAGAAAAACTAGAAAGAAGTTGATGATTTGTAAAGATAGTTGCAAAAAATTCAGTTGCAGCTTGCCTTGCTCGAGCGACCAAATCACAACGCTCGCGATCCCATCAATGCGAAACCAATTACATTATGTGCTTAAGGTTTGAGGCTGTCTCTAATCCAAGCCCTGCATACGATGAAAGGTTGGATTTCACACATGGAGGCGTCGAAGCTGCTGTAAATTTCAATTGCCGGATTTCTTGATTCCAACAAAAAAATGACAAAATCTTCATTCAGATATGAAATCGAGCTGCATTTTGTTGCCACACGATTGTGATGGCATTCTTCGTGTGATTCAATGAAGAAATCAAAGAAAAACATCAAGAAACAAGCACACTATTGATCGAAAGTTTTCAAGATTCATCCAAATTTCGAGTCGTATGATCCTGGCGTAAAAACATGATCCATGACTTGAAGTTGGTATCAAATCAATCGCCATGTCGAGCCCTACAAGAAAACAATCATCTTTTAGCCAAAAGGGCAACAAAGCAACCCTGAATCATCCACTGAAGATCACGCAAGTTCTAAGGCAGCAACAGGGATTGGTTTAGAATTTCAAACATTGTTGGGCTGGGGCAAAACAACCCTTTTACACCCAATTTTGTAATTTATTTTAATTCAAATTATCATCAATTTAGGTAGTTTTTAGGCGTAATCCCATGTTTGGGCCCAATTTTATATAAACATGTAAAGCCCAATAGTCAAAAGACCTCCAGTTCATTCTACACATTGATCAATAAAGCTTCAATTTTTTCCTTGAGTTCGTGGGTGCATCTTGGAGAGAGAGAGAGGAGAGACAATAAAAGGTTGGTACATTTTGGTAAGGTAAATTTCTCTCTCCTCCTTTTATCTCTCTTTCTCTCTCCTCCTCTCATCTCTCTTTCTCTCTCCTCCTCTCATCTCTCTTTCTCTCTCATCATTTCTATCTCTCTATTTCTCTCTCCCCATCTCTATCTCCCTCTTCTCTCTCCTCTCATCTATGTCTTTCTTTCTTATTTTATCTTTGATCTCCTTTATCCACTTTCCTTTTTGTCTCGTTATCTTTCCTTCACTTTTCCTCTCTTTCCTATTCTCTCTCTCTGCTCTCTTTCTCCTTCTTCTCTGTTCGTGCATGGCGAAGCCGATCGCTTGGCATGATGTTGTCTTGCTTCAGAGATAGGAACAGTGAGCCAGGCCTTAACCCGAGTGGCGGGCCGAGACTCTGTCGAAATCTCTTTGTCTTCTTCATGGATGGCCGAAGCACATCGCTGCCCATGTCTTCTCTCTCTTCTTCTTCTTCTGACACCGATGACGGAAGCACATCACTGCCCATGTCTTTCCTTTCCTCTTCTTCTTCTGACATGGACGGTGGAAGCACACTGCCCATGTCTTTTTTCTCCTCTTCTTCTTTTGACACGGACAACGGAAGCACATCGCCGCCCATGTCTTTTTTGTCCTCTTCTTCTTTTGACACGGACGGCGAAAGAACATTGCCGCCCATGTCCTCTCTCTTCTCTTTCTTCTTAGTCTAACATGAATGACGAAAGCACATCACCACCCATGTCATCTCTGTCTTCTTCTTCATCTGACACAGACAGTGGAAGCACATCACTACTCATGTCTCTCTCTTCTTCTTCTTTTGACATGGACAGTGGAAACACATCGTTGCCCATGTTTTCTCTCTCCTCTGATTCCCGTACCATGAGCGGCGGAGGCTAATTGCAGCTGATGTCCTTTCCCTCTTCTTACTCTCCTGTCATGGACGGCAGAGGTTCATCGCCATCCATATTCTTTTCTATCTTCTCTATCATCACCATTTAAGTTCTCTCTTCTTCCTTCTCTCTCCTTTTCTTCTTCTTCCTTTCTTCCTATTTCTTTTCTTCTCCCTTTGTTCCTCTTCTCTTCGTCTTCTCCCATGCACGACATCGGTAGTATTGTGCATGTCTCTCTTTCTCTCATTTCTTTCTTCTCTCTCTCTTTGACTAAGAGAGGTTGAGACAAACATCACCATGATATTCTTGTTGTCTATCATTATTACTGTTGAGCCGATCTTAGTCACCATGCCCGCTTTACTGCCACGATAAGTTGGCCATTATGACAGGCCGACCAATGATTGTTCTGACATCTAGTAGTATTTCTGTTGTGCCGGTCTAGTTACCGTGCCCGTCTTGCTACCACACCGGGTCAACCACTTGCTGATCTAGTTGCTATGTTAGTCTTGCTACCTAATCAAAACTCCTATCATCTATCTCTTTCCTCTTCTTGCATCTATTTTCTTACCCTTTCTTCTCTTGGATGTGCAAACCTGTGTACATTTGCTCAAAGACAAGGTGGGGTATCTTCTAGCCCACTTGTCTTGTAAAATTAACTATGTGTGTGTGATTGTAAAGACATGAGAATATAGGTCAATGGAGATGATTCCGAACCAGTTTTATGACTGGGGGGCTTTCTTCGTGATCTAAGAGGGTGCCCACGCGAGCCAGCCAGAGTAAGTCCCGAACCCATCTCAAATTCCTCTCTCATCAGTTGGTACACCTGCCCTTGCTCCTGAGTGAGGTTTTCGAGAGAGCGGTCTCAAAGTCTCGGGTTCCCCTCGAACCCGAGATGCGTGCCTCCCGATCATCCAAATCTGGAGGGCGAGTTTTAGGCACCTAACCAGCGGGGTTGCAAGCAAGGGATCTTGCTCCATGGACTTTAGAATATCCCCCATGTTGTCATCCTCTGATCATGTGGGAGATGGCATACTTTTGAAATGGTGATGTCCATCTCAGGTTTTAAAATTACCCTACACAAAACACAATTTCTTTGTCAATTAATGATTTCAACACTTCACATATTTTTTAATAAATGATTTGACAATTTCCATATCTTTTCTCTTAGTCGTTAAGTTTAATTGGTTATCAAGCATTATTCCTTGGAGTGTATCTCACCGTGACATTCTAAATTGACTACAGTCCCCTTTTTTGTGTATAGAGAGAGGAGGGCTCACATAGAAACATAGTTTTTTTCATATTTGAATAGATTCTATTAAGTGTCATTCCTAATTGGATGGGGTTTCTATGAGTCGGCTGACTCATACTATACACATTTTTCAGCACTTGGGGTCCTAGATGCGAAATAAAAGTGAAGCTAGTTAATAAAGCCTCGACGACCTGACTTATAGAGAAGGAAAAGTAAGGAGAAGTAAGAGAAAGAAGGAAGACACATATGGCAATGAGATGAGGAGAGAGAAACTTAGATAGCGATAGTCTCCTGCCGTCAGCGATAAGAGAAAAATAGGGAAAGCACATGCAGTGATGTGTTTCCGCTGGCTGTGATAGAAGAGAGAGGAGATAGAAAGAACATAGGTGACGATAAGCTTCCGTCGGCTGTGGCAGAAAGGAGAAGAAAGAGAGGACACAGGCAACTCCTGCTAGCTGTGACAAAAGGGAGAAGAGAGAGAAGACACAGTTGGCGATGTGTTTCTGCCAGTTGTGACAAAAGAGGGGATAGAGAAAGAACATAGGTGGCGATATGCTCCTGCCGACTGTAACAAAAGAGAGGAAGGAGAGAGAAAGCACATGCCCCAATATGCTTCTACCGGCTGTAATAGAAGAGAAAGGAGAAAAAACACTGTTGGAAGATATTTTTCATCATCATGGGGCGCTCAATAAAATCCTATCAAACAGTGGAAATCCGACAGTCTCATAATAGCCCCAGAACTGATGAGGTCTCTCAAAAGTCTCTCGTCAAGTTGCGTTGCATTTCGACATGTCTAAGGTAGTGCAGACTAAGAAACAGTTTCGGTAACAAAGCCGACGAAGCCACTGCAAATTCCGTCGCCGAAATTCCAGATTCTGGCCAAAATTCCAAAGTTGCAAAATCTCTGTTCGGGCACGGAATCGAGTTGTGTTTGTTGCCTTGCAATCATAATGACATGCTCAGTGTGATCTAGTGAAGAAATCATTGAAAAATGTCGAGGAACGAACACACTATCGATCCAAAGTTTCGAGATCCATTCAAATTTCAAGTCACATGATCATGCACTAAAAACAGATCCATGGCTCGAAGTTGGTATCAAATCGATCGCCATGTGGAGCCCTATAGGAAAACAATCATCTTTCGATCAACTAGGCATTGAAATAACCTTGGATCATCCCTGAAAAATCATGCACCTTCTAAGGCAATACATGGACTGTTATGGAATTCCATGAATTGTTAGGAAGGGGCAAAATCTATCATTTTGCACCCTATTTTTTAATTTATTTTAATTCATTTTAATCTTAATTTTCAGAAATTAGGGTTACTTTTGATCATCCGCCCATGTTTGGGGTAAATTCTATATATATGTACCATCGTTATACGTAAAAAAAAAAGAAGACACACTCAATCCCTAACAAAAGAGAGTTTTTACGTAATACAGTTTCTCTTTCTTACCATTGTTGGGTCACGTTTGGAGAGAGAGCGCAAGGTGAAAGTAACTTTTGATCGGTACCCCTAGGCTTGAGGTAGATCTTCTCTCTCTTTCTTTTCTTTTCTTCTCTTTCTTCTTCTTCTTTCTCTTCTCTTTCTTCTTCCTCTTCCTCGTTTGAGTTCCTCTAAGAGGCCATGCACGACAATGGAAGTGTCGTGCATGCCTCTCTGGTGGTCTCACAGGTCACGCATGGCAATGGCAACGCCATGCGTGAGCTTCTCTTTTCTTGGTTCTCTCTCTTAGCGAGGCGTGTAGACGGTGCTGCTCATCGTTGTCCGTAGACGTACCCTCAGCGTCTCAGTGAAGAACACAGATGGTGAAACTCGTTGCTGTCCACAGGGGACTTCCTCTGTTAAGCGTCTAGCACAGATGGCGATATCTATTGCCGCCTGTTAGAGGTCTTGACAACACCTATCATCGTTTGCAAGCTTCCTTCACATGCTCGGTGCCCATCGCCGTCCGTGAGCCTCCTCCGAGCATTCAGTGCTCATCGTCATTCCTCTTATGTCTCACACCTATCGCCATGCACCTCATGAGAACTATCGCTACGTGCTCTATGAGAGGCTATCGTTGCTCGAGTAAGGGTGTGTTCCCTTCTCAGGATGCCAATGGCGATGCCCATTACCTACTGGGTTTTTCCTCCTTCTGCCTCCTCGTTCTCTTTCTCTTCGTCCCCTTTTCTTCTCTTCACTCTTTTCTCTCCTCACTTGACAGAGGGTAGATTAGCCTAGTGCCACCATATCGGTCTCGGTTTAGAGTAGTATTGCCACCATGCTGGTCTTGAGAACCATGTCCGTCTTGCTACCACTACGAATCGGTAGCTTTCTGGCCGACATGCTAGTATTTCCCCTTTGTCAAGTTTTCTTCTCCTTTCTCTCTTTATTGGAACCTTCCGTTTCATCACTCCCTCATATGAGCGTACAATGCCTTAAGACAAGGCTGGGTCTCTTCGACCCACTTGTCTTGCTAATTAACCATAAAAGTCTTGTGTAGAAAACAAGAGGATTGTAGGTCAAGGGAGGCGATTCCGAACCAGTTAAAGTAGCTGGGGGGCTTTCTTCGTGATCTAAGGGGGTGCCTACGCAAGCTAGTCTGAGTAAGTCTCGAACTCACCTTAAATTTCTCTCTCATCAGTTGGTATACATGCCCTTGTTCTTGAGCAAGGTTCTGAGAGAGCGATCTCAAATCCCAGGTTCGCTAAAAATATGAGATACGTGCTGTCAAATCATCTAGATTCGGAAGGAGAGATCGAGGCACCTAACCAGCTTGGCGACTCCACTGGGGACTTACTACCCCTTAGGCAATTCACTGTTGTTTGACCAGTATCCTCTTTTACTTTCTGCATTACTTTCTATGGCACCTGGGTTGTTCAACCCGTTCATTCGAGTCAGGGATTTTCTCATCCCCTCACTCGTGCCTGTCCCAGGGAAGCAAACTGCTTAAGTTTCCTTCCCTAGTCTCCTTCTGACTCAGGAATCACGGTCTGGCTCCCACGTTCTTGCCTAGGTTAGTGCGAGAGGGGACTTAAAAGTCCCTGACTCCCCCCTTCCTCGCCCTGGTGGACCCTCCATCAAGGCCCCATGCATTGGTGGCACGTCTACCACCAAACACAACATGCACCCTGCTACTGGCAAGTCTCTTGCCGGTCATATTGCTGGGGCATGCCGGAAGGCTGCCCTAACCGCTTTTGCAGAAGGCAAGCAAGTTGCCATCGCTTCTGAGGTTTGCCATAAAGCAACCACTCTTATTTTTTCATCACTTCGGACCTCTACATTTAGAGGCTCGACACATCAAGGCGGAGACCCTACGCCCTCCACCCCTCGCACACACTCAAGGGCTCGTGGTCCATCCAATAGAGCCACACCTCGGGGCAACCTTCACGCTGCCTTGAGCTTGCATCCAAGGCTAGGACTTTTGGAGCAGAAGCTTGCAAGCGCCATGCATTTGCTTTCCACAACTTGGGGCAGCGCTAGCGCTATGCCACCTCGAGCACATGAGGGTTGACCGCCCTGTCCCCCCTCTCAGCACACACACAACTTCATCTTACAAGAGATAAGGTGCCGCCTCATCCCTCATAGACACAAGCTCGTAAGTCTCGACCACCTCAGGTCATACTCATTGACCGAGCCCGGGCTGACCCCCAGGTCACCTGGATGGCTAACCCTAAAGGTGCACAAGCACCACCCTTGCAAGTTCCTTCCCGACCCTAACTTAGACGGAGTCATAAACTAGCTCCTTCTCTTTTTTCTCTTCGGACACCAGGCAAGCACCTCAAGCCTTGGTGGTTAGGTGCCTCGATCTCTCCCTTTGGATCGCTAGAGGATCGGGTGGGGCATGTGTCTCGGGTTTGGGGAGAGACCCGAGACGTTTATGAGATCGCTATCTCAGGAACCTCATTCGAAAATGGGGGCAGGTGTTACCAACTTGTGAGAGAGGAATTTAAAGGTGGGTTCGGGACTTACTCGGGCTGACTCACTTTGGGGCTCTATTAAATCACGAAGAAAGCCCCCCTGTGATGAAACTGGTACGGAATCGGCTCCTTTGGGTCATATTCTTCATATTTTTTGCTCTCTTGCAATCACACACATATATGGAAAAGATTATGGGACAGGTGGGTCAGACCTCACCCCTTTCCTCTTTACTGAACATACTCAAGCATGCGCATTAAAAAAGTAGAAAGAAAGATAGGGGGAGAAGAATTCAACCAAGAGAGAAGATCAGAGCAGTGACTAGGCTGGTGGAAGATTGGCATAACGTGGTGACAAAATGGGCTCGATAACTGAGACCGGCTCACGGGATTGATACTAGATGTTATTGTCAATATCGACTAGCTAAGCACGATGATCAGTCTATTGTGGCAGTATAGCGGGCCAAACGAACGTGGTGCAACAACATTATTGCTAGACGACAGTACCGCCATGAGATGCTAAGCTTAATCCATCTTAGTCGAACGAAAGAGTAACCGAGGAATGGTTAGAGAGAAGAAGGGCATAGATGGAAGGAGAGAGAAGCAAGAAGAAAGAAGGGAGAAGAAGGAAGAGGAGATGCAGCCGATGCTAAATATTGCGGACTGTTTTAGGAGATGGGAGAGAGAGGAAGGAGATGGGAGAGAGAGGAAGCAGTCGGTGTTAGGCTTCGCCGACTGTGTCAGATGAAAAGAGAAGAAGGGGACCAACTGGTGTTAAGTCTCGCTAACTGTTAGAAAAAGAGAGGGAAAACCAGTCAACGTTAGGTCTCACCGACTGACAGAAGAGGAGAGAGAAGACCAACCAACACCAAGTCTCATCGACAGATAGAAGAAGAAAGAGAAGACCAATCAGCGTTAGGTCTCACCGACTGATGGAAGAAGAGAGAGAAGACCAATCGATGTTAGGTTTCATTGACTGATAGAAGAAGAGAGAGAAAATCAACCAGCTCTAGGTCTCGCTGACTGATAGAAGAGAGAGGAGGCCAACCAACGTTAAGTCTCATCGATCGATAGAAGAAGAGAGAGAAAACCAATTGGTGTCAAGTCTCACCGACGAATAGAATAAGAGAGAAAACCAAGCGGTGTCAAGTCTCACCGAATGATAGAAGAAGAGAGAGAAAACCAACTGGCGCTAGGTCTCACCGATTGATAGAAGAGAGAGGAGGCCAACCGGTGCTATGTCTCACCACTTGACAAAAGAAGATAGTGACGAGAAGAGAAGAAGAGAGAGAGAGTATGAAGAGAGAGAAAGATAGAGCAGAGAGAGAGAAGAGAGAGAAAGAGAGAAGAGAGAAAGAGAGAAGAGAGAAAGAGAGAGGAGAGAGAAGATAAAGAAGGGTGCGAAAGAGAGAGAAGAGAGAAAGAGAGAAGCGAGAGAAAGAGAGAGCATGGAGAGAAGAGAGTGTGGAGGAGAGAGAAAGTTACCTACCCGAAGGGTACCGACCCTTTCCTTCTCTCACCTTTCTCTCTCCGAGATGTACTCACAGGCTCAAGCAATGAATTAAAATTTTATTGAATCCTCAAAGAATGAATCGCACGTTGAGAGTCCTTTTTTTTTCAATGAGGTAGTGCCTGTTTATATAGAATTGTGCCTAAACATGGGTGGATTGATTAAAATTAGACCTAATTTCTGAAAATTAAGGTTTAATTGAATTAAAAGAAACTCTAAAAATTGTCGTAAAAGGATTGTTTTTCCCATGCCTAACAATGTGTGGAATTTTAGAACAGTCCCTGCTGCTGCCCGAGATCTTGCGTGACCTTCGATGGCTGACGCGAGGGTGTTCTGATACCCATTTAATAGAAATATTAATATTTTATTATACGGCTCGCCATGATGATCGTTTTGATACCAACTACAAGCCATGAATCATGTTTTTGAGCCATGATCACGGGACTTGAAATTGGTTTGAGTCTTGGAAACTTTGGATCGATAGTGCAATAGTTCCTTGATGTTTTTCTATAATTTCTTTGTCATAGTGCACTGAGCATGCCGTCACGATCGTGTCGCAACAAACGGAATGCGATTTGGAGCCCGAACGAAGATTTCACAACTTTTGAGTTTTTTCCGGAATCTGAAATTTGGCGGCCACAATTTCAGTTATTTCGTCGGCTTCATGCATGAAATATGACTGTCCATCATGTACAGGGCTCAAACTAATGATAGACCTGGACCTTACATACATAATGGAATTGGTTTCACGTCAATTCGTTGCGTGAGCATCATGATTTGATCTATCAAGCGAGGCGTGTCACTGTTGAATTTTCTGCAACTTCTTCACGGATCGACAACGTCTCTTTAGGTTTTCTCCCTTCTCGGACATCTTCTCAGGGCGTGCCACATATTGAATTGTTCATCTTGATGAGATAAATATGCTCACCAAATTTGGGAGTGATCCGACTCAAAACAAGTGAGTGACATGCCTCGAAAGTGACTGACCGTGACTATAAAAACAACCACCTTTAATGGTGTTTTGGTCTATTCAGGCCACATGGGAATAGTGTGCGGCCTCTCATGTTCCGATTAAGCCGAAACATGGCCCATAAGGATTATCAACCATGCCGAAACCAATGGCAGTGGTCCCACAGTGATTTGAAACACCAAAAATGTAGTTCTAGTTGTAGGATCTGTTTCAGGGTGCTAGAGGCCATTTTTCCGAAAATTGTTCCTTTGTGTTTACTACCTTAGACATGTCGGAATGCGACAAAACTTGGCAGGTGGTCATTTGGAGTGTTGATGATGATATTTATCAATTCAAGTACCATTTTGAGACTATCGAGAATTTCCACTGTTTTGTAGGCTTTATTGACCTGCTTCCTATCAGGGACCAAGGTGCTGGAAAATACGTTCAAACAGCACCGAACGTTGTACTTCAAGAGAAGTGAGAAGGACAAGCATTTGGAAATTTTCCTTCGGCTTTTACTTTTTTCCTTCCTAGCCACAAAACCACATGAACGTCGAGGAGATTCACGTAATGGTTAGCTAGGCTGCTTAAACGTCGAGATGCATTGTTCACGGGTCCGTCGATGGAGACTTTAGGGTGAGAGAGACTTTTTTGAAGAATCTTGTCGAAGTCCTCGCCCTCATGAGGACTGTTTGTGATTATGAATATGAGGATTTTTTACGGACCTCGTTAGTCAGAGTTAGGTCCATCTGACAATTGAGTGCCATGCCGAAGGGCATTGTTCCCATTTGGTCTGAGTTTGCTTGCATCTTTTTGTGTTGAGTCATGTTTCTAGGATGAATGGTGTGCTAAAGGGCCTTGCGTCTGCGCCGTCTTCTTTACGAATTAGTCGTTGTTTAGCAAGTAGAGTACCTCAGTTTGTCGAGGTGACCAGCTTTGGGTACAACCACCCCTACCCACTGCTGTGCAGCTAGGACAATCACCCCAATTGCCGATCCAAAGTCTGACTGACCCGTTATTCCTTAGCGAGTAGGGTACCTCAGTTTTTCATGGTGACCGCCTTTGGGTACAACCACCCCTACTCACTGCTGTGCAGTTAGGACAATCAACCCAATTGCCGGTCCAAGGTCATAGCTGACTTAACTTCCTTGGGGCGTATTCAACATTTTTTAATGTATGTTGATGACCTTGTGAGAATGATGCTCTTTTTCATGAGACTTGTCTTGGCGTCTTGGAGAGTCTTCTGTCTTTCAAGTCCTTTTTGCAATTGGACTCAGACTGTCGGAATCTTTTCCTTCAAGCTCATATTTTTGGATCCATGATTTTATGCCACTAGGGATTTTCTTCCTTTGAGTGAGGGTTGAAGCTGCCTGTTGAGACGAGTGCAGCATCAACCTATTTATTGGTCCAAGCATCCTTTGCAGATTTTCACTTGAACTTGGGAAGCGGTGTCGTAGAGATGGTTTTTATTTTAGAGCTCTTTTACCCATGACCTTTCGGCCATGTCCACCCTTTTTGTCCATTTTTACTCACGATTCCCTTTCAGGTTTTCACCTTGCTCGGTTCTATTTTATTCACGGAACTCTTTTACTCATGGTTTCGTGATCATGCCTATCCATTATTTTTACTCATAGCATTCCCTCGTTCAGGTATACACCATGCCCGTTATTATTTTTTTGTAAGGGCGTGTTTAAGGTAATGCCTCCAAGACATGTGTGAAACAGTTTAATGTCATGCGGCCTGGACGTGTACTATGGTTTAAAGTTATATAATTAGACTATAATGGTGGTGGCTGGCAGTCTATGAAGGCCATGGAGTGAGTATGGTGGTGGTTTGGCTCACTTGGGGAGATGGCTCGAGGCTACCTATGAGAGATGGACGATATATGAAATGTGAGTGGGTGATGGTGACCCACTAACTTACGACGAGTATGGATGGAGGGATGGTTTGCCGTTTTGTGAGCATGGGTAAGACTCACGAGGGAATGATGTAAGATGATGAAGGGAATGAACGCACTGGGAAGGTAATGAAGGTGGCGTACACACACAAATAGGTAGGTTAGGGAAGGCGTGCGTGAAAGTGCACGAAAAAGCATGTGCGCGTATGTGGTGGTAAGTTTATAGTCATTCCTCCAGAACCTGCGCGAAGCAGTTTATCATTATGCGGCCATGACATGTACTATAGTTTAAGGTCATACATCTGGACCGTGGTTATGCAGTTTAAAGTCATACAATTAGGACTATGCAAATTAAGGTCATGCAACTAGACCTCCGCTACAGTTTCAGGTCATATATTTCTGGTCATGATGCTGAGCCCTTTATCGTCATGAGGCTAGGATGTGTATTATGGTTTAAGGTCATACAGCTAGACCGTGGTTATGTAGTTTAAAGTCATACAACTAAGACCATGCAGTTTAAGGTCATGCAACTAGACCTCCGCTACAGTTTAAGGTCATATAGTTTGGACCATGGTGTTGAGAAGTTTAGGGTCATGCACTATGGACCGAGGTTGAAAATTTTAGGGTCATGCAGTATGGACTGAGGCTGAGCAGTTTAGGGTCATGCAGTATGGACCGAGGCTGAGCAATTTTATGGTCATGAAGTATGGACCGAGGCTGAGCAGTTTAGGGTCATGCAGTATGGACCGAGGCTGAGTAGTTTTAGGGTCATGCAGTATGGACCGAGGCTGAGTAGTTTTAGGGTCATGCAGTATGGACCATGCAGTTTAAGGTCGTGCAACTAGACCTCCGCTACAGTTTAAGGTCGTATAGTTTGGATCAAGGCTAAGCAGTTTAGGCTCATGCAGTTTGGACCGAAGCTAAGCAGTTTAAGGTCATGTAGTATGGACTGCAGCTACAGTTTAAGGTCATATAGTTTGAACCATGGAGTTTAGGGTCTTACGTCTAGACCACAGCTACAGTTTAAGGTCATATAGTTTGGACCATGGAGTTTAGAGTCGTGCATCTAGACCATAGCTATAGTTTAAGGTCATATACTTTGGACCATGGAGTTTAGGGTCGTGCATCTAGACCATTGTCCAGGTCGCCATGTCGGTGGAGCTTCATAGGGAATAGGTCTGTGGATGGTAATCCAACTCCCTGGGGATAAAATGGCTAAGACTATTCACAAACTGAGGGCTCAGATGGAAATGGTGGCCTAATGAAGGATAACCAGCAGAAGTGGACCTTGCTATGGTTTTAAAAGGGGTAAGTGTACTCTTTGGGTGAAAGATGAGTCTCTATAACAGGTAACCCGACTCCTTGGGGGTAAGGTAGCTTAGTGTGAAGATGACCCACTAGGGATTGGGTAAGTAAGAATAACCCTAACTTCACTGGGGATGATGAGCCGCAGTATGGGTGTGACTTCTAGTGGGGAATGAGAGATAGCTCCTGACTCCATTGAGAAAGTCACAGTTTAGGTGCAACGGCCTGGGTGCAAGTCCACTAGGGATGACATATCCTGGCTTGGGTATAACTCCACTAAGGATAGTGGTAGTTCATACATTGCTTGAAATACGGCTAGCATCATGTGTAATGCTGATGGTTTATGGCGAATATTCAACCGTCGCTGAGTTCTCACAACATGATCGGTGCTGTTCAGCTGGCATTGTGAATGACCCATGCTATTATCTGAAGACAATCGACACTGAATTAACCGGTGCTGGGGTCACTTTGGAGACACACCCGGTGCTAAGTCAACCGATGCTAGGGTCATTTTTGGAGACACACTCGACGCTAGGGTTGTTTGGAGACACACCTACCGCCAAGTCAACCAACGCTAAGGTTGTATTTGGAAACACACCCGGTGCCAAGTCAACCGACGCTAAGGTTGTTTGGAGACACACCCAGCGCTAAGTCAATCGACATTAGGGTTGTTGGGAAATACACCTGGCGTTAAGTTAATCAACGTTGAGGTTGTTTGAAAATACACTTGGCACTAAGTCAACCGACACTGGGGATGGATCGATGAGAGTTCCATGCGCACATCATCTAGACCTAATGCCGCATGCGCCGTCCAACACTTAGTACCACGTGCATGCACGACACTCCCATTTATTCCCTGCACCACATTCTCACTCCTCAGGGAGTCCAATCTTCATTGACGGCTCTGTTCCTCATGGAGACGCATTCTCTCACCACACTACAGTCCAAATGCACGACCATAAACTGCATGGTCAAAACTATATGACCCTTCAAGCGCGCACCACCTTCATTACCTCCTCAATGAGTCCATTCATCATTACCATCTTTCACCATTCCTCAGTGAGTCTTACCCATGCTCACAAAACGTCAAGCAGTCTTGCCACTCATAGTCGCCATCAGCTAGTGGTCACCATTATTCATCCACCATTCATTCATCATCAACGCTTCATAGGCAACCTCGTGCCATCTCCTCAAAATTGAGTTAAAGTCATGATCATACTCACTCATCATCACTACGGTCCAGTTATATGACCCTAAACTATAGTGCACATCCTGGCCGCATGACGTTAAAAGGCATCGCATAGGTCTCGAAGGCACGACCGCAAAAACATGCCTTCACAAAAAGAAACGGGCATGCTGTACATCTGGACAAGGGAACGGCATGAGTAAAAATGACGGATGGGCATGGTCACAAAACCATAAGTACGAGAGTTCTGTGGAAAACAAAATTGAGGCGCATTGAAAACGCCAAAAGGGCATCGTGAGCAAAAACATATGAAAAGGGTGGACATGGCTGCAAGTCATGGGTAAAAGAGCCCAGAAATAACATAAGTTGGTGAAAATCGTCTTTACGACGCCACTTCACTTATTTAAGTGAAAACCCGCAAAGGGCGCTTAGACTAACAAGATAGGTTGACGCACGAATGTCGCCTCAGCTGACACTCAATCACAATTTTAATGAGGTCTATCTGAAATCCTCAAATGTCAAGTATCAACCAACACAAAATGACTCGCCAGGGAGTGAGAGCAGCATAAAATCTCCGACACTTAAAAACAGCAACAACATGGCTAGCGAGGGAGTGAGAGCCGCATAAGATCTCCCAACAACAACAAGAGTCCTCAAGGGTGAGGTTGATGACCAAAAGATCCCTTTAAAATACTAAAGACCATCATGAAGGCAAGAAATTGATGAAACCAAGGTCTAACCTACCACAGGCTTTTCAGGGTACTCCTCGCCAAATCCCCTAGCCTATATGGGACCAGACGTTCGGGATAGGTCAGAAGCCCCCGACTGGACCCTGCGGACGGTGATAGGCACCACGCAAGTGAATAAAGCTTGCAGGCTATGATAGACATTGTTGAGACCTCTCACAGGCGGTGATAAGTATCGCCCTTTGTGATAGGCGCACGACGGGGGGAGACCCCTATGGGTGGCAATGAGTTTCACCGTCTGTGCTGTTCACTGAGGCGTGGAGGACGCGTCTGCAGATGGTGATGAGCAACGTTGTCTGCAAGCCTCGTTGGGGGGAAGAGATGGACAAACAGAAGGAGAAGGAGGCTCGCGCATGACACTGCCATCGTCATGCGAGACCTGTGAGACCACAAGAGAGGCATGCAAGACACTGCCACTGCCGCGCATGATCTTTGAGGGAGCTCAAAAGGGGAAGAGGAAGAAGAAGGAGAGGAAGAGAGAGAATAAAATAAAAAGAAGAGAGAGGATTTACCTCGAGCTTAAGGGTACCGGTCCAAAATTTTGTCTCACCTTAGTCTTCTCTCCAAAAGTGACACAACAATGAGAAGAAAGATAAACTTTATTAAGTAAAAGCTCTCTCTTTCTGTATTATGTGTATGTGTCTATTGCCTTCTATGTACAATGATGGTATGTGGTATGTATAGAATTTGCCCCAAACATGGGTGGATGATCAAAAGTAACCCTAATTTCTGGAAATTAAGATTAAATTGAATTAAAATAAATTAAAATAGGGTGAAAATGATAAATTTGCCCCTTCCTAACAATTTGTGGAATTCTAGAACAGTCCCTGTGTTGCCCCAGAATGTGCATGATTTTTCATGGATGATCTAAGGTCGTTCTGATGCCTGGTTGATCAAAAGATGATATTTTTCTTGTAGGGCTCGGCATGGCGATTGTTTTGATACCAACTTTGAGCCATGGATTGTGTTTTTAGCGCACGATCATGTGACTTGAAATTTGAATGGTTATTAAAAATTTGGATCAATACTATACTTGTTCCTAGATGTTTTTCGATGATTTCTTCACTCGATCACATTGAGCATGCCGTTACGATCATGGGGCACAAACGCAGCTCAATTCTGTGCCCAAACAAAGATTTTGCAACTTTGGAATTTTAGCCAGAATATGAAATTCTAATGACAGAATTTGCAATCTTTTTGTCGGCTTCGTGTGCAGAATCTGATAGTTCATCGTGCACGGCGTTCGGGTTATAAATAGCCTGAGGCCTTACGTACATGATGGAATTGGTCTCACATCGACCGGGCTTGTGAGCGGCGTTATTTGACCGCTCGAGCGAGGCACGATGCTGCTGTTTTTCCTACACTTTCTTCATGGATCAACAACTTCTCTCTAGCTTTTCTTCGCGTTCGGGCGTTGTCATGAAGCGTGCCACATATCGAAATCCTCGTCTTAATGAGATGGATACACTCACAAAATTTGGGCTTGATCTGACATCGGGCGAGTGATATATGAGCGTCAAAAGTCATTGGTCGTGACTGTCCCTTCAATGGTGTAGAGTTGCAAGGTGGCCGCACGAGAATAGCATGCGGCTTCTTCTGTTTCACTCTTTTGCCTACAACTTCTTCTTAGAGTGTCTGTTCAAGCTGAAATTTGACCTCTGTAAGTTTTCAACTGTGCTTGATCCAATGGTGGTTATCCCACAATAAATTGAGACTGTAAATATAACTCTAGTTACAGGGTCCATTTCACGGTGCAAGAGGCCGATTTTGCCATAACTGTTTCTCAATCTGCATTGCCTTAGCCATGTCAGACTGGGACAAAACTTGGCAGAAGTCTTTTAAGAGTCATAATGAAGTTCTGGGGGTATTATGAGACTGTCAGGAATTCCACTGTTTGCTAGGCTTCATGATGATGAAAAATATCTTCCAACAGCATGCCCCACCGAAAGTTGTGCTTCGAGAGAATCGAGAAGTGCAATTATTTGAGAAGTTTGAGGGATCCTGTTGAAGTCCTCACCCTCTAGGGACTCTATGGATTCTAAAGCTTGAGGCCTTTGTAGGGACCTCCTCGGACAGAATCAGACTTATCTAAAGGCCAACTGCTATGAACCTTTGGTCGGTATTTTTCGATGCTGCACCAGATTTTCTTTTGATGTTCAGGGTATCTCTGTAGGTCCCATCTAGCGGGGTCCAATCGGGGGCTCCTGACCTGCTCGAAAGTTTGGTCCCTTGTTGCCTAGGGGATTTTGGTGAGGAATACCCTAAAGTCTCTAACAGGTTAGACCCTAGCTTCATCAGTTTCATACCTTCATGATGGTCTTTAGTGTTTTGAAGGGATCTTTTAGTCATCGTCCTTACCCTCAAGGACTCTTGTTGTTGTTGATGTTCAACTGTGGGAGATCTTATGCGGCTCTCACTCCCTGGTGAGCCAATTTGTGTTGTGACTGTATGCTAGCATTTGATAATTTTAGGTAGACCTCATTAACCAAGCTTGTGACTTGTTTGGAAATTGAATGTCGGCTGAGGCGACGGTAGTGCATCAACCTATTTGTTCGTCCAAGTGCCCTATCGTGGGTTTTCACTTGAACATGGGAAGTGGCACTGTAGAGACGGTTTTCACCTACTTCCTTCGTTTTTGGGGCTCTTTTACCCATGACCTTGAGACCATGTCAACCTTTTTCATATGTTTATGCTCACGATGCCCTTTTGGGGTTTTCACCATGCTTGGGTTTTATTTTCCACAAAACTCTTTCACTCATGGTTTCGTGACCATGCCCGTTCGTCATTTTTACTCATGGCATTCCCTTGTTTAGGTGTACACCATGCCCGTTCTTTTTTGTGAAGGCGTGTTTAGGGTCATGCCTTCGGGATCTGTGCGAAGCCTTTTAACGTCATGCAGTCAGAACGTGCACTATAGTTTTGGGTCATACAACTGGACCATAGTGGTGATGAATGACAATCTATGGAGGCCATGGAGTGAGTATGGTGATGGTTTCGACTCACCTTGGGAAGATGGCATGAGGTTGCCTGTGAAGGATGGATGATGTATGAATGGTGGGTATGAAGTGGTGACCCACTAGCTGACGGCGAATATGAATTGTGGAATGGTTCGTCATTTTGTGAGTATGGATAAGACTCACCGAGGAATGGTGAATGATGGTGATATAAATGGAATCACTAGGGAGGTAATGAAGGTGGTGCGCGTGCACGACGGGTCGGTTAGGGAAGGCGTGTGTGGAGATGCACATAGAGGGCCTGTGCGTGTATGTGGGCCCACTGAGAAGGCAATAAAGGTGGTGTGCACACACGAATGGGTTGGTTAGGGAAGACGTGCGTGAAGATGCAAGTAAAAAGGGTGTGCATATGTATGAGGGCGTATTTAAGGTCATGCCTCTTGGACCTGAGCGAAGTAGTTTAACATCATGCGGCCAGGACGTACATTCTAGTTTAAGGTCATATAGCTTAGACCATGGTCATGCAGTTTAAAATCATGCAACCAGAACCGTGCAGTTTAAGGTCGTGCGACTAGACCTCTGCGATAGTTTAAGGTCATATAGTTTGGACCATGGCTTGTGTCATGCAACAAGAACCATGGCTGTGCAGTTTAAGGTCATGCAACGCGGACCATGGCTGCACAGTTTAAAGTTATGTAGTGTGGACCATGGCTGTGCAGTTTAAGGTCATGCAGTGTGGACCAGTAAGTGGGTCACCATGAAGGTAAAGCTGCATGGGGGATAGGTATGTGGATATCTACCTGACTCCCTGGGGATAAAGATAGTTAGGGCTATACACAAGTAGAGCGGTTTAGATAAATATGGTGGCACTACGAGGAGTGACAAGCTGAAGCAGACTTCACTAGGGATTAGGAAGGCCAGTGTGACTCTACGGGGCTGATGAATAGTGACATGCATGTAACTCTGCTGAGAATGACAATCCAGAGCACAAATGAACCCCACTGAGATTTGAAAGGATAAGAATAGCCCTAACTCCCTAAGGATAGTGGGTCACAACAAGATGTGATTCCTACTAGGATGTTGGTATGAAATAGATCCATTGGGGATCAAGGGTGGGTATGATCCTTGCATACATCTAACTCCACAGGGGATGTTGATGAAATACCCCCTTAGCGAAGAGGTGGCCCATCTTTCGGTTAAAGTTATATGTATGGACAATTTGTCGCGCCGTGCATTACAGTTTTAGGGTCTTGCAGCTCAGACCACGGCTATGCAATTTTAAGTCATGCGGTTAGGATCATACAGTTTAAGGTCGTGCAACTAGACCTTCGCTACAGTTTAGGGTCATATATTTTGAACCAATGTCGTTAAGCCTTTTAAGTCATGCGGCCAGAATGTGCACTATGGACCATAGTCGTATAGTTTTGAGTCGTACGATGAGGACTAAGAAGTTTAAGGTCGAACAACGAGACCTCCGTTACAGTTTAGGGTCATATAATTTGGACCATACCTGCGTAGTTTAAGGTCATGCAGCATGGACTGATGTGTGGTGAAGGAATGCAACTCTTTGGGGAACAAAGCCATCACCAGAGACTGGACT
Source organism: Amborella trichopoda (assembly GCF_000471905.2). The sequence goes on along the minus strand of NW_006499948.1, from coordinate 1,615,940 downwards.
CCCTAGTGAGTGAGACTGTGATGCAGGGAATGAACTTCCTGAAGAGGCAGAATAATGGTCCAGAGGGAAGTGTTGTGGCATGATCGCAGCATTAAGTGTTGGATGGCGCACACGGCATTAGGCTTAGATGGTGCATGAGCATTGTTAGGTACTTGTTGAAGAGCGCGACGATAGCCTCTGTGCAAAGGTGCGCGGCGATGCCCCTTGAAGAAGGCATGCAACGATGGCCCTTTAACGAAGGCGTTCGACGATGGCCCTTGATGAAGGCACGCGATGATGGCCTTTGACGAAGGCATGTGGCGATGGTCCTTGACGAAGGCATGCGGTGATGGCACTTGACAAAGGCGTGCGGTGATGGCCCTTGACAAAGGCATGCGGCGATGGCCCTTAACGAAGGCACGTAGCGATGACATCTTATGCGGCGCGTGGCGATAGCCCTTTCGGGCTTGACTCGCCTCGGCCTGGTCTTATTACCATCTGAAGATGAGGACTGCAGCGTCTTTTCAAATTCGTCAAGGGCAGTTTGCGTCACTGCTGAGTATAAAAGGGAAAAAACCCGATTCTATTATTTTACCAAAGGGTAAAATAGTTAAAGAGTTTCTAGAGAGAGAGAGAGCCAGAGCTTCTGGCAAGAGATTTTCAGCTAGAACTTCCTGGCCAAAATTTGCAAAGGCCTTCAAGAGCTCTTCTGGTGAGCTTCAGGAGGTTGCGAAGCTTCATACCATGATTGCAGACAATTTCGAGGAGTGTTGAAGCTCTCCGAGGGGAAACATGGCTTCTCAAAGCCTTAGCAGGTTTTGTAGAGGTGGTCTACTGGAGTTTGAGTGTTTCTCTGGCAGTCTCGTGGCTGAAGGGAGGTTGTAGAGAGTTCAGAGGGCTCTGTCGGTCCTTTGGTTGTTGGAGGAGAAGGAGGAGTAGTAGTAGACTCACTAGAAACTCCGTGGAATTTCAGTGAGTTTGTGTCGAACTGTTGAAGTATGAAAGCAGGGAGAAGGGAGACCTGCATGGTCACAAGGAAGTTTTCTGAGAACTCTGGTGGTTTTTTGCTAACTCTAGTAGCAAATAGAAGGCGGGAAAGGGCTTTCTGGTGAATAGGAGCGAACTCCCAACGAAGAGGGGAAACACTGGTGGGAACTTGAGGGGTCGCAGACCTGCAATAGTCAGGAGGCGAAGGGTTGTGGGACAGCGAACGGTCACCCTTTCACCCACGTGGTGACAGGCCACATCGCGATTGTCAGGCGGCATGCTCAGATTTCAAGGGATGTAGTACTCGCACGTGCGACGCATGGGAACAGTTGGAGCGCGGGTGTTTGTGATAGTTCGTGGTCACGGGATGGCGATACCCTCTTTTGGTTACGAGACAGCGATAACCCTCCCCTCTACGCATGGCAATACCATCACAATGGGTAGACGACAAAATTTCTACCCTTTGTTGCGAGACGGTGATAGCTTGCCAGCATTACGCCTTGAGTGTCAAGTCGGTGATATGCCTTGTGAGCATAGATCTTCGCGACCGCTTAGCATCCTTTGACCGTAAAGCTTTTGATTTAATGGTTGAGCCTTCAGGTGTTATTCCAAACATGAAGAACCTCCCGCCAGCAGGGGAGCTTGGAAATGACGAATTCACAGGTGAAAGCCCGGTGAGAGGTGAGATGATCTGGCTCACCGAAAGCTTATGTGAACCGAGGTGGCCCTTGAGCGTCACCTTTGTTAGTGACGCTGTCTGTATGGTGACAAGGGAAGATAATGATGGCAAGGTGAATGTAGAGGAAGGGGTGGGCCTCCTGCACTTCTTGCATCGAAACATAGGCTCTAATGGGGACTTGCCAACTCTAGTCAAGCAAATGTTAAAGACCCTGAGCATGAAATGGTCTTCCGTTGGCCTGCGGGTACAAGGGAAACACCAGTACTTAAAGGAGTACTCCTCATGGCCCATGAAAGTGCTGAGGCATTTCTAAAATACTTTGAGAAGGGCTTCCTTGCCGGCAGCCATCCAGTGCTCGGCGGGCTACTAGGACTGTTGCTCAAACACAGTCAAAGTGTTTTTGGAAACTTGGAGCCATGTTAGCAACACATGGCTGCTTGTTCATGGGGAGGCATAGATGTCACTCATTGACCTGCACTTCGTTGGTGGGTTGCCACTTCTTAGTGCTATGTATGACGAGTTTATCCCTCGAACTCAGTCATTTTTTGAGGGAAAAAGGTGGGTAAGGAAGCCTCAACGACTGGTCTTTAGGAATTGTTCGTGATCTAGCAACAACTCTATGATGAGCCCAATAGTGGGCGAGTCACCTTCGCCAAATGGGCGATATTCTTCTACGACGACTATATAGTTTGTCACCGAGAAAAGGGGAGAAGGAAACCCCACCAATTTTCGAGTTGCAGAAGGGGAATGAGCACGTCTACCTGACGCTCTTCTTGTGTAAATTTTCCTTGCCAAGAGGGGCAGACATCATTCGTCTCAGCACTTTCTATGTGGTCTGCGACATGGCAAGAGGGAAGGAGTATGCGCTCGCACAACCCATTATGTGCAGTATTTATCATGGCCTGGGAGCCATTTCTAGGGGAAGACAATATCAAGGGGATGAGGGAATGGCATAGTAGATGGTGAGGCCTTCCCAGGGGATTTCAAGACTCCTTTCCCAGTCCATTATGTATATGGCTGGCTTGGGGATTATATTTTGGACAAATATCTCAAAACTAAAGAGTTGGAGGAAATCGTGTGCCCATTTTTGCTGAAGATTGTCGGTCAGAAGGGAGTCTTCCATACCCCAGGTCATGCGCGCAACTTTTTTTACAACGATCATCTCCACATGACCCAGGTGGCGATCCATGCTGGAGGCCTCATGGAGCGTGTGTTTGTCGATGAGATGGGCCACCATCTAGACGATGATTTCACCAGTCCAAAAGAACTGATGTTCATGTTGAGCATCAGAGGAGGAGTTCTTGCCTATCGTACTGTCCATAGCGCAAAGCTTGAGGGCTACTTCCCCCATCGGTTTGCCTGACAACATGGGATAGATCAAGGCTGTTCGTTCTCAGTATTATTCAAGAAACGACATAGCAAGGCTGCTCGTTGGAAGAAAGACCAATTGGGAACCCTCCGGGAGATTTGGCTCCCGAGGCACATTTGCACTGCTCGGGTCACATGCTTGGAGGCCACCAAGGTCGATAAGTATGTGTTGCCTCATTTTGACAAGATGGTATGAGTGATCGAGGCTTACGAGCTCTGGTGGAGGATCATCAATAAGGGGTACTGGGACGTGGAACACCCTTGGAAGGGGGAGGGTGGTCGTTGGAGCCAAGATACAATGCAGTGGAAAATGGCTATGACCCCTCCCCTATGCAAAATCTTTACCCTTGGCTTCCCACATGACTGGCTCAGGATTGGGCGGCCTCGCCAGACTTCCATGGATGAGTCTTTACTGCGGTTCCTCAATATGGAGAAAGGGGCAAAGAGCGTTTTTTACAACCTCTCTAACATCTTCAAATGGATGGAAGGTCACAAAGTCCCGGGGCACGAAGGGCATCCAGTCTAGGATTTGAATGAGCTGATAGGGAGTGGCTCTCATAGAAAGTTAGCCACTAGTTCTTCCAAGTCCAGCACCTTGAAGGTTGCTGCACCCAAGAAGGGAAAAGGAAAGAAGAGGAAGTGGGCTTCCCTAGCGACTCCTCGTTCTCTGGCCAAGAAGGCGACTAGGGCTTCAGGGCTCAAAGGGCGTAAGGTTCTAGTGATTTGTGAGTCAAAAGATGACTCCTTACCCTTGGCTTCTTCGGAGGGTTGTGTGTCTCCTACTATTTCTACGTCGCCTTCTACTCTTGAGGCTTTGCCTTCTCCTTCACCTGAGCATTCTCTTGGCCCTTCAGTTGCTTGAGCCAGCACCTTAGATCCTACTGCCCCGATCAAGATTGCTTCGGACTGAGAAGTGACGTCCATGGCTAAAGGGAAGAGCTCAGTCCCAATGGAGGTGAACAGAGCTGATGAGGTTGACTTGATGAGGCTAGACCTGATAAGGAGGCAGGGGGGGAGAGGGCCTCTAGAGCTCTGAAGGTTATCTAAGGGAGGGAAGCCTTGACAGAGCTCATGGTTATAGAAAAGGATGAAGCCACAGGGACAGAAGAGGAACCACCCGAGTGGCAGGAGGGTGCCACCTCGATTGATGTACCTACGGGGGACGTAGAGGTAGAACACCCTCAAGGATTAGGCTTAGAGGGCCCGAAAGCAGCACGCACAATTGTAGAGGAGGCAGGCCCTGTAGGAGAGCCTGTAGTGATGTGGTTGTCGTGGAAGACAAGGGCGAAGAAGGAGAGGAGGAAGGTGTCGAGTCTGCCGAGGTGGAGATGGTTGTTCGAGGAGAGGGGACACAGGGAGCAGTCACTGCCCTGAGAGAGGCTACTGTAGTGCAGCTCGACGCTACAATAGTGCCTCCAAGAAATGAGGTCAGCCTTGCCCTGGCTGAGGTAATGAGGTACCAGGGCAGGTTGCCCCTGAACCTAGGGAGCCTGAGAGCTTGGCTGCAGCTGGGAATCCTCCTGCTGTGGTTTCTCCTACTGTACTACCCAGGCCCACTTTCAGCGGGATACTCAGTGTTTTCTTTGAGATTGTGCAAACAGGTTTCCAAAAGCTGTAGGAGCTGCCTCTTAAAGAGCTTGGAATGACACTCTTGCAGTTGAGGGGGATCGCCATAGGAAGTGTGCCCGAAGCGCTCCCTTACTTCGACAGCATCGCCAACGAGCTAGAGGGACAGAGTATGGAGGCTCTGCCGCCAGAGAAGGCTATAAAGTGACTAGAGGATGCAGCTAGAGTGGTTGGAGAATTCCCTCAGACATAATCGAGAGTCGGTTGATGCCCAGGTAGGGGAAATAGATGCTACCGCCTCCCAGCAGTCCGCCCATGCCGAGAAAGCTGTGACGAGCCGTGGCAATGTACAAACCCTGAAAGAAAAAATCACCAAATGGACGCAGGCATTTGAGGATTTGGAGGAGGAGACAGCAGCCTGGGAAGCCAAAGATAAGGAGTTGAGCCAGAAGTTACTGGACCTCGAGTGCTCCTTGAGGGAGCAGCTGACTCTAGTGGACCATGAGGCCAAAATGGTGGCCAAATTGAGAGCCGATATTGGGCGAGTGATGGCCCCGGTCGAAGAGTGTAGAGAGAAGGTTAATGAAATCATTGACTGCTTTTGTCAGTGTCTCCTTTTCATTTTTCTTTTTAGCAAAGAAAAGACACTTGTAATAAATTTCCTTGATGAACGAAATAATTCTTTTCTCTTTCCTGTGTACATGTCTTTTGTTCTTCCCTTCTCTTTCTATTGCTTCAGCTCTTTCACAGCTTGAGATGAAAAAGAATAGCCCACTCCTTACTTCGCCTTATAGCAGCCTAGTGTGGCTTCAATGGCCTCGATTGGGGGGGTAACTTCTTCCTCACCCTGAGTGTTTGATTGGACAGGGGCTCATAATTCATGGTTCTCATGATTTGGTGAGCCTGTTCACTGTAAATACTCTAGTCTGGGGGAGCCTTCGCTTTGATTCGAGGTGCATTACTTTTGATCTCGTCATAGGTCTTAGTCTTAAGGATAAACTCCTTCAAGTGTTTTGAAGCGACGCGCATAACCTCCAACTGATCCTCGAGACTATGAAGCTCACTTCTTAACTCAATCATGGGTCTTGTTCCTGAGAGCTGGAGGGCTGATTCTTGTCCGCCTGTTCTTCTTCGACAACCCCTGAGAAGTGTAAGACCTTCATTTGACTACTAGTGATCACCTTGCTCAAGGAGGATGGAATTTGGAGCACCTTCCTTGGTGGTTGGTGCGCCGATTCTACTTATAAAAGAGCAATGGTGACCTACAGAACCTTTTGTTGGTCCGATGTGTAGGTGACCCTCGATCTTGGAAGATCTACCTCTAGGGCTCCCTCGGGCTCAGGTATTGCTTCTAACGCATCATTTTGTTCTTGCGATTTAGGTGTAGAGGGGGAAGCTTTGTCTCCGGGAGAGGACACCATGACCTCGGAGAGGTGGCAAGGTATACTCAGGTAGATCTGAGTCAAAGGGAGGATCTTGCCCTATCTTTCTTCTACTTTGAACATATCCGTGATCATTCACCCCAGATCTTTGACGCCGTCATGGGATGAGCCCGTCTCTCTCATAGGCTTCCAATAATCATCTTTTGACATTTTTGACGTTGGAAGGTCTGTGAAATAGTACTTGACGCCAGCATAGTGAGTCTCAGCTACAAGGAACGGTCTTTTGTCAGCATAGACCATATGCTGTGTCCCATCTCGACTGTATTTGAAGCATTGGTGGAGCGTGGAAGGAACCACCCCTTGATCGTGAAGCCAAGGGCGACCAAGAAGGACATTGTAGGAGGTATCGGTGTCGATTACGTTAAACTGAGCATAATCATTGAGGTCACCGATCATGAGATGAAGGTGCACCGTGCTAGCTGGCTTCTCTTCTGATTGGTTGAAACCTTGCATGGTGATGTGGGTAAGATATAGGTCATCAGATAGTAATCCCAATAGGGTGAAGATCCTTCTTAAGATCAGGTTAACTACTGACCCTCCATCCAACGTGATCTGGTTGATAGGGCAAGCGTGTAGTTCACCATTTACGAAGAGGGGGCGGTTGTGAAATTTGCCTCCCAACTGCAGGTCATCTTTGAAAAAGGAGATTGCCAAACACCCACTCAGGATGGCTGGGTCAACCTCTATAGGCTCCACTTCGGTCTTGTACACCTCTGGATTAGAAATAGCTTGAACCAAGGCCATATGATAGTCTCTAAACAACAAAACGACATCATATATGCTTAAAAGAGCTGGAAGCTTTCTCGAGTGCTCAATTATGTCGTATTTCACTTTATCCTCATTAGTTTTATGTGTTCCTGATCCAGCCACTAGCGTAGGTGGTAGGGTAGGCTTAGAAACAGGCTTTGGTTGGGTTTTAGTTTGTGACATTGGTTGACTTTGTTGTTCAGCAGGTGTGGTCTGGGTTAATGGGGAAGTAATAGGGACTTGTATTAGGGATGTAGAGGTTTGAGATTGAGGACCTTGAGCTTTTGAGGTGTGGACTGTAGCTTCTTCCATGATCTTAGACTCATTTGCCCCGTGTTGGATAGTACTTCCAAGATCTGTACCATATGGGAGGCTTCTTTGGAAGAGGAGCTTGGTGATGGCTCAGTTTTGACTCAGGTTGACAGGGTGTTGACGATTGCCAAGAATCTAGTCACCTAGGCTAACATCTCTCTGAGGCGCTCTTGTTATGGCTTGGTGAGGCTGGTCCCTTCGAACTCTCTGTGTAGAAATAGAGGAGGGAGGAGAAGAAGAGTTAGAACGTGCCGGGTAGCTTTTTATGTCATCGCTGGAATTAGACGTTTGTAGGGGGTATTTAAGGTCTTGCCCCAACTTTGACAGTTGTGGGGTGCTTTTAGCATCATCACCCATATTAGAGGAATCCCAAGCTGTTGGTGACTCAGGGATGTCTGCCTGATTGGACGAAAGGATGAGGCGAGTTGTGCCTGGGATGAAGTCTTGCAAGGTAGGCAGTGGAGGAAGGGGCCTAAGGAATTCTTCCTCGACTTGTAGCTGAGGGATGGGATTCCTTGGATGGACCGACTTATATGCTTGTCATCTCCTTTTGGATCCCTGAGGAGGTGTTTGGACTGCTCAGGTTGGTGAGTAGTCCTAGCTTAGTGGACTACCTCCCGCTTCAAGGATTTGAGCCTGCGTCACCCATGGTAGACTTCCCAGGGCTGAGAGTTCGAGGGCTCTAAAGGATCCAGTGTATGCTCATGAGGGGGTTGTAGTGTGGCTTCCTCTTGAACTGGAGCGATGGCCTGGAAGTGTTCTGGGAGAAGCGCCCAAACAATGTGGCCTTGTCGGACTTTCTCCATGACTATAGCTTTGAACCCAGAGCACTCTTTAAGTCTGTGGCCCCATACTTGGTGATATGGGCACCAAAGTTTTTCGTGCCCTAGGCAAGACACCTCAGTTGCCTGGTGGGCTTAGGAGTGACTAGACCGTGCTGGAGCATCGCTTTGAAAGGGGCCTGCAGAGGATCTTTCTTAGTGTTTTTCTGGGCTTGAGTCAGGAGGTCTTCTGGCACTTGTGGGAGAGGGAATTGAGGGTGTCGTTCTGGGTTACCTTGAACTTCCTAGCATTGCTGCATCTTCTTTGCCAAGAGTTCATGGAAGCCAGTGCATTCGCTGACATCATGGCCTCATATCTGGTGGTACGTGCACAAGAGGTTCTCGGTTCTTGAAGACAGGAACTTAAGTTGCTGTGTCGGCTTGGGTATGATGAGTCCTTCTTCGAGCATTATGGAGAAAAATGCATGGAGCATAGCTGGTACGTCGTCACCCTCTTAGATTATCACTATATGAGAGGCCTCAGTTGCCTCGAATGCCTTCTTTATCTCTTCCAGCTTTATCTGACCCTTGTTAATAAGGGCTTCGACAGTGTCGTTGAGCATATAGCAGTCATGAGTAGGGTGGCCTACTCTCATGTGGTATGTGCAGTACCTCTCATTTGTCTCCTGACCAGCGGCTCGTCGGTGATGACCTCCGGTAGGTGGATCATGTACTTTTCTAACAGCAGTCGAAGCAGTGCAGGAGTCCACTCCTTGTCGGGGTAAAATTTGTTTTAATGCTGGATCTATAAGTCATTTGGCTTAGAATATTTAGAAGGGGGGACCTCATTGTAGGATTGCTGCTTGCCCCGAGCCTGAGGCATCTATGCCTTGGAGACGTCCAAGGTTTGAGGAGTCGTGCTCTAATTGTCAATCATGGTGACAGCCACGCTAATCATTGCCTTTTGGTTGCCACGACTGTTGGAGCGAGAAATTGAGCTGGAGGGTTACTGTCGAGAGCTGCCATGGTGTTTGAACAATCCCTCAATACGACCTGCCTTAGAGATGAGCTCTAACATGGAGGGTGGATGGGATGCCTCGACATGCAAAACGATCTCGGGAAGGCTGGCTCTTCAAGAGTCGGGCGACGAACTTGCCAACCGGCTCACCAGGGTCTTGCATCAGAGTAAGGAGTTCGATGGTTTCCACGTTCCTTTGGACTTCGTAGAAGCATTGGTAAAACAACTGCTTCATTTCTTGCCACGTGTGTACCGAGTTTGGAGGCATCTGACCATACCACTGGAAGGCTGGCCCTTCGAGAGTCTCGATAAATTGACGGAGGAGAAGTCACTCGTCAGTTGCAATCTCCCTACAAGCTGCTTGGAAGTGGGCAGTATGCTGGTGAGGGGATGTAATACCGTTGAACAGGGGGAGTTTTCCTTTTTGGTAGTTTGGGGGAAACGATACCTGGTCAATGTACGAGGGGTATCCTCTTACATGCCTAAGACCTTGTCCTTGATGCTATAGGCCACCATAGCATCTAAGTAGGTTTGGGAGACCCCAAGGGAGGCAGAACCGTCTTGGGAGGCTAGTGGGGGAGTTTACTTGGAAACTGTGTCCTCATCATTCGAGGAATCACTCTCATGGTGAGAAGAAGGGGACCTGGAGGCTTCTAAGTGTTCCATCTTCTAGAGGATGGATTACAAAACTACCTCGAACCTACTCATCCTTTCTTCTTGGGCATCATTCCGGTCATTGATCACCATAACACTGATCGTTTCTTCTGGAAGGTCAGAGTCAGGTGGACCAATTGACTGCAGAGGTTGGCGAGTCAGGCGTGGCAAGTTAGTCTGCAGGGGCTCAACTTGGCCCGACTAGACTCGAGCCTTATATGCCGATCTTGTGAGAACCGATTCTCGACGGTCTTGGGATCGTGGTTCTTGGCAGTAATGACCCAACAATATACTTGGACTCGCTCAAGTTCTGGAGTTTGAAGAGAGAAAAAAGGGTTACGAGGCTGAAGGTCATCAAGAGTGGTGAGCTCAACTGCCTTGGAGGCTTCTTTGGTTAGGATCTAAAGGCTGCTATGGACTTCATTCCAGAACTGAGCCTGAGACCTGGGTTGCCCCGCTTCTTTGAATATGAAGTGGTGGGGGCAGCCTTCTGAAGTGCCTCAGCAATATTAACAGTAAGAGACTTGCCAATAGCAGGGTGTGTGCTGTGTGCAATAGATGTGCTACCAATGTAAGGGGCCTTGGTGGAGGGTCCACTAGGGCGAGGAAGCGGGGAGTCAGGGACCTTTAAGTCCCCTCTTGCACCAACCCATGAAAGAACCTGGGAGCCGGACTGTGAGTCTCGACTCAGCAAGAGAGTAGGGAATGAAGCTTGAGTAATTCGCTTCCCTGGGACAGCTACGAGTGTGGGGATAAGGAAGTCCCCGACTCGGATGAAAGGGTTGAACAACCCAGATGCCATAGAAATTAATGCAAAAAGTAAAAGAGGATACTGGTCGAACAAGAGCGAACGGACTAAGGGGTAGTAAGTCCCCAGTGGAGTTGCCAAGCTGGTTAGGTGCCTCAATCTCACCCTCCAGATCTAGATGATCTGGTGGCACGTGTCTTGGGTTTTTAGTGAACCCGAGATTTGAGATCGCTCTCTTGAACCTTGCTCAAGAGCAAGGGCGGTTATACCAATCGATGAGCGAGCAGTTTAAGGTGGGTTCGAGACTTATTCGAGCTAGCACGCGTGGGTGCCCTCTTAGATCACGTTGGAAAGCGCCCCAGCTGCTTTAACTAGTTTGGAATTGTCTCCCTTGACTTGTAATCTCCTTGTTTTTCTGCACAACACTTCTATGGTTAATTTACAAGAAAAGTGGGTTGAAGAGACCCACCCTTGTCTTAGGGCAATGCATATTCATGTGGATAAGAATGTGAGGGGTTAGGATGATGGAGTGGAAGTTTCGAGCAAAGGTCGAAAAGAGAAGAAAACTTAGTAAAGGGATGAGACTAACTTGATAGCCGGACAATGACCGACTCGGAGTCGTAGTAAGATGGGCATGGTACTCATGACCAGCACGGTGGCAAGACTACTCAAAACCGAGGCCGATATGGTGGTGCTAGGCTAGGTCCCTCAATCAAGTGAGAAGGGGAAAGAATGAAGAGGAGGCGCGAGATGGCAAAGAGATAGGGTCTTAATAGCACTAGGCATCTCCACCCACGATCGTGAAGTAGTAGTGTCACATCCCTTGGAAGGCGTTAGACACTACTGGTCATGGCGTGGGGGGAAGCAGGGAACTACAGACATCGTTAGGCATTGCCGTTGGCAACACGAGAAGGCAGCACACCCCTGCGCGGGCGGTGATAGCCTCTCATGAAGCACGTGGCAATAGCCGTTTGCAAAGCGCGTGGTGATAATTTTTGTGAGGCGCACGACAGCAGGTGTGGAACGCAGGGGGAGCGGAATGAGCACTAAACGCACAAAGGAGGCTTGCAGACAGTGACAGGCACTGCACACACGACAAAAGATCGCCGGTGTCCATAGACATTATCGTGACCTCTCGCGAGCGTCGATAGAAATCATCTTTGATAGATGTTTAAACGTATTTTTCAGCACCTTGGTCCCTGATAGGAAGCAGGTCAATAAAGCCTACAATAGTGGAAATTCTTGACAGTCTCAGAATGGCCCCAGAATTGGTCAAGATCTTCATCAGCACTTTAAAAGACCACCTACCAAGTTTCATCACGATCATACATGTCTAAGGAAGTGAACACAAAGAAAACATTTCAGCGAAATCGGTGTCTAACACCCTGAAATGGACCATATAACTAGAGTCATGCTTTCGATACATCAAACAGCTATGGGACCACCACAATTGGATCCGGCATGGTCGAAAATCTCTATGGGTTGGCTTAATCTGGTACTCCAGGACAAAGTTATGGGTAAAAGAATAAAAAGGGGTAGGCTGCACACTATTCTCGTGTGGCCTCACTGCATCAAAACACCATTAATAGTGGCTGTTTTTACAGTCACGAGCAGTCGCTTTCGGGGCCTATATCTCACTCGTTCCAAGTCGGATCACTCCCAAATTTGGTGAGCGTGTTCGTCTTATCAAGACGAGCAATTCAATATGTGGTACGCCCCATGAATACCCCTGAGCAAAGAGAAAAACTAAATGAAATTTGCTAATCCATGAAGGAAGTTGCAGAAAATTCAGTAGCAGCATGCCTCGCTCGGGTAGCTAGATCATGACGCTCGCATACCCAATTGGCACAAAACCAATTGCATTATGTATGTGAGGTCTGAGGCTATCTTTGGTCCGAACCTCGCGTACGATGAAGGTTGGACTACACACACAAAGGCATCAAAACTGCTGCAAATTTCGACCGCCGGATTTCAAGATTCTGATAAAAAACTCAAGACAACAAAGTCTTCATCTAGACACAAAATCAAGCTACGTTTGTTGCAACATGATCATGACGACATGCTCAGTATGATTCAAGGAAGAAGTCACGAAGAAACATCAAGGAGAGAGCACACAATTGACTCGAAGTTTCCAAGATTCATCTAAAATTCAAGTCTCATGATTATGACTGAAAAACATGATTCATGGCTCGAAGTTGGTATCAAAATGATTGCCAAGGCAAGACCTAAAAGAAAACAATAATTATTCGAACAAACGGGCATCAGAATGACCCCAGATCAGCCAAGGAAGATCATACAAGTTCTCGGGCAACAACAGGGACTGTTCTGAAATTCCACACATTGTTAGGTAGGGGTAAAATAGTCCTTTTGCACCCTTTTTAGAATTTCTTTGCATTCAATAAATTTTTAATTATCTTCAATTCTAGGTAGTTTTTTGGCGTACACCCGAGTTTTAGTCCAATTCTATATAAACAGGAAATGCCTCACTGTACAAAAAGGGGATTCATTCTTTTTAAACGAATTCATTCTTCTTGGATCAATCAATAAAATTTCAAATTTTGTTTGAACTTGTGGGTACATCTTGGAGAGAGAGGAGAGAGAAGAAAGGGGTCGGTACCCTTCGAGTAGGTAATTTTCTCTTTCCTCCTCGCCTCTTTCTCTTCTCCCCTCTTTCTCTCTCCTTCCCTCTTTCTCATCTCTATCTCTTTCTCTCTCCTCCCCTCTTCTTCTCATCTCTATCTCTTTCTCTCTTCTCTCTACTTTCATCTCTATCTCTTTCTCTCTCCCTCTCCTTCCCTCTTTCTCGTCTATATCTTTATCTCTCTTCTTCTCGTCTCTATCTCTTTCTCTCTCCTCACCTCTTTCTCATCTCTATCTCTTTTTCTCCCCACTTTCTCGTGTCTTTCTATTTCTCTCTCTTCTTCTCACCTTTATCTCCCTCTGTTCTTTGTCTAATGCAGTCGGTGAAGCCTAACGTTGATTGGATTTCCCTCTCTCCTTCTCTTCTGTTGCAGTCGACGAAGCCTAGCGACAGTTGGATTTCTCTCTCTCCTTCTCGTCTGTTATAGTCGGTGAAGCCTAGCGTCAGCAAGATCTATCTCCTCATTTTCTGTTGCAGTCAGTGAAGCCTAACATCGGTTGGATTTCTCTCTCTCCTTCTCTTTTGTTGCAGTCGGCAAAGCTTAGCGTCAACTGAATTTCTCTCTCTCCTTCTCTTCTATTGCAATCGGTGAAGTCTAACACCGGTTGGATCTCTCTCTCTCCTCCTTTTCTGTTGCAGTAGGCGAAGCTTAATGTCGACTGGATTTTCTCTCTCGTTATCTTCTGTTGGAGTCAGCGAAGCCTAGCGTCGGCTGGATTTCTCTCTCTCCTTCCCTTCTGTTGCAGTCGGCGAATCCTAACACCGATTGGATTTCTTCTCTCCCTTTCTATCACAGTCAGCGAAGCTTAGCACCGGCTCGATTTTTCTCTCTCTCTCTCTTCTGTAACAGTCAGAGAAGCTTAGCGCTGTTTTGATTTTCCTCTCTTCCTTTTCTACCATCACAACCAGAGCAAGGTTGATGCCAGCTGAGTTACTCTCTTTCTTCTTCTCTGTCACAGTTGGTGAAGCCTAGCACCGGCTCGAACTCTCTGTCTTGCTTCTCTTCCATCACAACTGGTGCAAGCTTAGTGTTGACTAGGTTGCTCTCTTTCTTCTCTTCTGTTGTAGTCAGCGAAGACTAGCACCGACTGCATCTTCTCTCTTTTCTTTTGGCACAGTCGGTGAAGCCTAGCACCGACCGCATTTTCTCTCTCATCTTCTGACACAGTCGACGAAGCCTAACGCCGACTGTGTCTTCTCCCTCTTCTCCTCTGTATAACGCAATCGGTGAAGTCTAGCACTGACTGTGTTTTCTCTCTCTTCTTTCTAACACAGTCAACAATACCTAGTGCTTACTGCGTCTTCCTTCCCTCTCCTTCTTTTATTCTCTCGCCTTTCATACTCTTCTCTTCCTTTCTCCTCCCTCCTTCCTTCTATTCCCTTATTCTCTTATTTCATTTCTTATTCTTTCCTCATAATCATCATTCTATTATTCTTTCATTCAACTAAGAGGGATTGAGGCTAGCCTCTCATGGTAGTCCAGTTGTCTAGCTGTAAGTTATTGTCCGAGGATTACTTAGCCCCTTTTATTGTCACAACAGACTAACCATTGTGCCTAGTTAGTCGGTACTAGTAATGACGTCTAGTAGTAATCCTGTGAGGCGGTCTTAGTTATCGAGCCCATTTTGCTTCCATGTCTGGCCAATTATTCACCAGGTTAGTCACCGCTTTGATCCTCCTGCTCAGTCGAATTCTTCTCTCCCCTGTCTTTATTTTCTTATTTTTCTCTCATTCTTTTTTAATGCGCATGCTTGTGTCTGTTCATCAAAGAGGAAAAGGGTGAGGTCTAACCCACCTGTCCTATAACATTTGACATATGTGTGTGATTGTAGAAAACAAAAGAATACAAGCTAAGGGAGGCGATTCCGAACCAATTTTATTACTAGGGGGCTTTCTTCATGATCTAAGAGGGTGCTTACGTGAGTCAGCCCGAGTAAGTCCCGAACCCACCTTAAATTCCTCTCTCACTTGTGGGTAACACCTGCCCCCGTTCTCGAATGAGGTTCCCAAGAGAGCAATCTCAAAAACGTCTCGGTTCTTCACTCGAAACCCGAGATGCATGTCCCCTGATCCTCAAAGGATCCGGAGGGCGATATCGAGGCACCTAACCAAAAGGCATCACCATCTGTGAAAGGCACACGACAAGGGGAGACCTATGTGAGTGGCAATGAGTTTCGCCGTCTGTGCTCTTCATTGAGACGTGGAGGACGCGTTTGTCGGTGGCGATGAGCAACGCCGTCTATAAGCCTTGCGGGGGGGAAGAGATGGATGAACAAAAGGAGAAGGAGCCTCGCGCATGGCACTGCCATCGCCATGTGTGACCAGTGAAACCACAAGAGAGGCATGCACAACACTGACACTGCCACTGTCATGCATGACCTCTGAACAGAGCTCAGATGAGGAAGAGAAAGAAGAAGGAGAGGAAGAGAGAGAACAAAAGAAAAAGAAGAGAGACAAGATTTACCTCGAGCTTAAGGGTACCAGTCCAAAAGTTTCTCTCACCTTACTCTCTCTCCAAATGTGACACAACAATGAGAAGAAAGAGAAACTTTATTAAGTAAAAACTCTCTCTTTGTGCATTATGTGTGTGTGTGTCTATTGCCCTCTGCGTACAATGATGGTACGTGATATATATAAAATTTGCCCCAAACATGGGTGGATGATCAAAAGTAACCCTAATTGCCAAAAATTAAGATTAAATTAAATTAAAAGAATTTTGAAAATACGGTGCAAAATGATAGATTTGCCTCTTCCTAACAATTTGTGGAATTTCAGAACAGTCCCTGTGTTGCCCTAGAACGTGCATGATTTTTCATAGATGACCCGGGGTCATTCTGATGCCCAGTTGATCGAAAGATGATTGTTTTCCTATAGGGTTCAGCATGGCAATCGTTTTCATACCAACTTCGAGCCATGGATCGTGTTTTTAACGCACGATCATGTGACTTGAAATTTGAATGGATCTTGAAACTTCGGATCGAAATTATACTCGTTCCTTGATGTTTTTCGGTAATTTCTTCGCTGGATCACACTGAGCATGCTGTTATGATTGTGAGGCAACAAACGTAGCTTGATTTCGTGCCCGAACGAAGATTTTGCAACTTTGAAATTTTGGGTGGAATTTGGAATTCCTGTGAGGGAATTTTCGGTCGCTTTGTCAGCTTCGTGTGCAGAATCCGACCTTTCATCATGCACGAAGTTCAGGTCAGAGATAGCTCGAGAATGGAATTGGTCTCACGTCGTTCGGGCTCACGAGTAGCATGATTAGGCCCTCGAGCGAGGCACGACACTGCTGATTTTTCTGCACTTTCTTCATGGATCAGCAACTTCTCTCTTGCTTTTCTTTCCGTTAGGGCATCGTTATGGAGCGTGCCACATATCGAAATGCTCGTCTTGGTGAGATGAATATGTTCACAAAATTTGGGCTCGATCTGACCTTGGACAAGTGAGATATGAGAGTCAAAAGTCACTAATTGTGATTGCCCCTTCAATAGTTTGGAGTTGCAGGGTGGCCACATGGGAATAGCGTGCAACTTCTCCTGTTTCACTCTTTTACCTATAACTTCTTCTTAGAGTATCTGTTCAAGTTGAAATTGACACCTGGGGGTTTTCAACCATGCCAAATCCAATGGTGGCGGTCCACATAAAATTAAGACACTGAAAATGTAGCTCTCGTTATAGGGTCCATTTCAAGGTGTTAGAGGCTGATTTTTCTGAAATTGTTTCTCAGTATGTCTGCTTTAGACATGTCGAAATGCAACAAAACTTGGCAGGAGTCTTTTGAGAGTCCTCATGAAGATCTTGACCAGTTCTGGGGCTATTATGAGACTATAGAGATTTCCGTTGTTTGTTAGGCTTTTATTAAGCGGGGGCCCCATGATGATGAAAAATATCTTCCAACACTTGAAAGTGGGCAATATGTTGGTTGGGGGATTTGGTTCCACTGAACAGGAGAAAAATCCCTTTCTTATAATCTGAGGGAAATGGAATCTGATCAATGTAAGAGGGATATAGCTTTTGGAAAAGCGTTGCTCCCTGTATACTCGGGATCAGCCGGTTCTTTAAGCTATGGGTGACCATAGCATCAATATCTACCTGTGAGATGGGGTGAGGGACATAATTGTTCTGTGAGGCAGAAGGAAGGGCTGCCTTGGAGGTGCACCATCTGAGTGATGGGAATCGACTTCATGGTTAGCTGCCTGTCGCGTGGCATCTATGCGATCAATCTTCTCCATCATTGCATGCACCATGCCTTCAAATTTATTCATGCGCTCTTCTTGAGAGTCGCTAGGCTCATTATAACCATTACGCTGACTGTTTCTCCAGGGAGGTCAGTGTTAACTACAATTGAGGGCTTGTGAACTTGATTGGTCGCACGCAGCAGATTGATCAGCATGACTCAACTAGACTCTAGTCTTGCATGCAGATTGCATGAGGATTGGTTCTCGACGGTCTTGGGATCGTGGCAGCTGCGTGGCTGGGTCATCTTTTATGACACTAACCATAGTGCAGGATTCGTGGCCTCCTCCTTCAGGCTTCGTCATCTAAAGAGGGTAGAAGGGGTTCAAACGAAGAGGGTTATCAGAGTCAATTGCCCTGACTGCCTTGGTTGCTTCCCTAGTCATAATTTGAAGACCCCTATCGTGTTTGGCTTGGAGATTTTGATGAAACTCAAGCCAAAACTGCGATCGGGACTGCGGTTGGTCAACTCTTCTTGCACAAGAGAGAGTTGTCGCCATCAGGTGCAGAAAAGGATAAGGGTCAGGAACCGGGGTCATCCTGGACCGGGGAGGATGAAGGATTTAATCTCCCATCAGGTCTTTGCCTCTAGCTCTCTTATGGGATCCAGAGACATGATCGAGATGATGGGGTTGGTTCAAAATGGTACTCTTGGGGAAGGTCTTTGAGTACCAAGGTTGGAGCTGCTTGCCCAAAGAAGGAGCAGACAAAAGCAAGGTTGACTCATAAGGACCCCTGAGTCAGGGGGAGAGGGGCTGTCTATGATGGTGATGCATGTGCGTCCCTTGAGGAAGGATGACGAGTAACTTGGGGGTTAGAATAGGCTTGAATAGGTGGTCTGGCTTTAGGAGGCCGAGAACCACGAGCAGGCGTTTGTAAGAGAATAGGTGGAAGCCTGCCCCTTACAGGATGCGCTAGTGTGTGCTGAGTCGGAGGACGCGAGGGTTGTCTTCCATATACTTGAGTTGACACAGCGGTGGCGTTGCCCCGAGTGGTGTGATACAAATGAGCAACGTGTGTAGGACCTGGCTTTGGGAGGCTTAATCCTGGACGTTGATTGGAGGTAACATAAAAGTTGCCCCGAGGTGTGGTTTTAGTGGATGACCCACGAGCGTTATGGGTGTGTGCGAGAGGTGGAGGCCCCAGGGTCTCCACCTCATTGTGTCGAGCCTCTAAGGGTAGAGACTCGTGGTAGTGTAGGAATATGGGGGGTAGCCTTGCGGCGAACCACTGAGGCAATGACAACTTCTTTGCCTTTTGCAGTAAGGAACTAGACTGCCTTCTGGTGTACCGCGGCAATACGACCAATACGTGACTTGCCGGCGATAGGGTGCATGCTGTGAGTGGCAGCAGATGTGCTATCAATGCAGGGTTCTGTGGTGGAGGTTCTATCAAAGCTAAGAGATGGGGAGTTAAGGACCTTTAAGTCCCTCCTTACACCTATCTAGATTAAGACCTGGGAGCTAGACACTGGGCCTTTGCTCAAAAGGAAGGTTGAGAATAAAGTTCGAGGAACTTGCTCTCGAGGAACACTCATGAGTGCAAGGATGAGAAAATCCCCGATCCGGATAAACGGGTTACAGAACCTGAAAGCCATAAATGTACAATACAGAAAATAAAAGGAAAAACTAGCAAAACAAGTACGATCCGACTAAGGGGTAGTAAGTCCCTAGTGGAGTCGCCAAGCTGGTCAGGTGCGTCGATCTCACCCTCCGGATCTAGATGATCAGGCCGCACGTATCTCAGGTTTCAAGGGAATCCAGGACTTGAGATCACTCTCTCGGGAACGTTGCTAAAAAACAATGGCAGGTGGACCAACCGATGAGAGAGGAATTTATGGTGGGTTCGGGACTTACTCGGGCTAGCTTGCATGGGCGCTCTCTTAGATCACGAATAAAGTCCCCTAGTTGTAGAACTGATTCGAAATCGTCTCCCTTATCCTGTATTCTCATGTTTCTGCAATCACACACACATGGCAAATGTTTCAAGACAAGTGCGTCAAGGGACCCCACCTTGCCTTTGGGTGAACATATACAGACGTGCACATTCAAAAATAAGAAGAGAAGGATGAGAGAAAGATTGGGATGAGAAGATTTTGATCAGGCGGTGAGACCGACACAGTGACTAAATTAGTAGGTAATTGACCTGGCGTGGTAGTAATACAGGCTCGGTAACTCAGACTGGCCTGACAAAATTACTACTAGACGACATTACCAATACCAACTAGCTTAACATAATGGCTAGTCTGGCGTGACAGTAAAGCGGGCACAGTAACTCTGACCAGCACAACGGTGTTACTATTAGATGACAAGACTATCATGGAGTGCTAGTCTTAACCCCCCTTTGATCAAATGAAAGAGTAAAAGAACGAAAAGAAAACAGAAAGAGGGAGAGAAGAGAAATAAGAGAAGAAAAGAAAAGAAAGAGCGAGGTGAGAGAGAAATTAGTGAAAGAAGAAGAAGAGGAGAATAGAAGGAAAGGGAGAGAGAGAGAGAAGAAGAAGAGTAAAACAGTGGAAGAGAAAGAAGAGAAGGAAAAACAAGGAGAAGAAGTAAGAGAGAGGAGGAAGAGGAAATAAGGCACAAATGACTATGAGATGAGGGGAGAGAAACTCAGACGGTGATAGTCACTTGCCGTCTGTGACAAGAGAAAAATAGAGAGAAGCACATGCGACGATGTGTTTCTGCCAGCTATGATAGAAGAGAGAGGAGATAGAAAGAACACAGACGGCAATAGGCTTCCACCGGCTGTGGCAGAAAGGAGAAGAGAGAGAGGACAAAGGAGGCAATGTGCTCCCGCCGACTGTGACAAAAGAGAGAAGAGAGAGAAGACATAAGCAGCGATGCATTTTTGTCGGCTGCGACAAAAGAGAGGAGTGAGAAAGAACACAAGCAGCGATATGCTCCTACTGGCTGTGATAGAAGAGAGGAAGGAGAGAGAGCACATGCGATGATATACTTCTGTCGGCTGTGACAGAAGAGAAAGGAGAGAGAACACAGGCGACGATATGCTTTTGTCGGCTGTGATAGAAGAGAAGAAAGAGAGAGAAATCACAAGTGGCGATATGCTTCTACCGACTGTGACAGAAAAAAACAGAGAAAAAGCACAGGCGGCGATAGTCTTACACCGGCTGTGACAGAAGAGAGGAAAGAGAGAGAGAACACTGACGACGAAATGCTTACGCAGGCTGTGATAGAAGATAAAAAAGAGAGAGAAAACACAGGCGGCAATATGCTTTCGCCTGCTGTGACAGAAGGAAAAGAGAGAAAAATCACAAGCGGCGATAGGCTTACACTGCCTATGATAGAAGAGAGGAAAGAGAGTGAGCACGGGCGGCGATATGCTTCTGCCGGCTGTGACAGAAGAAAAAAGGGAATTTTGACAGAAGCCCGGCCTACCACTCAGGCTAAGACCCGACTCACTGTTCATGTCTTAGAAGCAGGAAGATGTCACACCAGACGATGTGTCCGCCATGTGTGAATGGAGAAAAGAGAGAAGTGCAGGGAAAGAGAAAAGTGATAAACCAAAGGAGGAAGAGAGAGAAAGAGAGAGATGAGAGGGAAAAGAGGAAAGAGAGAAAGAGATAGAGACGAGAGAAAAGAGGAGAGAGAAGAAGAGAGATGAGAGAAAAGATGAGAGAAAAAGAGAGATAGAGATGAGGTGAGGGAAAGAGAGATGAGAGGGAAAAGAGGAGAGAGAAAATTACCTTATCAAAGAGTACTGACCCTTTTTTCTCTCTCCTCTCTCTCTCTCTCCGAGACTCACCCATGAACTTAATCAAGAATTGAATTCTTTATTGAATGATTGAAAGTTTGAACCATGGGTTTTTTTACAATTCAGTTAGCGTGTTTATATAGAATTGAGCCCAAACATGGGTGTGTACGCTCAAAAACTACATAAACTGATGATAATCACAATTTAATTGAATTGAAAGAAATTATAAAATTGAGTGTAAAAGGACTGTTTTGCCCCTGCCTAACGATGTGTGAAATTCCAAATAGTCCCTGCTGCAGCCCTAAAACTTGCGTGATCTTCCATGGATGATCCAGGGTTTCTCTTATGCACATTTGATCGAAAGATGATTGTTTTTTGTAGGGCTCGGCATGGCGATCGATTTGATACCAACATCGAGTCATGGATCGTGTTTTTAGGCCACAATCATTCGACTCAAAATTTAGACGAATCTTACAAACTTCAAATCGGTAGTGTGCTTGTTTCTTGATGTTTTTCTTTAATTTTTTTGCTGAATCACACTAAGCATACGTCACGACCACGTGGCGACAAAAGCAGCTCGATTTCATGTCCGGACGAAGATTTTGTCATCTTGAGTTTTTTGCTTGAATCTGAAAATCTGGCGGTCAGAATTTAAAGCAGTTTCAACGCCTCCATGTTTGAAATCCAACTGTTCATCATATGCAAGGTTCGGACCAGAGATAGCCTCAAACCTTACGCACATAATGCGATTAGTTTCACGTCTATCTGGTACACGAGCGTCGTGATTTGTCTGCTCGAGTGAGGCGTGATGCTGTTGAATTTTCTACAACTATCTTCACGAATCATCAACTTCTCTCTAGTTTTTCTCCCAGCTCGGGTATCGTCACAGGTCGTGCCACATGTCAAAATGCTAGTCTTGATGAGACGAACACGCTCACCAAATTTGAGAGTGATTCGACTCAAAACGAGTGGATACATGCCTTTGAAGTTGCTGCTCAAGATTGTGCACATTAGCTTCCTTTAATGGAGACTGATGTAGGGAGGCCGCACGGGAACAGCGTGTGGCCTACCCCTTTTTGGTCTTTTACCCATAACTTTGCCATAGAATGTCTAATTAAGCCGAAACTTGACCCGTAAGGGTTTTTAACCGTGTCGGATCTAATGGTAGTGGTACCACAGCTATTTGATGCACCAAAAATAGAGTTCTAGTTACGTGGTTTGTTTCAAGGTTCTAAAGGCTGATTTTTTCAAAATTGTTTCTTTGTGTTCACTGCCTTATACATGTCGGAATGCAACAAAACTTGGTAGGTGTCCTTTTGGAGTGCTTATGAAAATCTTCATCAGTTCTCGGGTAATTATGAGATTGTCAAGAATTTCACAGTATGTTGAGGCTTTATTGACCTGCTTCCTCTCTATTCCGTGTCAAGGACCAAGGTGCTAAAAAAATATCTTCAAACACTCTGTTTCCTTTTCTTCTCTAATTTTCTTTATTCACTTTCCTTCTCTCTCCTCCATCTTTGCTCTCTTTTTCCTCTCTTTCCTGCTCTCTCTGTTCTCTCTCTTTCTTCTTTGTTCATGCATGGCAGAGCCTATTACCGAGGGTGATGTCTTCTTGCTTCGAGGACATAAACAGTAAGCTGTGTCTTAACTCGAGTGGTGGACCGAGCCTCTGTCAAAGTTTCCTTGTCTTCGCCTTTGTCATGGACGGTGGATGCTCATCATCGTCTGTGCTATTCCTCTCTTCTTAATCCTCTGTCATGGGTGGCAGAAGCTCATTGCCGTTCATGTTTCCTCTCCCCTCTCACTCCCCTATCATGGACGTCGGATGCTCATCACCGTCCATGTTTTCTTTCTCTTCTCTTGATCCTGTCATGGACAACAGATGCTTATTACCGTCCATGTTTTCTCTCTCTTATAATTCTTATCATGAACGGCAGATCCTTATCGTCGCCTATGTTTTCTCTCTCTTATCGTCCATGTTTTCCCTCTCTTCTAATTCTTGCCATCGACGATGAGAACTCATCACCATCTATGTTCTCTCTCTCCTCTTTCTCCTCTATCATGGACGGTGGATGCTCATCACCATCCATGTTTTCCCTCTCTTTTTAACCCTCTGTCATGAACGGTGGATGCTTATCACCATCCATGTTTTCTCTCTCATCTTTCTCCTTTATCATGGATGATAGATGCTCATCTCTATCCATGTTTTCTCTCTCTTCTTAACCCTTTATCATGGATGACAGATGCTCATTGCTGTCCATGTTTTCTCTTTCCTCTTACTCCTCTATCATGGACAGAGGGTGCTCATCACCATCCATGTTTTCTTTGTTTTCTTAACCCCTTGTTATGGACGGCGGATGCTCATTGCCATCATGTTTTCTCTCTCTTCTTAAGCTTGTTTCATGGACGGCAGAAGCTCATCATCGCCCATGTTTTTTCTCTCTTCTCATTCTTCTGTCATGGATGGTGGAAGCTCATCACCATCTATTTTCTCTCTCTTCTCACTTCTCTGTCATGGACGGCGGATGCTTATCGTCATCCATGTTTTCTCTCTTCTTAATCTTGTATCATGGATGGTGGAAGCTCATCATCGTATATATTTTCTCTCTCTTCTCATCCTTTTGTCATGGATGGTGGAAGCTCGTCGCCATCCATATTCTCTCTTCTCACTCCTCTATCATGGACGGCAGAAGCTCATTATCGTCCATAGTTTTTCTCTCTCCCCCTTCTCTTCTTTCTCACTTCTCCTCTCTTCTTCTTTTCCTCTCTCTCTTTCCTTTCTTCTTCTCACATGCACAACATCGATAATACTATGCATGCCTCTCCCTTTCTCTTTCTTCTCTCTCTTCTTCATTTTTCGCTCTCATTTGACCAAGGGAGGCTAAGTCAAACACTATGATAGTCTCATTGTCGAGTAGTATTGTTGCAGTGCCGGTCTTAGTTACTGTGCCCACCTTACTGCCATGATGGGCCAGCCATGGCATCAGGCTTGTCGATGATCGTTCTGTCATCTACAAATATTGACGTTGTGCCGGTCTAGTTACCGTGCCCATCTTGCTACCACGCCAAGTCAATCACTTGCTGGTCTAGCTACTGTGTTAGTCTAGCCACCTAGTCAAATTCTTATCTCCCCCCATTCCTCTATTCTGTTCTATCTCTTTCTTCTTCTTTCATCTATTCTCTTACCCCTTTTTTTTTCTTCTTTTGAATGTGTGTGCCTACGTGCAATCGCCCAAAGACAAGGAGGGGTCACTTGGCCCACTTGTCTTGTAAATTAACCGTGTGTGTGTGATTACAAAATGGGAGAGTACAAGCCAAGGGAAGTGATTCTGAACTTGTAGAACTGGGGGGCTTTCTTCGTGATCTAAGAGGGCGCCCATACGAGCCAGCCTGAGAAAGTCCCGAACCCACCTTAAATTCCTCTCTCATAGGTTGATATACCTGCCCTTACTCCTGAGCAAGGTTCCCGAGAGGGCGATCTCAAAGTCTTGGGTTCCCCCGAAACTCGAGACATGTGCCACCCGGTCATCCCGACCCGGAGGGTGAGATTGAGGCACCTAATCAGTCAGTCTCCTCTTAAATCATCTTAAAAAATGATTTTTTAATCTAAAATTTAAAAGTTCTATGATCTAGGTTAAGATGATCATGAACATAAAAGAAAATGATATTTAAAATGTGACTTATTGAAAAGATGGACATTGGTAAGTCAGCAAGATCTTGCACCCACTGAATCATGAAGCACTTTTCCTTCCTAATTCTTTGCATTCATTTGGTTAATAGCATAAGAAGTAATAGAATATGAAGACAAATGTATTTCATTTAGAAATATGAAAGGCCCCAAGAGGGTTATTATATTGCTACAGTTTAAGTTATACAGCAATATGAAATGCATGTATTGTTTTTTACATGTATCTACTGGTTAGGTGCCTCGATCTCGCTCTCCAGATTTGGATGATCAGGCGGCATGCGTCTAGGGTTTCAAGGGAGACCCGAGACTTTTGAGATTGCTCTCTCGGAAACCTTGTTCGAGAATAAGGGTAGGTATTACCAACCGATGAGAGAGAAATTTAAGGTGGATTCGGGACTTACTCGAGCTAGCTCACGTAGGCGCCCTCTAAGATCATGAAGAAAGCCCCCAGTAATAAAACTAGTTCAGAATTGCCTCCCTTGGCCTCTATTCTCCTGTTTTATGCAATCACACATATATGGCAGAGGTTATAAGGTAGGTGGGTCAGTGGACCTCACCTGGCCTTTTGGGTGAACGTACACAGGTGTGCACATTCAAAAGAAGAAGGAAAGAACGAGAGAAGAAAGAAGATGGGGAGAAAGAATTTGACCTGGCGAGGAGATCAACACAGTGACTAAGCCGGTGGGTAATTGGCCCGACGTGGTAGTAAAACAGGCTCGGTAACTCAAAATGGCTCAACAAGATTACTACTAGAGGTCAATACTGATACTGATTAGCTAGACACGATGGTTAGTCTATCGTAGAGATAAAGTGGGCGTAGTAGTTCTAGCACAACAACATTACGACTAAACGACATAAGAGGCTAATCTCAACCCTTCTTAATCAAACGAAAGGATAACAGAAAGAATGAAAATCATAAAGAGATAGTAAAAAGTAAGAGAATAAGAAAGAGAAGAGAAAGAAAGAGAGGAAAATAAAGAAAGAAGGAGAAGAGTGTGAGAGAAGAGAGAAAGAAGGAGAAAAGAGGGTGAAATACACAGTCAACGCTAGGTATCGCCGGCTATGTTGTAAGAGGAAGAGAAGGAAAGACACAATCGGCGTTAGGCATCGCTGGCTGGGTTGGAAAGAGAAGAGTGAGATAGATACAATTGGTGCTAGGCATCGTCGGCTGTGTTTAAGAAGTGAGAAGAGAGAAGACACAGTCGGCGCTGGGCATCATCGGCTGGGTTGGAAAGAGAAGAGAGAAAAATGACACAGTCGACGTTAGGCTTCGTCGGCTGTGTTTAAGACAAGAGGAGAGGGAAGACACAGTCGACGCTAGGCATCGTCGGTTGGGTTGGAAAGATTAGAGAGAAAAAAGACAGTCAGCACTAGGCTTGGTCGGTTGTGTTTAAGAAAAGAGGAGAGCAAAGACAGTCGACGCTTGGCATCACCGACTATGCTAGTCAGAGAAGTGAGAGAAGATGCAGTCGGCACTAAACTTCGTCGACTTTATTAGACATAGAAGAGAGAGAAGATACAGTCGGTGTTAGGCTTCACCGATTATATTAGATAGAGAAAATCGAGAAGATGCAGTCGACAGTAGGCTTCACCAACTGTATTAGACAGAGAAGAGAGAGAAGATGCAGTCGGTGCTAAGCTTCACCAACTATAGTACAAGAAGAGAAGAAAGAAGACACAGTCGGTGCTAGCATTGCTTGCTATGTTTAGAAGGAGAGTGGGAAAAAGATTTAAAGATGAGAAGAAGAGAGAGAAAGAGAGATAAAGATGAGAACGAGGAGAGAGAAAGGGAGATATAGATGAGAAAGAGGAGAGAGATAAAGATGAGAAGAAGAGAGAGAAAGAGAGATAGCGATGAGAAATAGGAGAGAAAGGGAGAGATAGAGATGAGAAGAAGAGAGAGAAATGAGAAAAGAGGGGAGGAGAGAGAAAATTACCTTATTGAAGGGTACCGACCCTTTTTTCTCTCTCCTCTCTCTCTCTCCAAGACGGACCCCCGAGCTTAAGCAAAAATGAAGTCTTTATTGATTGATTGAAGAAATGAATCCAAGGTTTTTTACAATTTGGCTTTGCATGCTTACATAGAATTGGGGCCAAACATGGGTGGACGCCCAAAAACTACCTAAAATTGAAGATAATTATAGATTTATTGAATTAAAAGAAATTCTAAAATTTTGTGCAAAAGGACTATTTTACCCGTGCCTAACAATGTGTGAAATTAAAAAACAGTCTCTACTACTGTCGAGAACTTGCGTGATCTTCCATGACTGACCCGAGGTTCTTCTGATACCCGTTTGATCAAAAGATGATTATTTTCTTTTAGGGCTTGGCATGGCGATCGATTTGATACCAATTTCGAGTCATGGATTGTGTTTTTAAGCGATGACCATGAGACTTGAATTTTGGATGAATCTTGAAAACTTCGGATCGATAGTGTGCTCGTTCATTGATGTTTTTCTTTATTTTCTTCGCTGAATCACATTGAGCATGCTGTCATGATCACGTTGCAATAAGCGCAGCTCGATTTTGTATCCGGATGAAGATTTTGTCGTCTTGAGTTTTTGGCGGGAATCTTGAAACTCGAGAGCTGAAAATTACAGTATATTCAATGCCTTCATGTGTGAAATCCAATCATTTATCATACACGGGGTTAGGGCCAGAGATAGCCACGGACCTTACATACATAATGCACTTGGTTTCATGCCGATCGGGTATGCGAGCGTCATGATTTGGTCACTGGAGTGGGGCATGCTGCTGATGAATTTTTTGTAACTTTCTTCACGGATCAGTAACTTCCCTCTAATGTTTCTCCATGCTTGGGCATCATCACTGGGCGTACCACATATCGAATCGCTCGTCTTAACAAGACGAGCACCCTCACAAAATTTGAGCGTGATCTGACTCCGAGCAAGTGAGATATGGGCCTCGAAATTCATTGCCTCAGACTATAAAACAACCACCTTTAATGGTATTTTGGTATAACGTGGCCACACGAGAATAGTGTGCATCCCACACCTTTACGGTATTTGACCCAAAAGATTATCTTGGAGTGCCCGATGAAGCCGAAACTTAACCTAAAGGGGTTTTCAACTGTGTTGGATCTAATGGTGGTAGTCCCACAGCAATTAACACAGCAAAAATATAGTTCTAGTTACGGGGTCTATTTTAGGGTGCTAGAGGCCAATTTTTTTGAAATTGTTTCTTTGTGTTCATTACCTTAAACATGTCTGATCATGATGAAACTTGGCTAATGGCCTTTTGGAGTGCTGATGAAGATCTTGACCAATTCTGGAGCCATTCTGAGACTATTGTTTTGTAGGCTTTATTGACCTACTGCCTCTTTATTTCGCATCAGGGACCAAAGCACTGAAAAATGTGTTCAAAACAGCTTGCCCTACCGAATGTTGTACTTCAAGAGAAGCAAGAAGGACAACATTCGAAAAATTTCCTTCGACTTTTACTTTTTTTTTCTTCCTAGGCACATGACCACGTGAACGCCGAGGAGATCTCATCGAAGTCATTAGATGCATTGTTCACAGGTCCGTCTATGGAGACTTTAGGGGGAGAAGAGAATCTTTGAGGGATCTCATCGAAGTCCTCACCCTCGTGCGGCTATTTGTGATTTTGAAGCTGAGGATTTTGTACGGACCTCATCAGTCAAAATCAGGCCTGTCTGGCAATTGAGTGCCATGTCGAAGGGCAATGTTCCCATTTGGTCTATGTTTGTGCATATCCTCTGGTGTTGAGCCACATTTCAAGGATTACGTGAATGGTATGCTGAAAGGCCTTAGGTCAGCACTGTCTGCTTCGTGCATCAATCATTCCTTGTCGAGTAGGGTACCTCAGTTTATCGAGGTGACTAGCTCTAGGTACAACCACCCCTACGCACTGCTTTGCAGCTACAATAAGCATCTGATTACCATGCCAAAGTCATGACTGACCAATTATTCCTTTGCGAGTAGGGTACCTCAATTTATTGAGGTGACCAGCTCTGGGTACAACCATCCCTACCCACTGCTTTGTAGCTACGACAATCATCTGATTATTGCTCCAAATTCATGGTTGACTTAGCTTCCTTGGGGCATCTTCAACATCTTGGAAGTGTGTTGGTAACCTTGTGAGAATGATGCTCTTTGTCATGAGACTTGTCTTGCCTTCTTGGCAAGTCTTCTGTCCTTCGAGTCCATTTTGGCGAATGGACTCAGGCTGTCAGAATCTTTTCCTTGAAGCTCTTATTTTTGGGTCCTGGTATGTGTCACCAAGGATTTTTTCTTTATGAGTGAGGGCTGAAGCCTCCTGTTGAGGCGAGTGCTGCATCAACCTGTTTATTGGTCCAAGCGTCCTCTGTGGATTTTCACTTGAACTTGAGAAGCGGTGTTGTAGTGACAATTTTCACCAACTTCCTCCTATTTGGAGCTCACTTACCCATGACCTTTCGGCCATGTCCACTTTTTTCATCCAGTTTTACTCACGAAGCCCTTTCGAGTTTTCACCGTGCCCGGTTTCTAGTCACGAAACTCTTTTACTCATGGTTTCGTGACTATGCCTGTCCGTCATTATTACTCATGACGTTCCCTTATTAAGGTATACATAATGTCTGTTATTTCATCATTTGTTTTGTGAAGGCATGTTTAAGGTCATGCCCTCGGGACCTGTACGAAGCCTTTTAACATCATGCGGCCAGGACGTGCACTACAGTTTAAGGTCATGCAGCTAGACCATAATGGGGATGGATAGTAGTCTCTAGGGGTCATGAAATGAGTATGGTAGTGGTTTAGCTCACTGTTGGGGAGATGGCACGAGGCTACTTGTGAAAGATTGATGATGTATGAAAAGAAGGTGGAAAGTGATGACCCACTCTCTTATGTCGAGTATAGGTGGCAGGATGGTTCACCACTAGCTTGTGAGCACAGGTGAGACTCACTGGGGAATGATGTAGTATGTTGAAATGAATAGACTCACTAGGGAGATAGTAATAGTGCTGCACGTATGTGGGGGCGAGTTTCTGGTCATACCTCTTAGACCTGTGCAAAGCAGTTTATCGTCATGCAGCCAGGACGTGTATTATGGTTTCATAATCATATAGCTTGAACCGTGGTTATGCAGTTTAGAGTCATACAACTAAGACCGTGCAGTTTAAGGTCATGCAACTAGACCTCCGCTATAGTTTAAGATCGTATAGTTTGGACCATGGTTATGCAGTTTAGAGTCATGCGACTAGGACCATGCAGTTTAAGGTCATGCAACTAGGACTCCGCTACAGTTTAAGGTCATATAGTTTGGACCATGGTTATGTATTTTAGAGTCATGCAACTAGGACCGTGCAGTTTAAGGTCGTGCAACTAGACCTCTACTACAGTTTAAGGTCATATAGTTTGGACAATGGTTATGCAGTTAAGAGTCATGCAACTAGGGCGGTGCAGTTTAAGGTCGTACAACTAGACCTTTGCTACAATTTAAGGTCATATAGTTTGGACAATGGTTATGCAGTTTAGAGTCATGCAACTAGGACTGTGCAGTTTAAGGTCGTGTAACTAGACCTCCGCTACAGTTTAAGGTCATATAGTTTGGACCATGTTTATGCAGCTTAGAGTCATGCAACTAGGACTGTGTAGTTTAAGGTCATGCAACTAGACCTCCACTATAGTTTAAGGTCATATAGCTTGGACCATGCAGTTTAGGGTCGTGCATCTAAACCAAGGCTGTGTAGTTTAAGGTCATGCTGTACGGACCATGGTTTGGGTCACCATGTAGGTGAGATCCATAGGGAATAAGTCTTTGGATGACAATCTGACTCCCTGGGGATAAAGTGGTTAATGTCATACACAAGCAGAGGGATGGAGATAGTGGCCTGACGAGGGATGACAAACGGAAGCAGACTTCACTGGGGATTAGGGTGTGAGTATGACTCCCGGGGGGTGAAAGATGAGACTCTACAGAAAATAGGTAAGCCAACTTCTTGAGGATAAGATAGCAAAGGAGTAGTGATTTGGTGTGAAACAGACCCACTGGGGATTGAAGAGATAAGAATGACCCTAAATCCACTGGGGATAATGGGCTGCAGTACAAGTGTGACCCATACTAGGGATGAGCGACAGTGGCCTGCTCCTAACTCCATTGAGGATGATAGGTCACGCACAGCTTTGGCTCAGGTTGCTTAAAATACAACTGACGCTAGGTGCAACAACCATTATTTGTTGAGCACTCAGCTGGCGTTAAGTCTTTGAAAACACACCCGACGCTGAAGTCGGCCAACACTGCCTCTTAACCACTCAGTCGGCGCTAGGTTGTTAAAAATATTGTGGGCGCTGAGGACGACATGTGCCACCACTAGCGCTGAGTTATCGAGCACACAGCTGATGTTAGGTTTGTTTAAACATAGTAATTTCTAAATGAAAAACACAGCCAGCGCTGGTTTGTTAAAAACACAGTCGGCGCCGAGGGCGGGCCGTGCTATCATTTGAACACCGCCAACGCTGGGTTATCGAGCACATGACCGGCACTAGAGCTGTTGAAACTCAGTCAGCTCTTGCTCATTTCGACTGCATAGCGGGCGTTGGGTTGTTAAAAACACAACCGGGGATGAGGGCGGCTCGTGCTATTGTTTCAACACGGCTGACACTGGGTTATCAAGCACACGACCGATACTATGGCTATTGAAACTCAGCTGGCGCTAGGTCACTTCGACCTCATAGCCAACGCTGGGTATGGATTGGTACTCAGCCTATAGCCTGATCCCGACCCGACCTAGATGAAGCGGTAAAGAAACTTTTCCAGGGCCTCAGGTCAAAACCCGACCCGATATAGCCCGTTTGTTGGGATTTTACAGGTGGCGATGAGAGTTGCCTCGGGCCTTAGGTCAAAGCCCGACCCAGCTCATCATTGTTTGGCTTTCCTTGAACGCGACTGGGATTCCCAGTTTGTGAGGGCGTTTGAGGGTAGTGTTGGCTATATAAGGGGGTAAAACCCCATTTCCTTGACTTTTCATGGAAGATAAAAACCATAAACAAAATTTTTTTTAATAGTGAACAGAGGATTTCCAGGTGAAAGCTTTGGTAAGCAGAGGGTTTCCGAAAAACGATCAAGTGTTCTAGCAAAACTTACAGGGAAGGTTTCGCCAAGATTGTCAAGGGATTGTCAGAAAAGGAAGAGTTACAGGACTTTCGTGGTTAGCATAGGAGGTTTTTCAGGAAGCAAGAGAACTCCGATTGTGATCTTCGAGGGTAGAAGAGGTGGGAAGTGCAATAGTTGGCATTTTAGCAAGTTTTGGGAAGTTTTTTGGGAGCTTAGGGGGTTTCTTGGTGACTTAAGGAAAGATGCAGAGGGTTTTCAGTGGGTTTTGGTGCGTTCCTGACCAAGACGCAGGCAGGGAAAAGTTTCTCAGTGATTTTTTGGCCATGTAGGAGAAGTTCCAACGAGACATCGAAGGGTCAAGGGAAAAGGATCGATCGCTGAAGGTGGACCGTCGCTGGGAAGACGAACGGTTGCAGGAAGTGGACGGTCACAAGAAGTGAACCGTCGAAGGGAAGACGAGCAGTTTCCATTAGCACGTGTGAGACATGTGTCAAGCAGCGTAGAAGGACGAGGCAACAGTTGCCAGGGGACGCAGAAGGGTTTGAGGCGACACGCGTGGAGTCTGTGGCAAGTGTGAGAGATTTGAACACAGTCAGCGCTAGACATTAGCAATCGCAACCAGCACTAGGCATTGACAAACACAGCCGATGCTAGGTATTAGAAACAATAGCCGACGTTAGGTGTTGGAAGACTCGACCGGTGCTACGGGTTAGCAGACACAACCGGCGCTAAGTGTTGTCTGACACAGCCAGTGCTAGGAATTCGCAAACGCATCCGACACTAGATATTAAAAAACATAGACGACACTAGGCGTTGGAAGACTTGGCCGGCGCTGATCTAGTGCCTTACCAAATTTTTATTTGAATCACTTAGCCCTTTTACAATGGCTGGTCTTTCTTACCGAATTCTTGACATAAAGAAGCTTCCAAGAGGGGGAGAGGTCGGCACCCAGGATTTTACCGGTGAGGCTATATCAAGGGGTGAGCCCAATGGCTGACTAAGCCAGTATGCAGGCCACAGTGGCCTCTCAGTGTCACCTGCATTATCAACCCCGTTTGTTTTGAAGTTCACGAGGGTAATGACGGAAATGTCAGTATTGAAGAAGGGATGGCACTGCTTCATTGCATGCACAGGAACATAGCCTCTAGGGAGAACTTGCCCACCCTAGCGAAATTAATGGTATAGGCAAAGGGGCTACTAATGTGGTTAGCAAAAGGCCTCCGAATTTAGGGGAAGCACCAATACTTGAAGGGATACTCTTCCTAGACTGTCAAGGTGTTGGTGTTGCACAGAAGCACTCTTAAACATGCTTCTCTATTAGCAGTGCTCCAGTGTTTGGGCAGCTACTATGATCGGTGCTCCATTACTATGAAGGTATTACTGGAGACATGGAGCCATTTTAGCAATACCTGGCTTCTTGGGCATGGGGAAGTAGGAATCTCTTTGCTAGATCTTCATTTTATTGGGGGCCTTCCGATAATCAGGGCCATGTATGACTCGTTCGTGCCCCAAAACTCGGTCATTTTTTGTGGTGCCAAATTGGGGGATGAAGAGCTACCCGCCAGTCTTCAAAAGATTTTCGAGGCTTACCAATTGCTCGCTTCCAAGTTTAGCAACGGTCGGGTGACCTTCACCGAATGGGTGAAATTCTTCTTTGGGGATTATCCTAAAGGTAGCCAGGGTACTCTGAAAGGGAAAGGGAATGCAATTGTTAAGGGGATGCCTCCCGTGTATCAATCCAAGACCAGCGATGACTACATATTTTTGGCTGCATATTTGGCCTTATTTTTGTGCAAATTTGTGCTTCTTGGATGAGCAAAGAACATTCATCCAGACGTATTGTATGTCACTTGCGACATGGCAAGACGGCATGAGTATGCCCTTGCTCAGCCAGTTTTGTGTAATATTTACCATGGCTTGGGGCCATCTCCTGTGGAAAGGCCTACAAAGGCAAAGACTGAGGGAATGGCATTGTAGGAGGAGAGGCATTTCCTGCAGATTTTAAAACTCCATTCCCCATCCATTATGTATACGAGTGGCTAGGGGCCTACTTCCCTAACACCTAAGTCAGTCACCAGGACTCAGGAGGAAAACTGTGGCCCTTCTTGATGAGGATTGTCAACCAAAAGGCTATCTTCCATACCCCATGGGGAGCTCAGAGTTTATTTGAGAATGACTCCTTAAACATGCGGCGAGTCCCATTCCCGATCGGGAGCTTCACCGATCGTGCTTTCATTGATGAATTGGGGAAGGAGCTAGATGGCACTCCAACAACCATTAGGGAGCTCATGTTCATCCTGAGCATCAGAGGATGAGTTCTACCTTATCAGACTCCGCACAATGCCAGACTAGAGGGGTATTTCCCTCACCGCTTTTCCTGTCAGCACGGGCTTGATCAAAGTTGCCCCTTCTTCATGTTTATCGAAAAGCGTTGGGGCAAAGTGAACACAAGGAAAGCATAAGAGCTTCGGATTCTCCACGAGTGCTGGTCACCAGAATATATATGGACTTCTTGGTCCACATGTCTTAAAATGACAGAAATCAACAAGTATGTGTTGCCTCACTTCGGCATGAGGGTCCGAATGACTGAGGCTTATGCAAACTGGTGGAGGATTATCAGCAAAGGATATTGAAATGCTGATCACCCCTGGAAAGGGGAGAATGGTAATTGGCACCAGGGTACCAGGTAGAGGAGACAGGTGGATACCCCCCTTACCTGGCACGTGATAGAATAGGGAGCTTGATATTTGGATCAGCGCATAGTGGCGAACCAGGAAATTTCAAGGTGCCCGACTACTGTGGTGGAGGTTGCAGCGTCTTCCTTGATTTGAGATTCATCTGCCCCGGGTTGTGTGATGCTTCTGAGATTTGCACCATGTGGCAAGATTCTCGAGAATAGAAACTCTGCCCCTTTGACTCTCTCAGTCTCTGCTCAAAGTCAGGCTCAAGGGGCCACTAGGGTTCTTTGGCTTTGACCTTTTGTTCTTCTTTAAAGAGGATGGCTGTGCTTTGGAACGAGCTGCCAGCGTGTCAGCAACTGTCAAGAATCCTGCTTTCTGAGCCAGCATCTTTTTAAACTCCCTCCGTTGCATTTTAATTATGTTTGATCCCTCAAGTTCTTTGTCAAGAGCTTCGAAGTTTGGACATATCAAGGTTTTACCTGCAAGAGACATAGATGAGGAAGAATGAGAAGCAGAAGACGAAGAAGGAGAAGGGTTAGAAAGTGGGGAACTTTTAAGGTCGTTCCCCTCATCAAACCGCTATGGGCAGCTTTTTACGTCATCGTCAGGGTTGGACGAGTCCAAGGGGCCTTTTAGGTCTTTCCCTTGCCTAGACCGTTGAGGAGTACTTTTAATGTCGTCATCCTCATTGGACGTGTTGTGAGTGGAAGAGCACTCTAGGAGGTCCTCTCGATGGGAAGGAAGAAGGAGTGTGCCAGGGAGAAAGTCTAGTAAAGTTGGAAGTGGGGGACGGGGCTTGAGAAATTCCTGCTCGACTGGTGGTTGAGCCATCTTGTTTCTCCAGCAAGCAGCCCTTAGTGCCCGTCTCCTTTTTGTTTTCTGAGGTGGTACTTGATTCGCATCGTTAGGCTTGTTAACAACCCTAGCTTAGTGAACTGCTTCTAGCCTTAAAGACTTGAGTCTGCTTTGCCAGTGGTGAACTATCCATTGATGGGAAGTTGAGGGTTCAGCAGAGTCTGAATGATTATTGAGAAGGTCTTGTGTTGGGAGGTCCTCCTCTTGCACTGATGCGGTAGTGACTTGGGGATCACGTATTGGGACATTGTAAAACTCTTGACGCTCCCACATTTTCTTTGCTAATATATCATGAAAACTAGTGCATTTCCATAGGTAGTGGCCCCATACCTGGTGATACAGGCACCAACAATCCTCAATCCCCTAAGCAAGGCATCGAGAGTGCCTTGCGTGCTTCAGTGCATTTATGACTTCCTAAAGCAGTATAACAAAGAAGGCGTGAAGGATACTAGGGGCTTCGTCTTCCTCTTGAACAGTTACTGCATGGGAGGCTTCTACTCTTCTGTAATTCTTCAAGCTTTGTTTGACCTTTCTGAATCAGGACCTCGATAATATCTTTTAGCATGTAGCAGTCATCTATAGGATGATTAATCCTTCGATGGTAAGCACAATAATTCGCTTAAGTGTCGAGGCTAGCTTGCTCAGGGAATTTAGCTTTTGAAAGTTGAATCATATTATGTTCCAATAATAACCGGAGCAGTGTAGGGACCCAATCCTTCTCAAAGGGGTAGACCTTATTCTAATGCCTGGTGAAATAATCATCCTGACTAAGATTCGCTGGCGGGAGTACTCGATTGTACGGTTGTTGTTGCTTGCCTGCTTGGGGCGTTGTTTTCACTGTGCTCATCCTTTTGGAGAGGTCTAAAGTTTGAGAGGGAGCCTTCTTGGGATCAGTGACTGTGACGGCTGCACTAATTACTCCTTTTTGTTGGTTGCCATGAGTGTTAATCTGATGGCTACAATTGCCCCGGTTGTTCGCAGAGCTGGCACGCTGTTGTCGTGACCCGCCATGGTGGCATGACAGACTTTCTATGCAGACTGATTTAGAGATCAGCTCTGATATGGAAGTCAGATTAGAGGCCTCGCCATGTAGAGAAATCTTAGGTCGCATGTTTCGCACATAAGTTTGGACTGCTTCCTTCTCAAGAAGCAGCCAAATTTCTCCATCTTGATATGAATTGGTCTACGGGCTCATCGGGGTCTTGAGTCAGAGTGAGAAGCTCAATAGTTTGAACCTCTCTCTTGACCTCATAGAAGCGCTAATAGAAATGTTTCTCCATTTCCTCCCATGTATGTACTGAGTTTGGAGGGAGTCAAGCATACCACTGAAAAGCTGGGCCGTCAAGGGTTTCAACAACTTGACGGAGAAGAAGTCTCCCGTTAGCCGTTGTTTCTCGACATGCTTCTTGGAAGTGGACAATATGCTAGTTCGGGGACGTGGTTCTGTTGAATAGAGGAAACTACCCTTTCTTGTAATCTAAGGGAAACGGGACCTAGTCAATGTATGAAGAGTACGGCCTATGGTAAGTCATCGCACCCTGTGTCCTTAGAATTTGTCTGTTCTTTAGGCTACGGGTCACCATAGCATCAATGTCCACCTGAGAGACAGGGTGAGGACCATAATTGTCTTATGAGGTATAGGGAAGGGGCTGTCTATGACGGCGACGCGTGTGCACCTAGTAAGGAAGGGTCATGAGTGTCCTAAACGTCAAGAACTGCGAGCAGGTTTCTGTAAGCGAACAGGTGGGGGCCTACCCCTCACAAGGTGCGCTTATGTGTGCAGAGTAGGAGGACGAGGAGGGCGTCTCTTGTGTGCTCGAGTTGGCGTAGCAATGACGTTGCCCTGAGCTGTGGGATTCATGTGAGAGCATGCGCAGGACCTGGCCTTGGAAGGTTCGATCCTGGGCACAGACTCGAGATAACAGAAGGGTTGCCCCGAGGTGTGACTCGAGTGGGTAACCCACAAGCCTTGTGGTGTGTAAGAGGTGGAGGTCACAGGGCCTCTGTCTCTATGTGTCGAGCCACTAGGGATAGAGACTCGTGGTGGTGCAAGAATGTGATGGGTAGCCTTGAGGGGAGACACATAAGCAATGACAACCTGCTTGCCTTTTGCAGAAAGGAACTAGGCAGCCTTCTGGTGTACCTTGGGAATACGATCGGCAAGTGACTTTCCAGTGGCTGGGTGCATACTGTGTGTGGCAACAGAAGTGCTGCCGATGCGGGGTGCCTTGGTGGAGTTTCCACCAAAGCGAGGAGATGGGGAGTGAGGGACTTTTAAGTCCCACCTCACACCGGTCTAGGCTAAGACCTGGGAGCTAGATAAGGGGTCTTTGCTCAAAAGGATGGTCGGGAACGAAGTTGAGGGAACTTGTTCCCTAGGGATACTCATGAATGCAGGAATAAGAAAATCCCCGATCCAGATGAATGGTTACAAAACCCGCAAGCCATAAGTGAAGTGTTAAAAGATAAAAGCAGATAATAAAAGAAGAAACAAGCCAAACAAGAACGATTCGACTAAGGGGTAGTAAGTCCCCAGTGGAGTCGCCAAGCTGGTTAGGTGCATCTATCTCACCCTCCGGATCTGGATGATCGGGCAACACGCGTCTAGGGTTTTAGGGGAGACCCGGGACTTTTGAGATCGCTCTCTCGGGAACCTCGTTCGAGAACGAGGGCAGGTATTAACAATCGATGAGAGAGGAATTTAAGGTAGGTTCGAGACTTACTTGGGCTAGCCCGTGTGGGCGCTCTCTTAGATCATGAAAAAAGCCCCCCAGTAATAAAATTGGTTCGGAATCGCCTCCCTTAGCTTGTATTCTCCTGTTTTCAGCATTCACACATATATGGCAAAGGTTATAAGATAGGTGGGTCAGTAGACCTCACCTGGCTTTTGAGTGAACGTACACGTGTCACATTCAAAAGAAGAAGGAAAGAACGACAGAAGAAAGATGGGACGAAAGAAGAATTTGACCAAGCAGGGAGATCAACACAGTGACTAAGTTGGTGGGTAATTGGCCTGACATGATAGTAAAACGGGCTCTGTAACTCAGACCAGCTCAAAAGGATTATTACTAGACGTCAATATCGATACTAACTAGCTAGACACGATGGTTAGTTTGTTGTGGCGATAAAGCAGGCGTAGTAATTCTGACACAACAACATTACGGCTAGACCACAGACTATCATAAGAGGCTAATCTCAACCCTTCTTAGTCAAATGAAAGGATAAAAAAAAGAATGAAATTCATAAAGAGAGGGTAAGAAGTAAGAGAATAAGAAAGAGAAGAAAAAGAAAGAAGGAGAAGAGTGTGAGAGAAGAGAGAAGGAAGGAGAAAAGAGGGTGAAAGACACAGTCGGTGCTAGGCATCACCGGTTGTGTTGGATGAGGAAGAAAAGGAAAGACTTAGTCGACGCTAGGCAATGTCGGCTGGGTTGGAAAAAGAAGAGAGAGATGGACACAATTAGCACTAGGCTTCCTCGACTATGTTTAAGAAGTGAGGAGAGAGAAGACCCAGTCGACCCTGGGCATCGTCGACTGATTGAAAAGAGAAGAGAGAAAAAGGACACAGTCGATGTCAAGCTTTGTCAGCTGTGTTTAATAAAGGGGAGAAAGAAGACACTATCGGTGCTGGGTCTCGTCGGTTGGGTTGGAACTAAAAGAGAGAAAAGGGACACAGTCGACGCTAGGCTTCGTCGATTATGTTTAAGAAAAGAGGAGAGAGAAGATATAGTTGGTGCTGGGCATCCCCGACTGTGCTAATCAGAGAAGAGAGAGAAGATGTAGTCGGTGCTAGGGTTCACTGACTGTATTAGACAGAGAAGAGAGAGAAG
The DNA here is from genome assembly GCF_000471905.2 of Amborella trichopoda. The sequence continues at coordinate 1,576,960 of NW_006499948.1, read as the reverse complement.
ATGCAGTCAGTGCTAGGCTTCGATGATTATATTAGACAGAGACGAAAGAGAAGATGCAGTCAGCACTAAGCTTCACATATTTTATTAGAGGAAGAGAAGAAAGAAGACACAGTCGGCACTAGCATCACCGGCTGAGTTTAAAAGGAGATCAGGGAGAGATAAAGATGAGAAGAAAAGAGAGAAAGAGAGATAAAGATGAGAAAGAGGAGAGAGAAAGGGAGATATATATCATAAAGAGGAGAGAGAAAGAGAGATAGAGAGAGAAACATATATAGAGATGAGAAAGAGGAGAGAAAAAGGAAGATAACAATGAGAAAGGGGAGAGAGATAAAAATGAGAAGAAGAGAGAGAAAGAGAAAAAGACATGAGGAAGAGGAGAGAGAAAGGGTGAGATATAGATGAGAAAAAGAAAGAAAAAAAAGAAAAGAGAGAAGGAGAGAGAAAGAGGGGAGAAGGAGAGAGAAAGAGGGGAGGAGAGAGAAAGAGGGAGAAGGAGAGAGAAGAGGGAGGAGAGAGAGAGAATGGAAAAGAGAGGAGAGAGAAAGAGAGGAGGAGAGAGAAAATTATCTTATCAGAGGGTACCAACCTTTTTCTTCTCTCTCCTCTCTCTCTTTCTCTCTCTCTCTCTCTCTCCAAGATGCACCCATGAGCTTAAGAAAAAATCAAGTCTTTATTGATTGATTAAAGAAATGAATCCAAGGGTTTTTTACAATTTGGCTTTGCATGCTTATATAAAATTGGGCCTAAACATGGGTGGACGCTCAAATACTACCTAAATTTGAAGATAATTGCAATTTTATTTAATTAAAAGAATTTGTAAAAATGGGTGCAAAAGGATTGTTTTGCCCTGGCCTAACAATATGTGGAATTTCAGAACAGTCCCTATTGCTGCCTGAGAACTTGCGTGATCTTTCATGACTGATTTGGGGTTATTCTGATGCCCGTTTGATCGAAAGATGATTAGTTTCTTGTAGGGCTAGGCATAGTGATAGTTTTGATAACAATTTTGAGCCATCGAATCGCTCGTCTTGACTAGATGAACACGCTCACAAAATTTGAGCATGATCCGACTCTGAACAAGTGAGATATGGGCCTCAAAAGTCACTGCACATGACTATAAACACAGCCACCTTTAATGGTGTTTTGGTGTAAGGTGGCCACAGGGGAATAGTGTGTGGCCTATCCTTTTTTGGTATTTTACACATAACTTTACCTTGGAGTGCCCGATTAAGCCGAAACTTGACCCACAGGGGTTGTCAACTGTACCAGATCCAATGGAGGTGGTCCCACAACAATTTGATGCACCAAAAATATAGTTATAGTTACGAAGTCCCTTTCAGGGTGTTAGAGGCCAATATTTTTGAAATTGTTTCTTTGTGTTCATTGTCTTAGACATGTCTGATCGCGATGAAACTTGGCAAATGGATTTTTGGAGCATTGATGAAAATCTTGACCAATTTTGGAGTCATTGTGAGACTGTCAAAATTTTCATGTTTTGTAGGCTTTATTGACCTGCTTCCTCTTTATTCCGCATCAGGGACCGAGGCCCTAAAAAATGTGTTCAAACATCTACTTGACACTTCAGAATGATATGGAAATTTAAAAGAACAAAAAAAAAGGGGAATGAAACTGTTTATTTTTTATCTTGCCCTTTAATCTCAAGTCCTATCATAAAAAAGTATTGCATAATAATTTATCAAAATCATTTATTTGATCAATCTGTTGTAATTCTTAATAAAAGTTATTGCTAAATTTGAGTAAACAAAATATTTTGCTAATGTGAAACAATTAGCTATTGAAATTGGATTACCAAGAAAACAAATTATAGGGAATGTGATTTTGAAGCTTGTTTTTTCCAATGTAATCATTTTCTTGTGTTTAGTAACTTCCTTGTGGGGTGCACATGCAAGAGCAATCATCTCACTATGACATTGTAACTTCTCATGCTTAAATACAAATAAAAAGACATAATTTGTAGTTTCTCTTACTTAAGACATAATTCTTAGTAGATACATAGCCAACTTCCTTAATATTAACATCCAATTTACTCAACATCATGAATATCTCTTTCTTTTAGTGTCAACAACCATAGGAACTGAAACCATGTCTGGTATTTGCAACATATCAAATACTTCTAAAGCATCTTCTGTACACTGCTATTTGGCCTACGAGAGGGAGAGTTTACCTAGAGAGAGAAAGGAGCTCTGCACGAGGCGTCTTCAAGAGAGAAAGCCCCAACTACGTATTGCCCAACTACTTCAAGAGAGAGAGCCCCAACTGAGTACAACGATAGTTGAGGTGATATGGGAAGAGAGCCCCAGCTAAGTACAAATGGTGACCAAAATGCTAAGTGTGTAAATGGGAAAATTGTGGCGTATTGAGCATTTATGGAATCATGATTCGAAGACCTCTATGAACATTTTTCTTCCTATTGTGCAATGAAATTCTTGAGGGTTTATGGAATCATGATTCAAAGCCCTCTATGAGCATTTTTGTTTCTTATTGTGAAGTGTAATGCTTGAGGGTTTATGGAATCATGATTTGAAGCTCTCTATGAACATTTTTTCTTCCTATTGTGCAGTGACAGCTTAGAAAATTGCAACAAATAAAACTCAAGAAAAACAAGACGAAACCATGCCAAAATGGGGGGCATGAACTTGGAATAAAACTATCAATTCAGAAGACAAACGAGCAAGAACAGGCAATATAAAAAGAAGGAGAGGGATCTTGTACCTTGCTCTTAATGGTTGATTACAACAATAGAAAGTGATGAAGAAGAGAGAGAACCCACTATTTTGATTCTTAAGGTCATTGAAAGTTTACAGAGAGAGAGAATCAGATTAAAAGCAAGAGACAATCACCTATAGGGTCACAACGAGAGAGCAAAAATCTCAGGGTGGAGGAGGGTTCACAGGAGAGAGAGAGAGAGAGGGGTAGGTTGCTGAGGGTGGAGGAGGGCTCATGGGAGAGAGAGAGAGAGGGAGAGTGAGAGTTTACCTAGAGAGAGAGACCACACCTCTACACGAGGCATCAGGGTGTCAAAACAGGGGAAATAAATCGCAGTTGTTGGAACCTACTAGTTAGGTGCCTCAATCTCGCCTCCTCGGATCTAAGTGATTAGGTGACACTTGTCTCAGGTTCAGAAGACCCAGGACCTGAGATTTCTCTCTTGGGAACCTCGTTCACAGAACAAGGGCAGGTGTCCAATTAGTGAGAGAGAAATTTTGGATGTGAAGTGGGGACCAGCCTCATCTGGGTCCGTAACTTACTTGGACTGACTCACGCAGGCGCCCTCTTAAATTATGACGGAAAGCCCCCCAGCTTCTTCAGCTGGTTTGGAATCGCCTCCCTTGACCTACAATCTCCTTGTTTTCTGCACAACGCTATTATGGTCAATTTGCAAGATAAGTGGGCCGAAGGACCGACCCTTGTCTTAGGGCAATGCACCTTCATATGGATGAGAAGGTGAGAAGTTAGGGTGAAGAGGGGACTCAACAAGGGGACGAGACTAGCCTGATACTTGGACCAATGCAATGACCGACTCGGAGTGGTAGCAAGACGGGGTAACTCAGACTGGGCTGACAGAAATACTACTCGAAACCAAGGTCGATATAACTGTCCTAATCTTGTGTGGCAGCAAGACGGGCATGGTACTCAAGACCATCACGACAACAATATTACTCGACAGCCAGAATGTTATAGCAATGCTAGACTGAGTCTACCCTCAGTCAAGTTAGGAGAGAAGAGAATGGAAAGAAGGAAAGATACGGCGACGAAATACAATCCCGACGGCACTAAGCATCGCCATGCTCAACCCTGAAGTAGCGGTGTTACGGCCCTTGGACGACGCTAGACACTATTGCTCATAGCTAGAGAGTGAGTAGTGAACTACAGGTGGCACTAGGCATCACCGTTTGGCAACACATGAAGGCAACATGCCCTCTCGCAGGCGACGTTAACCTCTTGTGAAGCACATGATGATAGCTACTTGTGAAGTGCACGATGATAGTTCCTTCTGAGGTACACGACGATAAGCACGGGATGCAAGAATGAGGCTTGCGGACAGTGATAGGAACCAAGCGCATGAAGAAAGCTCTTAGATAGCGATAGGCACCGAGCGCTCGAAGAAAGCTTACGGATGGCGATAGGCACCGAGCGCGCGAAGGAAGCTTGCGGACGATGATAAGTATCGCCTAGATCCCTTACGGGTGGTGATACACATCGTTGTCTACGATAGGCAGAGGGCGTAAGAGAAGAGTTCGCACATGACAGGCGGGCAATGGGCTTCGTTGTCTGTGCTCTTCACTGAGGCATCAAGAACACATTTGCGGATGGTGATGAGCAATGTCATTTGCAAACCACGCTGAGAGATAGAGACGAATGAAAAGGAAGAAGAAAAGAGCTCGCGCATGACACTAGCATCACTATGCGCGACCTGTGAAACCACATGAGGGGAAGAAGGAAAGAGGCATGCACGCCACTGCCACTGTCATGCATGGCCTCTAAGAGAAGCCCAAACGAAGAAGAAGAAGAAAGAAAAGAAGAGAGAGAAGCTTGACCTTGAGCGTAGAGGTATCGATCCAAAATTTTCTCTCTCCTTTCTCTCTCTCTCCAAATGTGACCCAATAATGAGAAGAAAGAGAAATTTTATTAAGCAAAGTTCTCTCTTGTGAATGAATGAGGGGATCTGCATACAATAGTACTATGTGGAATATATAGAATTGTGGCCAAACATGGGTGGATTGATCAAAATTAAATCTAATTACAGAAAATTAATATTTAATTGAATTAAAAGAAATAAGAAAATAGGGCGCAAAATGACAGATTTTCCCCTACCTAACAAGTTATGGAATTCTACTACAGTCCTTGTGTTGCCCTAGAACGTCAATCATTTTCTATGGATAATCCGGGATCAATCTAATGCATGTTTGATCGAAAGATGATTGTTTTCTTATAACGCTCAGCATGGCGATCAATTTGATACCAACTTCGAGCCATGGATTGTGTTTTTAGGCCATGATCATGAGACTTGAAATTTAAATGAATCATGAAACTTTAGATCGATAGTGTGCTTGTTCCTTGATGTTTTTCTATGATTTTTTTGCTGGATCACATTGAGCATGTCGTCACGATCACGTGGCGACAAACACAGCTCGATTCCATGTCCGGACGAAGATTTTGCAACATTGGAGTTTTGGCTGGAATCTGAAATTCCAGCGCTAGAATTTGCAGTTATTTCATCAGCTTCATGTGTAGAATCCGACCGTTCATCATGTACGAAGTTCGGACTAGAGATAACCCTAGCCTTATTCACGTGATGAAACTTGTTTTATGTCAATCGGGGTAGCGAGCGGTGTGATTTGGCCACTCGAGCGAGGTGCGATGCTACTGATTTTCTTACAACTTCTTCACAGATCAGCAACTTCTCTCTAGCTTTTCTTCGTGCTTGAGCATCATCGCGGGGGGTGTCATATATCAAAATGCTCGTCTCGAAGAAACGAACACGCTTCATTAAGTTTAAACACGATCTGATCTTGAAAGAGGGAGATATAAGCATAAAAAATCATTGTTATGGCTGTCCCTTTAATGGAGTTGAGTTGCAGGGTGGCCACACGAGAATAGTGGGTAGCTCTTTCAGTTTCGCTCTTTTATCTATAACCCCTTTCTAAAATATCTATTTAAGTTGAAATTTGGGGGTTTTCAACTCTGACGGATCCAATGGTGGTGGTCCCATAGCATTTTGATGTACCAAAAACATAGTTCTACTTATAGACTCCGTTTCAGGGTGCTAGAGGTTAATTCTGCCGAAATTGTTTCTCAATCTGCACTGCCTTAGACATGTTGGAATGTGACAAAACTTGGCAAGAGACTTTTAAGAGTCCTCATGAAGATATTAACCAGCTTTGGGGCCAATCTAAGATTGTCAGAATTTCCACTGTATGTTTGGCTTTATTGACCGAGGACCCATGATGATAAAAAATATCTTCCAACAGCATGCCCCACAGAATGTTGTGTTTCAATAGAAGCGAGAAATACAATTATTTGAGAAATTTCCCCTGGCTAGCCACAAGACTACATGAACACCGAGGAGACCCATTCAATGTTGTAACTAAGATGCTCAAATGTTTTGAAGCAATGTACGACTCCATCCATGGAGGCTTTAGGGGGAGAAGAGACTTTTTGAGGGATCTGTAGAATTCCTCACCCTCAAGGGACTAATTGTGATTCTGAGAGCTTGAGGATTTTTTAGGGACCTCATTAGTCAGAATCTGACCTATCTAGCGGCCAAGTGCTATGAACCATTGGTCAGCATTATTTGTTACTACACCAAGTTTGCTTTTGATGATCAGGGTATCTCTGTAGGTCCCGTCCGGTGGGGTCCAGTCGGGGGCTTCTAACCTATCCCGAAGATTTGGGCCTGTCAACTAGGGGGATTCTTGGTGAGGCGATCCCAAAAATATGGGCCTGTCGGCTAAGGAAGGTTTTTGGCGAGGCGATCTCATGGTGAGGAATAATCCTGAAGTCTCTGGCGGGTTAGGCCCTGGCTTTGTCAGTTTCTTGCCTTCGTGGGGATATTTAACATTTCGAAGGGATCTTTCGGTCGTCGTCCTCACCCTCAAGGACTCTTGTTGTTTTTGGAGGTGAAGTGTGGGAAATCTTATGATCGGATGTTGGCAGTTGGGGATTTTGCGTAGACTTCATTAGCCAAAATTATGCTTGTTTTGGCAATCGGATGTGTCAATGTATTTTGTTGGTCCAAGCACCTTTTTACAGGTTTTCACTTGAACAGGGGAAGTGGAGCCGTAAAGACGGTTTTCAGCTTCCTTTATTTTTGGGCTCTTTTACCCATGACGTTACGCCATGTTCATCTTTTTCATCTATTTTTGCTCACGGTTCCCTTTGGAGGTTTCATTGTGCCTGGGTTTTTATTTTCACAAAACTCTTTTACTCATGGTTTTATGACCATGCTCGTCCGTCATTTTTACTCATGGCGTTCCCTTGTTCAAGTGTACACCATGGTCGATTTTTATGAAGGCGTGTTTAGGGTCATGCCTTTGAGACTTGTGCGAAGCCTTTTAACGTCATGCGTCTAGGATGTGCACCATAGTTTAGGGTAATACAGCTGGACCATAGTGGTGATGAATGGCAGTCTGTGGGGGCAATGGGGTGAGTATGGTGATGGTTTTGACTCACTTTGGGAAGATGGTACGAGGCTGCTTATGAAAGATGGAAGATGATGAATGGTAGGTGAAAAGTAGTGACCCACTAGCTGATGGCGAGTATGGATGGCAAGATGGTTCGCCATTTCGTGAGCATGGGTAGCTCCTTGACGAAGAGCACGGTGATAGCTCCTTGACGAAGCATGCGGTGATATTTCCTAAATAAAGTGCGTGGTGATAGCTCCTTACAGCGCATGGCTATAGTCCTTTCAAGTCCCGCGGTGATAGCCCCTTGACGAAGCGCATGACAATAGCCCTTAACAAGGCGAGCGGCGATAGCTCCTTGACAAAGTGCGAGGTGATAGCCTCTTTCAGGTCTCAAGCTTGACCCGCCTCGGCCTGGTCTCGTTGCCATCAGAAGTTAAGGACTGGAGCATCATTTTGAATTTGTGAAGGGCAAATTGTGGCACTGCTGAGTATAAAAAGGGGAAGACCCCATTTCACTGTTTTACAAAAGGGTAAAACAGTTGAAGAGGATTTTTTAGAGAGAGAGAGCTAGAGATTTAATCAAGCGTTTCCCGGCCAACATTTGCAGTACCCTGGACTTCAAGAGATTTCTGGTGAGCTTGAGCAGATTAGGGCCTTCTCAACGTGCTTTGAGGTGTTTTCGGAGAGTGCCAAGGCTTTCTGAGCAGGGAAGGGGGAGCTTCTACTAGATTCACAGTGGTGCTTTGTTGGAGTTTGATTGTTTTTTCGGTAGTTTCGCAATTGCGCGTAGGGTACAGAAGGGTCAGGCAGCTTTGACGGTCCTCTGGTTCTCAAAAAAGAAGGAGGAGCAGTAGTGGGCTCATCAAAACCACAATGAAATTTTGGTGAAAACCACAAAAAATGGGAGAAGGGAAACCCGTTAGCTAACAAGGAAGCTTTTCTGGGGATTCCGGTAGTTCTTTTGATAGTCTCGGTTGTTAGACAAGGAAACGAATAGGGTCAGATGAGGATTTCCCAGATTATAGAGAAGTGTTTTCACGGTGGGGAGACGAAAGATTGTGAGAATGCAGACCATTAGCGGGGAGCGACGGTTGGGGAAACCGAAGAGGTGTGGGAGTTAATGCCTCCAGGGAATTTGAAATAGTTGGAACCGGGGCACTGCGAGGGCATACACGATATTAAGTCGCATGCAGCACTGCGTTCGCACGTCTTTAGGTTGCGCATGGCAATAGCCACTCTCGAGAGCATGTTGCTCGCGACAATGGTCTCGCGCGGCGTTGGTCTGCCCGTGATGATGGTAGCACGCGGCATTGAGTTGTGCACGGTAGTGGTCACCTACGGCGTTAAGTGGCACAGGATGATGATCATGGGCGGCATTGAGTTACGCACGGTGATGACCATGGACGGCGATGCCTTGTGGGGGCCAAGAGTGATGGCAAAGGAGAAGGCTCGGTCACTGTGGTCTGTTGGAAGCCAAGTCTTCCAGCACAACAGTGAAGTCCATGTTGTTTTGGAGGAAGGGAATCCATCATGAGCCAGCTCCTTGCCAGAGAAGTCTGCTTTGTATGTCAGATGGATTGAAGATGACACGGAAATAGTTCGCTTCTTGTTTTTTCCTGTAACCATCCTCTTTGAGAACACCTAGCAGATGAATTGAAGCGGACTTCCAAGTGGTTTTGCTTCTTCTTCATGATAAGGGCGTTTCTTTTTGGCCTGTAACCGTCCTCTTATCCTCAAATGCATGAGCTTTGTAACCTCCCTAATAATGGGCTTTTGATTGTAGTTAGGGACATATCAAGGATAGTACTTCTTTAAGTATCTCCCATTGATAGGAGGCATCGCCTCTCCTCCATTCGAGTTTGCCAGTATATAGGACCCATTTTGGTGTGACCATTTTTAGTATGAATGGACCTTGCCCCTTGGGTTCGAACTTTCCTTGGCGACGCCCAGGCATGACAATCGGTCTCTTGACTGCTAAGACTAGATCTCCACGGGCGAATGAGTGAACCTTGACAGATTTGTCAAAGGCTCTCTTCATTCTCCCCTGGTTGAGCTCGAGGTTTTGTTGGGCCTCTAGTCTCTTTTCGTCAAGGGCATCCAACTCCTGATAACGGACCTTGATCCTCTCATCTTTGGTTAGTCCCTTGTGTATAGCAACACAGAGTGAAGGTATCTAAACTTCGAGGGGTAAAACCGCCTCACCTCCATAAACCAAGGAATAAGGGGTAGAGTTTGTGGCATTACAAGTGGTGGTACGATAGGCCCACAGAGCCTCAGGTAGCTTCTCATGTCAATTCTTCCATGACTTTGAAACTAACTTTTGGAACACCCCACACATGGTTTTGTTGAATGCCTCAGCTAAACCGTTGGTTCGAGGGTAGCACATGGTCGAGTATTTCCACTCGAAACCAAACTGGTTGACTAGACAATCAAGATGATTGCTTCTGAACTGAGAGCCATTGTGAGAGATTATTCGGTCCGGAACCCCGAACCGGTATATGATGTGGTGTCGCACAAAGTTGGCCACAGTGGTCCCGAAAACCCGCTTGAGGGGGACCGCTTCAGCCCACTTGAAAAAGTAATATGTCATTGCTAGAATGAAGGCATGACCCAAAACAGAAGGAGGGTCAATGGGTCCTACGATATCCATACCCCACTAAGAAAAGGGCCATGATGTTACTATAGGATGGAGAGGCTCCAGGGGCTGATGAATGAGGCTAGAGTGAATTTGGCACACCTGCCATCTTTTAGTATAGTTTTGGGCATCAGCCACCATTGAAAGCCGATAATAGCCAAGTCTGTGTATGCGCTCATCGAGCTTAGGGCCGGACTGATGCAGCCCGCAGATACCTAAATGCACTTCTTCGAGCACTTTGCTTGCTTCTTGTGTATCGACACATCTGAGGAGAATTTTGTCAAATGATCGACGAAAGAGAACATCCCCATTGAGAAGGGTGTACTTGGTCGACATCCGTCGTATACCGTTGCGTTCTGCCTTATCCTTAGGCAGCCTTCCATACTTTATGAAATTCATGATAGGCTCCCTCCAGTCTTCTACTTGTTCTACCTTTCCACGCATCGGGTCGAAGAATTCAGGCTATTGCTTCTCAACCCTAGATTCTTTACTTCAGGACATTTCCTGCTCTGCCTTAATGACATCCTTGGTTGCAAGGAGTTCTTCGAACATATAAGGCGGGCATTTGGGGAAGGCATATCTCTCATCATCTGCATCAACTTCAGTTCTCAAGTCGACATGTCTCCATTCAGTTACCCTGACAGGCGTGGGCCCTGATGAAGATAGTTGAATGGTGGCCCCGAGCTTTGAGAGTACATCAGCCCGTGAGTTTAGCCTTCTAGGGATATGACTCAAGGAGAAATCATCGAACTAAGCCATATAAGATTTGGTTGTGTCATGACAAGGCTTGAGAGTATCCTTCCTTATGTCATAAATCCTCTTAAGCGGCCTGATGACCAGCTCAGAGTTACCGAAAATGTTTAGTTGCCCCAGGTCTAGCTCCTGGGCAATCTCCAATCCAATTATGTGGGCTTGATATTGAATTTCATTACGAGAAAATGCCTCTTCTAGTGAGAAGGATAGAGGAATAATTCCACCGTCGGGAGTCAGGAACATGACTACGACACGCCCTTTATCTGACTAGAATGCTCTGTCAAAATACATCTCCCACGACTATGAGAATACCATATAGAAAACTTCATTCGAGAGATCACTCGATTGGGAGATTCCGAAGGGACTGGGTGAGTCGCGAGAAAATCTGCTAAGGCTTGACCTGTGACTACCTTCTGTGGTACATATGTGATGTCAAACTCCATCAACAATAATGCCCACTTGGTCAGGCGTCTTGATAGGCATGACGAGGTAATAAGGAACTTGACCGAGTCCGCCTTTGAGATTAGCTGACCTTGTAACCGAGCAGGTAATGGCGGAGCTTCTATACCGCAAAGATCAAGGCTAGACACATCCTTTCGATAGGAGGGTAATTCTTCTCGGCTCCCTACATCCTGAGGCTGAGATAATAGAACATTGTTTCCTTCCCCCCATCATTATTCTGTGCTAGGAGTGCCCCGAGTGACTCATCAAGGGCAGTCACATATAGGATGAGAGGCCTTCCTAACACTGGCGTAGAGAGCACTGGACGTATGAACAAATACTTCTTGATGTGATCGAGTGCAGCTTGGCACGCCTCATCCCATATGAAGGGAGTGTCCATCTTCAGCAGATGTGAAAAGGGCCTAAATTGCCTTGAAAGGTATGAGATGAACCTTCGAATATAGGCCAGCTGTCCTTGGAGAGACCGCAGTTCATGCAGGTTCATAAGCAGTGGCATATCCTTAATTGCCTTATTTTTTACTGGCTTATCTCCAGCTCACGGTACCTCTTGATGAAGCCTAAGAATTTTACTGAGCACGCCAAAGGCGCATTTCAAAGGGTTCATCTTGAGTTGGTGACACCATAGCCATTCAAATACCTTTTTAAGGTCTTGTACATGAGTGTCCTTTGTTTCAGACTTCACCACCAAGACATCCACATAGATCCGACCACCTTGTGGATCATATCCTTGAAGATGGACGTCATGGCTTGCTGGTACGTGGCACCGATGTTCTTTAAACCGAAAGGCATCACAGTGTAGCAAAAGACACCTTTTGAGGTAAAAAATACAATGGCCTCTTCGTCCTCTAGTGCCATTCTGATCTGATTATAACCAGAATACCCATCTATAAAGGAAAGCAATGAGTCGTGGAATCGACAAGCATCTCGGTGAACGGTAAGGGGAAGTCGTCCTTGGGGCAGGTGGTGTTCAAGTCACGAAAGTCAATACAGATCTTGATGTGGCCATTTTTCTTCTTGACTGGGACAACATTTGCCAGCCATGTTGGGTATTTGACTTCACATATGAATCCAACCTACCTGGGCTTATTCACCTCAGCATTGATCTGCATCTCAAGGTCAGGTCTAAACCTTTTTTATTTTTGCTTTATGGGTTTGGACGAATTAATGCCGAGACGATGGAGAGAGATTTGAGGGTCTAGACTGGGCATCTCATGATAATGCCAGGCGACGACGTCCCGGTTTCCTCGGATGAGGGAGATAATAACTTTCTTCCTCTTCTGAGGACATTTTTACCGAGATGAAAGTTGGCCTGAGGTGGGCCTCATCCCTTAAGATTATCACTTCAAGCTCATCAGCTGTGGCCTGACCACCTTCCTTCCACTCTTCCAAAGCTTCTTGCAACTCTTCGTCTGTGGATTCAGGATGCTTCTCATCAATCTCGAGTGCAGAGACACACGATCCTGACATTTCTGCTTCTAAGAGGGGCCCAGTGTGAGAGACGATTTCTGGTCCTTGGCCGGACCAAGCAATGAAAGGGTCGACTTCGAACGGGAAGTCCATGAACTCATGATTAGGATCACTTGGTACTTGCCCTGAGCTGGTTGACTCTACATGAACTTGAATCATGTGACAGGCCTCGTGGGAACAGGAGCTTGAAGATGGCTCGGTCTTGGCTTGGGTTGACAGGGCATCGACAACTGTCAAGAATCCAATAACCTGGGTCAGCATCTTTCTTAGGCGCTTCTGCTACGACCTGCTGAGGATGGTTACTTCGAGCTCTCTATTTAGAGTGTTGAAGCCTAGGCACTGCCCAACCGCACCTGTGGAAGATATAGAAGAAGAGGGAGTAGAAGAAGAGTTAGAATATTCCGGGCAACTTTTTACATCGTCGCCCATATTGGACATGTGCAGGGGATATTTTAGGTCTTGCTCCAGCTTTGACCATCGTGGGGTGCTTTTAACGTCGTAACCCATATTGGATGACTCTCGAGTTGTTGATGACTCAGGGATGTCCATCTGTTTGGATGATAGGATAAGGCGAACTGCACCTGGGATGAAGTCCTGTAAGGTTGACAATGGAGGAAGGGACCAGAGGAATTCTTCCTCAACTGGTGGTCTCCTTCTAGGTCCCTGAGGAGGTGTTTGGTCCGCCCTATCAGGCTAATGAGTAACCCTAGCTTGGTGGATTGCCTCACGCTTCAGAGTCTTGAGTCTATTTCATCCATGATAGACTTCCCAGGGCTGAGAAGTCAATGGATCTGAAGGGTCCAGTGTATGCTCATAAGGGACCTATAGTGGGATTTTCTCTTGGACGTGAGTGATGGTTTGGAAGCGCTCTGCGAGAACGATGCAAACAATGTGGCCTTCCTATACCTTCTGAGTGACTATAGCTTCGAACCAAAGAGCATTCCTTCAACTCGTGGCCCCATACTTAGTGATATGGGCACCAGATGTTTTCTGCTCCTTGGGCAAGACGCCTCGGTGGCTGGCGGGCTTGGGAGTGACAAGACCCTAGTGGAGCATCGTCTTGAAGAGGGCATGCAAAGGGTCTAGCTCAGTGCTTCCTGGGGCTTGCATAGGGAGTTCTTCTTGCACAGGTGGAAGAGGGACTTGTGGGTGTCCTTCTGGGTTACCATGGACTTCCTGACATTACTACATCTTCTTTTAGGCAGTGCATTCACTCAGGTCATGGCCTCGTATCAGGTGATACAAGCACCAGAGGTTCTTAGTTCTTGGAGGCAGGAACTTGGGCTGCCTTATTGTCTTTGGCATGATGTGTCTTCAAGAATTATGGAAAATAGTGCACGAAGGATAGCGATTGCCCCGTCATCATCTTGTATTGTCACTATGTGAGAAGCCTCAGTTTCCCCAAACACTTTCTTTAACTCTTCAAGCTTTATCTGACCCTTGTTAATAAGGGCTTCCATAGTGTCTTTGAGCTTATAACAGTCCTAAGTGGGGTGGCCTACTTTCCTGTGATAGACACAATACCTCTCGTGTGTCTCCTATCCAGCTTGTTCTTCAATGTTGACCTCTGCCAGTTGGATTATGTTTTGCTCCAGTAGTAGTCGAAGCAGTGTAGGAACCCACTCCTTGTCAAAAGAATACACCTTGTTCTGGTGCTAGATCTAGTAGTCACTTGGATTAATATTTTTAGGAGGTGGGACCTTGTTATAGGACTGCTGCTTGCCCCTAGCCTGAGACGTTTGTGCCTTAGAGATGTCCAAGATTTGAGGGGCGGCTTTCTTTGTGTCAGTCACGGTGACAGTTGCACTAATCATCACTTTTTGCTGGTTGCTCTGATTGTTGAAGCATGAGTTCGCGCCAGAGGGTTACTGACGAGATCTGTCATGCTACTTGGACAATACCATCTGCTTTAGAGATGAGCTCTGACATGGAGGGTGGATTGGAGGGCTCGACATACAGGGTGATCTCGGACATCATATTTCGTATGCAGGTTTGAACTGCTTCTTTTTCAGTCATGGGAGTGGTTAGGTGCCTTGATCTTGCCCTCCGAATCTAGGTGAATTGGCAACACGTGTCTCAGGTTCAAGGTGAACCGGGGATTTTGAGATCACTCTCTCGGAACCTTGCTCAAGGGCAAGGGTAGGTATACCAACTAATGAGAGAGGAATTTTAGGTGGGTTAGAGAATTACTCGGGCTGGCTTATGTGGGAGCCCTCTTAGACCACGAAGAAAGCCCCCCAGTTCCTTGAGCTGGTTCAGAATCGCCTCCCTTGACCTGTAATCCACTTGTTTTTCTGCACAACACTTATATGGTTAATTTGTAAGACAAGTGGGTCGAAGGGACCCACCTTTGTCTTAGGGCAATGCACATTCACATGCAAAGCTAATGAAGTGCAAGTTTTCATGAAAGATAGAAAAGAGAAGAGAGCTTGACGTAAGGGTAAGACTAACAAGACAACCAAAACTTGCCGACTAGGAGTGGTAGCAAGACGAGCATGGTTCTCAGAACCAGCACAACGGTAATACTACTCGAAACTGAGGTCGGGGCGTCGGTGATAGGCTAGGTCTACCGTCAGTCAAGTGAGAGGAGAAATAGGTGATGAGGAAAGAACAAGACGGCATAGAGAAGGGGAAATCTGGACTTCAATAGGCATCACGGTGGGCAATGCAAGGAGACGGTGCATCCCTTGTGGACGGCGCTAGCTCCTGGCGAGGCACACGAAGATAGTTTCAACTAGGTCGCAGGACGATAGGTGCGGGACACAGGAAGAACGGCGATGAGCACCGGGCATGTGGAAGAGGCTCATGGATGGCAATAAGTGTTGCCAAACCCCTAGCGGGCGGTGATAGGTATCGCTGTCTACGCAAGACGCGCGACAGGGAGATACCCCTGCAGGCGACAACAAACCTTGCCATTTAGGTTCTTCACCGTGACATCAAAGCTACGTCTATGGGTGGTGTTGGGCAGCGCCATCTACAGACCTCACTTGAAGAAAGAAACATATGAGTAGAAGGGGAAGGAGACTCGCTCATGGTGCTGCCATCGCCATGCGCGCCCTGTGAGATCAAGGGAGAGACATGCACGACACTACCACTACCGTGCATGACCCCTGCGAGGAACTCAGACGAAGAAGAAGGAGAAGAGAGCGGAGAAAAGAGAGAGAATAAGAAAAGAAAAAGAATAGAGAGAAAGTTTACCTAAAACTTAATGGTATCGGTCAAATTTTCCTGTCACCTCACTCCCTCTCTCAAGCGTGACACAACAATGGTAAGAAAGAGAAACTTGTATTAAGTGAAAACTCTCTCTTGTGCACGTATGCCTCTCTCTTTTTTTTGCATACAATGATGGTACGTATATATAGAAGTGTGCCCCAAACATGGGTGGATGATCAAAAGTAACTGTAATTGTTGGATATTAAGATTAAATTGAATTAAAATAAATTAGAAAATAGGGTGTAAAATGATAGATTTGCCCCTTCCTAACAAGTTACGAAATTCCATAACAGCCCTTGTGTTGCCCTGGGACTTGCGTGATCTTGTATGGCTGATCCGGGGTCATTTTGATATGTGGTTGATTATAAGATGATTAGTTTCTTGTAGGGCCGATCGATTTCATACTAACTTCGAGTCATGGATTGTGTTTTTGATGCACGATCATGTGGCTTAAAATTTGAGTAGATCTTGAAATTTTGGATCGATAGTGGGTTCATTCCATGATGTTTTTTATGTTTTCTTCGCTGAATCACATTGAGCATGCCACTACGATCACAGGGTACCAAACGCAACTGGATTCCACGGCCGAATGAAGATTTTGCAAGTTTGGAATTTTGGACAGAATTAAGGATTCTGGCCACAGAATTTACAGTCTGTTCGTCGGCCTGGTGTGTAGAATCCGACCTTTAATCATGTACGGGGTTCGAGTCAGAGATGGCCCGAGATCTTACGCTCGTAATGGAATTGGTTTCGTGTCGATCGGGCTCACAAGCGGCGTGATTTGGCCACTCAAGCGAGGCACAATGTTGCTGAATTTCCTGCACTTTCTTCACATATCAGCAATTTCTCTCTAGCTTTTCTTCGCGCTCGGGTATCGTCACGGGCGTGCCACATATCGAATTGCTCGTCTTGACTAAACGAACATGCTTACCAAATTTGAGAGTGATCCGAATTAGGACGAGTGAGATATGAGCATCAAAAGTTACTAGTCACGACTGTCCCTTCAATGGTGTAGTGTTACAGGGTGGCCGCATGGGAATAACGTGCGGGTTCTCCTGTTTCACTCTTTCGCCTATACCTTCTTCTTGGAATCTTTGTTTGAGCTGAAACTTGACCTCTGGGGGTTTTCAACCGTGCCGAATCCAATGTGGTAGTACCCATAATAATTTGAGACACGGAAAAGGTAGTTCTAGTTATAAGTGTTCGTTTCAGGGTGCTAGAGGCAGATTCTGTTGGAACTGTTTCTCAGTCTGCACTCCCTTAGACATGTAAGAATGTGATAAAACTTGGCAAGAGACTCTTGACAGACCTCATGAAGATCTTGGCTAGTTCTAGGGCTATTCTGAGACTGTCGAAATTTCCACTACTTGCTAGGCCTTTATTGAGCACGGGCCCCATGTTGATGAAAAATACCTTCCAATAGCATGCCCCACCGAATGTTGTGCTTCGAGAGAATCGAGAAGTACAATCATTCGAGAATTTTGAGGGATCTTTGTCGAAATCCACACCCTCAAGAGGCTATCTATGGTTTTGGAGCATGAGGCCCTTGTCAAGACCTCCTCGTATAGAACCAAGCCTTTTTTTAAGGCCAAATGCTACGAAACTTTGATCGTGTTGTTTTCTGCTATACCAGGTTTACTTTGGATGCTCAAGCTATCTTCTGTAGGCCCCTTCTAGCAGGGTCCAGTCCGAAAGTCTGGTCCCATGTAAGTTAGGGGGTTTAGGCGAAACTACCCTAAAGCATGTGGTAGGTTAGACCCTGGCTTCGTCAGTTTCTTGCCTTCGTGATGGCTCTGAGCATTTTTGGAGGGATCATTTGGTCATCATCCTCACCCTCAAGGACTCTTTTTGTTTGTTGAACTTGGGAGATCTTATGTGGCTCTCACTCCCTGATGAGCCATGGAACTGAGGAGATCTTATGCGGCTCTCACTCCCTAATAAGCCATAAAACAGGGGAGATTTTATGAGGCTCTCACTCCTTGATGAGCCATGAAACTGGGGAGATCTTATGTGCCTCACTCCTTGATGAGCCATGAAACTGGGGAGATCTTATGTACTCTCACTCCCTGATGAGCCATGAAATCGAGGAGATCTTATGCGGCTCTCACTCCCTGATGAGCCATGAAACTAGGGAGATTTTATGAGGCTATCACTCCCTGATGTGCCATGAAATCAGGGAGATCTTATGAGGCTCTCACTCCCTGATGAACCATGAAACCAGGGAGAGCTTATGTGCTCTCACTCCCTGATGAGCCATGAAACTGGGGAGTCGGTTGAGGCTATGGAAGTGCGTCAACCTGCTTTGTCGGTCCAAGCGCCCTTTCACGAGTTTTTACTTGAACATGGGAAGTGACGCCGTGAGGACGGTTTTAACCAACTTCTATTTCTAGGCTCTTTTACCCATGACTTTGTGGTCATGTCCACCCTTTTCATCCATTTTTACTCACGGTGCTCTCTCGGGTTTTTCACTGTGCTTGGGTTTCTTTTTCTACGAAACTCTTTTACTCATGGTTTCATGATCATGCACGTCCATCATTTTTACTCATAGTGTTCCCCTGTCCAGGTGTACACCATGCTCAATTTTTTTTAGAATGCATGTTTTAGGGTTGTGCCTTCGAGACCTATGCGTAGCCGTTTAACATCATGCGGCCAGGATGGGCACTATAGTTTAGGGTCATACAGCTAGACCGGAGCAGTACGTAATGGCAGTTTGTAGAGGCCACAGAGTGCGTCTGGTGATGAATTTAACTCAATTGGGAGGATGACATGAAGCTGCTTGTGGAGAGTTGATTGGATGGTTTGTGAAAGGTGGTGACCCACTAGCTGACAGCTAATATGGGTGCCAAGATGGCTTGCATGGGTAAGACTCACTGAGGGATGATGAAAGATGGTGAAGGTAACCCGCGCACATGAATGGGCCAGCTAGGGAAAACATGCGTGGAGATGGAAGTAAAGGGCGTGTGCGCTTATCTAGGCTTAATGGGGAGAAGAAGAGGGTACACACACACAAATGGGTCGGTTAGGAAAAGTGTGCATGAAAATGCATGTGAAAGGGGTGTGCAGTTAACGGGGGCATGTTTTAAGGTCGCGCCTCCTAGACTTGAGCAAAGCAGTTTAACCTAATGCGGCTAGGACGCGCACTATGGTTTAAGGTCATATAGCTTGGACTGTGGTTATGCAGTTTTAGGTCATGCAACCAAGATTGTGCAGTTTAAGGTCGAGCAACTAGACCTTCGCGATAGTTTAAGGTCATATAGTTTGGACCATGGCTATGCAGTTTACAGTCATGCAGCATGGACCAAGTACGAATCGCCATGTTAATAGGGCTACATGGGGGGTAGGTATGTGGATAGCAATCTGACTCCTTGGGGATAAAGATAGTTAAGGCTATACACATATGAAGAGATGTAGATGAAGGTGGTGACCCTGTTTGAATGTATTTTTCATCACCTTGGTCTCTGGTAGGAAGCAGGCCAATAAAGCCTACAAAAAAGTGAAAATTCCTGACAATATCAAAATTGCACCAGAATTGGTCAAGATCGTCATTAGCGCTCCAAAAGACCACCTGCCAAGTTTTGTCGCATTCCAACATGTCTAAGGCAGTGAACGCAAAGGAACAATTTTTTGAAAAATGGCCTCTAATACCCTGAAGCTAACCCTACAACTAGAACTACATTTTCGGTGTCTCAAATCACTGTGGGATCACCTCCATTAGATCTAACATGGTTAAAACCCCTATAAGCCAACTTTCGGCTTAATCGGACGCTCCAAAATAAAGATATGAGCAAAACATGAAACGGAAGGGGCCACACACTATTCCCATGTGGCCTCACTGCACCAAAACACCATTAAAGGTGGTTGTTTTTACAATCATGGGCAGTCACTTTCGGGACCCGTAACTCACTCGTTTCAAGTCGGATCGCTCTCGATTTTGGTGAGTGTAGTCGTCTCATCAACACGAACAATTCGAGATGTGGCACGCCCCGAGACAATGTTCAAGTACGGAGAAAAGCTAGAGAGAATTTGTTGATCCATGAAGAAGTTGCAGAAAATTCAGCAGTGACAAGCCTCGCTAGATAGACCAAATCACGATATTCGCACAACGAACCAATGCGAAACTCATTTCGTTGTGTGCATAAGGTCCAAGGCTACCATTGGTCCAAACCCCATACATAATGAACGGTCAGATTTCATGCACAAAGCCGACGAAGTGACTGAAATTCTGACCGTTGGATTCCAGACTCTGGCCAAAACTCAAAAGTTGTGAAATCTTCGTTCGAGCTCCAATTCCCGTTCTGTTTGTTGTCGCGCGATCGTGATGCCATTCGCAGTGCACTACAACAAAGAAATCACAAAAAAACATTAAGGAATGATCGCAATATTGATCTGAAGTTTCCAAGATTCAACCAAATTTTAAGTCTTGTGATCATGGCTAAAAAACATGATTCATGGCTCGAAGTTGATATCAAAACGATCACCATGCCAAGCCCTGCAAGAAAACATTAATATTTCGATTAAATGGGCATCAGAACACCCTTGGGTCAGCAATGGAAGATCACGCAAGATCTCGGGCAGTAGTAAGGACTGTTTTGGAATTCCACACACTATTAGGTAGGGGCAAAACAGTCATTTTGCACCAATTTTTAGAATTTATTTTAATTCAATTAAATCTTAATTTTCAGCGATTAGGTTTTTGGTAGAAGAAGAGAGAGAAGACCAATCGGTGTTAGGTCTCACCGACAGGTAGAAGAAGGGAGAGAAGACCAACCGGTGCTAGGTCTCACTGAATGATAGAAGAAGAGAGCGAAGACCAACTGGCTCTAGGTCTTGCCGACTGATAGAAGAAGAGAGAGAGGAGGCCAACCGGCGCTAAGCCTCGCCAGTTGACAGAAGAAGATAGAGAAGACCAACCGGTTCTAAGTCTTACCGACTGGTAGAAGAAGATAAAGAGGGTCAATCGACACTAGGTCTTACCAGTTGATAGAAGGAGATAGAGAGGACCAACCGGTGCTAGGTCTCACCGGTTGACAGAAGAAGATAGAGAAGACTAACTGACGTTAGGTCTCACCAGTTGATAGAAGAAGATAGAGAAAACCAATCGGCACTAGGACTCGCCAGCTGATAGAAGAAAGAAAGAGAGAGAAGAGAGATAAAGAGAGAAGAGAGAGAAAGGGGGAAGAGAGAGAGAGAGAAGAGAGAGAGGAAGAGAGACATAAAGAGAGAGAAGAAGAGAGAGAGAAGATAGAGAAGAGAGAAAGAGAGAGGGAAGAGAGAAGATAGAGAGAGAAGAGAGAGAAAGAGAGAGGGAAGACAGAGATAGAAGAGGGAGAAAGAGAGAAGGGAGAGAGAAGGGAGAAGAGAAAGTTGCCTGCCTGAAGGGTACCGACCTTTTTCTTCTCTCTCCTCTCTCTCTATCCAAGACGTACTCACATGCACAAGCAAGGAATCTAAATTTTATTGAATCTTCAAAAGAACAAATCGAGCATCTAGAGTCCCTTGAGCATGTTTTTACAATGAGGCAATGCCTGTTTATATAGAATTGTGCCCAAACATGGGTGGATTGATCTCTGAGCATGTCACCACAATCACATTGCAACAAACGGGATACGATTTGGTGCCCGAACAAAGATTTGACAATATTGAACTTTTGGCTAGAATTTAGGATTCCGACTGCTAGAATCTGCAATGACTTCAACTAAGTCTTGTGCGAAATCCTAGCGTTCATCACGCGCGAGGTTTGAACCAGCGATTGTCACAGACCTTATGCAAGCGATGCAACTAGTCTTACGCCGATCGGGTTGCAGGCGATGTAATATGGTTGCTCGAGTGAGTGGAGGTCTTGCTGATTTTCTGCAATTTGCGGCTTCGAATCATGAACTTCTCTTTAGCTTTTCTCCCTACACCGAGATTGTCACAGGACGTGCCACATATCAAAACACTCGTTCTGACGAGACGAACATGCTCCAATATGTTTGAGTGCAATCCGATCTTAGATGAGGGAGATATGGATGTCACAAGTCCACTGTTTGTGATTATGCTTTAATGGAGTTTAGTTGCAAGGTGGCCACATGGGAATAGTGTGCGGCTCCTCATGTTTCAATGTTTTGCCCATAACTTCTCCTCGAGTGTCTGTTTAAGCTGAAATTTGGCCCCTAAGGGTTTTCAACCGTGCTGGGTCCAATGAAGATGGTCCCATAGCCTGTTGATGCTCTGAAAGTAGAGTTCCAGTTATAGGGGTCTATTTCAAGGGGCTAAAGGTTGATTCTGTTGAAACTGTTTCTCAGTCTGCACTACGCTAGACATGTCGGAATGATACGAAACTTGGCAGGAGACTTTCAATAGTCCTTATCCAATTCTAGGGTCATTTTGAAATTGTCAAAAATTCCATTGTTTGTCAAGCTTTATTGACCGGCTTCTCTCTTTTATTCTGCATCGAGGACCCATGGTGATGAAAAATATCTTCAAACAGCATGTAACAATCTTACACTTTCAAAAAAAAAAAGAAAAAAAAAAAGGGAAAAGAAACTTTTAATAAGTGATGGTCCATATGAGAATGATAATCCTTAGGGACTATCACCATTTTCAAAGCTTTTAGTTTGAATTTGTTTGTTTGCTGTTGCCTTGCCACGTCCAGTGGACGTGGGCTTTAAGCGTATACGAAGTAATATAAACGTTACACCTCATGTATGAGGTGTAACTTAATAAAATATTATTATAAGGTGTTGTAAGAGTTTACATACGAGAGACGAGGTCTCTCTCTCTCTCTA
>NW_006499948.1:1527779-1554232 GCF_000471905.2 Amborella trichopoda | reverse complement strand
GTGACATCGTCTTACCTGAAAAAATAGTATGTTTTTAATAAATAGTGATCTTTTCGTCCAGAATCTTTATTTTATAAGTTTTGTTTGTAAGTGACCTCATTGTCTCGAAAAATAATCCATTCTTTTTAAAAATAAAATGAAATAATTATTTCTGCTTATTGTCATGAATTTTAGGCGCGATAAATTTTATGCGCATACGACCTCATTATCTTGAAAAATAATCTTTTTAATAAAAAAATTGTGATATTTTATCTATGTTAGAAATTTTAAATGTTGTAAATTCTTAGAAAAATAAATTTATTTATTTCTCTTGTCTATTGTTAGAAAATTTTAGATACTATCAAATTATTAGAAATAAATGTGATATTTTTGCTTTTAGTAAAATTGTGAGATTTCTTTCTATTGTTTTAAAATATTTAGACATTGTGAATTTCATGTGCAAATGACTGCCTTATTATCTGAAAACTAATAGTTTGCATTTGATTATAGTATTGTTGTGAAATGTTTAATTGCAAATTAACATCCCATAAATTATGATAATTCCATATTCTTGAATTTCTATAAGAGTTTTTCTATACATATTAGATTGGCAATTATGCTAGAATGTCTTTACGGACTGCTACCTTTCTAAGTTTGAGCCCAAAATATTTGATTGGTTGAAATGTTATTGAAAGTGATTGTTATTAATGGTGTCAGTGAGATTCATATTAATTATTTCAGTGATATGTTGAGTACATGATATTTGCTGCTTTCGAATGTTTAAAGAGATTTAGAAATAATTTAAGTATGCAAGTGGACTCATCCGTCTCGTCGGTGAGGTATAAGTGGACCTACCCGGGACGTCGGTAGGGATTAAGTGGACTCATCCGGTACGCTGGTGAGGTATAAGTGGACCTGCAAGGATTAAGTGAACCTATCTAGGACGCCGATAGGGATTAAGTGGACCCATCAGGACGCTGATGGGGTATATAGGTGACCTACATGGGATGCCAGTAGGGTATTTTGTGAAATCCTTTGAATTATGCACTGCCGTTAAAGTGTTATGTGCATTTCAATTATTTGGATTATACTTAATTATGCATTTATTGAAAGTGAAACTGTTGATGCATTTCTGTTAATAGATCTTCTTTTTTAAAATATTGATATCTTTCAACCATGATTATTTTTAGGATTATGATGATCAGTTACTGAGTAGCCAAACTCATCAAACTATGGTAAACATTTTTCAGGATAACTGCGGATTCATTTTGAGTGCTAGTTATGATCAACCTTAGAAGATACTATTGTTGTGCTAGCTTTCTTTATTTACTTTGTAAGACCTCGCCACTGTAAATTTGTCCTATCAAGAGATGTATATATGTTTTGTCTGTCACATCTCCGGAATATATGTATTGTAAATTCTTGGGGTGTGACACAGCATGCCCCGCTGAATGTTGTGCTTCAAGAGAAGCGAGAAGGATAACATTCAAAAAATTTCCTCTGGCTTTATTTCTTTTTTCTTCCTAGCCACAGGACCACGTGAACATGGAGGAGAAATCCAAGCAATGTTGTAACTAGGATGCTCAGACGTTTGGACACATTTGTCGCAGATACATCCATGGCGACTTTGGGGGATAAGAGAATTTGAGGGATCTTGTCACAGTCCTCACCCTCACAGGACCGTAGGAGGCAGTTTTTAATCTCTTCACCCTGTCAGATGAGTTTGCGATATGGAGATATTGGTATTTACAGTCTTCACCCTATCGGACAGTACCCCAGGGGGCCATTTTGTATTTTTGAGGGATCTTATGGTCATCGTCCTTACCCTAGGGACCCTTTTTTATTTTGAGGGATCTTTTGGTCATCATCCTCACCCTCAATGACTCTTTTTTTTGTTTTTGAGGGATCTTTTGTTCTTCGTCCTCACCCTCAAGGACTCTCTTTGGTTTTGAGGGATCTTTCGGTCATCGTCCTCACCCTCAAGGACTTTTTTATTTTATTTAGAGGGATCTTTTGTTCATTTTCCTAACCCTCGGGGACTATTTTTTATTTTGAGGGATCTTTTGCTCATCGTCCTCACCCTCGGAGACTCTTTTGTTTTTGGATCCTAATATTGTGACACCAGAGATTTTTCTTTTGAATGAGGGTTGAAGCCGCCTGTTGAGGCAAGTGCTGTTTCAACCAATTTATTGGTTCAAGCACCCTTTGCAGGTTTTCTCTTGGACTTGGGAAGCGGCGAAGTAGAGACGATTTGCACCAACTTCCTTTTATTCGGGGCTCTTTATCCATGACCTTTCGGCCAAATCCACCCTTATTTTTCCTTTTTTACTCACAGTGCAATTTCGAGTTTTCACCATGCTCAGGTTTTTATTCATGGAACTCGCTTGCTCATGTTTTCGTGACCATGCCCATCTTGTCATTTTTACTCATGGCGTTCCCTTGTCCAGGTATACACCATGCCCATTATTTTTTTGTGAAAGAATGTTTAAGGTCATGCCTTCGGGACCTGTGCGAAGCCTTTTAATGTCATGCGGCCCAGACGTGTACTACAATTTAAGGTCGTACAGCTGGACCATGATGGAGATGGATGGAAGTCTGTTGCGGCCATGGAGTGAGTATGGTGGTTTTGACTCACTTTTGGGAGATGGCACGAGGCCACCTATGAAAGATAGATGATGTATGAATGGTTGGTGAAAAGTGGTGACCCACTAGTTGACAACGAGTATGGATGGCCAGGTGCCGTTTTGTGAGCATGGGTGAGACTCACTGGGAAATGATGGACAATGGTAATGATAGAAGGTGGATTTGATGAAGATGGTGGATCGTGGTGACCCATTAGCTAGTAGCGAGTATGAGCGAGCATGGGTGGTGGAATAATTTACCGTTTTGTGAGCATGGGTGAAACCCATGGGGAATGGTGAATGTTGTAGAGGGAAATGGATCCACTAGGGATTTGGTCATGTGTGGAAGCACGTTTAAAGTCTACCTCATGGACCCTGTGCAAAGCCTTTTAACGTCATGCAGCTCAGACGTCATTATAGTTTTGAGTCATACAGTTGGACCATGCAGTTTAAGGTCGTGCAACTAGACCTCCTCTACAGTTTAAGGTCATATAGTTTGGACCATTAATGATGGGAATTCTATGAGGATTATTTGGGTCAATATAGATCCAGGAGGATAATGAGCAATGGTACGCATGTAACTCCATTGAGAATGACAGGCCAGAGCACAGATGCAGCCCCACTGGGGATAGTGATGGAAGACACCCGATGGAGAGGTGCATCCATTTCAAAGTTTAAAGACATGCGAATGGACTATTTGCCATGCCGTTTAGCGTCTTGCTACAGGGACGTGTGTTACAGTTTTTAAGGTCATGTAGCTCGGACCATGGCTATGTAGTTTAAAGTCATGAGGCTAGGATACTAGACCTCTGTTATAGTTTAAGGTCATATAGTTTGGACCACGGCTATGTAGTTTAAAGTCATGCAGTTATGACCATGCAGTTTAAAGTCGTGCAACTAGACCTCCACTACAGTTTAAGGTCATATAGTTTGGACCATGGCTATGTAGTTTAAAGTCATGCGGCTAGGACCATGCAATTTAAGGTCGCGCAACTAGACCTCTGCTACAGTTTAAGGTCATATAGTTTGGACCATGGCAATGCAGTTTAAAGTCATGCAGCTAGGACCATGCAGTTTAAGGTCGTTCAACTAGACCTCTGCTACAGTTTAAGATCATATAGTTTGAACCATGCAGTTTAGGGTCGTGCACCTAGACCATAATGTGGTAAGGGAATGTGACTCCATGGGAAACAGAGCGGTAGCTAGAAATTTGACTCCCTAAGGATATGATGGCTGTGGTGCAGGAAATGGACTCCCTAGGGATGCAGAACGGTGGTCATGTCATAATATCTAGGTGTAGCTCCACTGGAATAGTGAGAGAAATCCACAAATGGCAGAGCCATAACACACGAACGGCACTAGGTCTACATAAGTAAGTGCATGGCGTTTACATAAGTAAGGCACGCGGTGCTAATCCTTAAGAGCTATAGACGACGCTAAGCTTAACAATGCGCATGGCATTGGCATCTGAAAGATGTGTGCGGCGTTGAGGCATAGCGATAGCAATAGATGACAGCAGGTTCATGAGGCACAGACGGCATCGACTCACCATTTGGAGACGACGACTAGTGCATCATTTCGAGCTTGTGAGGGGCACTTTCTGTAACCCTCGTCTACAAAAGGGGGTAAAACCCCATTTTACTGCTTTACCTTTGATGAAATGGTGAAGAGAGTTTTAGAGAGTGAGAGCTTCCGTCAGGAGACTTCTGTCAAGAAACCTCCTGTCAGGACACAGTGCGCAGTCATTTACGAGCTCTCCGGTGATCTTCAGCAAATTGTGAACCTTCGCAGAGTGCTTGGGAACATTTTGAGAGAGTGTTAAGGCGTCTTAAGCAAGGAACATGGGCTTTTTGAGAAGAAGCGGAGAACTCGATGGAGTTGCAGTGAGGTTTGCAGAGGCTGTAGTAGGGATCCTGCAAAGATAAAAAGATTTCGGCAAGGAGGGGAAAGCGCAGTGGCTCTGCAGAAATAGACCAGAGGACTCTAGTGATTTTCCTAACGGTCTTTTAGTCATCGGAAGAGGAAGAGGAGGAATAGCGATGGGCTCACCGAAAACACAGTAACATTTCGGCGAGTTTTTTTTTAGGGAATTGGAAAGGCAAAAGAAGGGAGACCGAGAGGTTACAAGAAGATTTCTGTGGAGATTCCAGTGGTTTCCCAGTAGGATTGGCCACTGGTGAGGAGAGGAAAAGGACAGAGGGGGGTAGACGGAGGAGAGTTTTTTACAGAAAGAAGAAACACTGGTAAGGGCCTGAGGGGTCACAATGACCACAGCCATCGGGAGGTGGAAAATCGATGGCAAGTGGACTACATGCACTGCATTTTAAGAGCACATCAAGGATAATACTTCTTTAGGTATCACACATTGATAGGGGGCATTGCCTCTTCTCCATCAGAGTTTGTCAGTATATAGACCCTGTTTAGCGTGACCTTATTTACTATGAAGGGACCTTCCCACTTAGGTTTGAAATTTCCTTTGCGGCATCCATGCATGACAATTGGTCTCCTGACTGCTAAGACTAGATCACCACGAGCGAATGAGCGAACCTTGAAGGACTTGTCAAAGGCTCTCTTCATTCTCCTTTGATTGAGTTCAAGGTTTTGCTCAGCCTTTAGCCTCTTTTCATCAAGAGCATCCAACTCCTGATAACGGAGCTTGACCCTCTCATCTTCAGTCAGTCCCTGACGTATAGTGACACAAAGTGAGGGTAGTTGAACCTCGAAGGGAATAAGGAGTAGAGTTTGTAGTATTCCGAGTGGTGGTGCGACAGGCCCACAAATCTTCAGGCAGCCTCTCATGCCAGTTCTTCTTTGACTTCAAAACTGACTTCCGGAGCACCCCGCACAGGGTTTTATTGAACACCTCAGCTAAACCATTGCCTCGATAGTGGTACATGGTCGAGTACTTCCACTCGAAACCGAACTGGTTAACTAGGAGACTCATGTGATGGCTTATAAACTGAGGACCATTATCAAAGACTATTCGGTCCGGAACCTTGAACCGGTATATGATGTGGTAGTGCACGAAGTTGACCACAGTGGCCCCTAAAACCTGCTTAAGAGGGACCACTTCAGACCACTTGGAAAAGTAATTTGTCGCTGCTAGGATGAAGGCATGACCCAAGGAAAAAGTAAGGTCAACGGGTCCTACAAGGTCCATACCCCACTGGGAAAAGGGCCATGATGCCACTAGAGGATGGAGAGGCTCTGGGGGCTGATGAATGAGGCTTGAGTGCATTTGGCACACCTGACATCTTTTAGTATAGTTTTGGGCATCAGCCACCATTGAAGGCTAATAATACTCGAGTCTGCGTATGTGCTCATAGAGCTTATGGCCGGATTGATGCAGCCCACAGATACCTGAATGCACTTCTTCCAGTACTTTATTTGCTTCTCAAGCATCAATGCATATGAGGAGAATTCGAAAGAGAACATCCCCATCGAGAAGGGTGTACTTAGTAGGCATCCGTCGTATACCACTGCGCTCTACCCGATACTCAGGAAGCCTTCCATGCTTTATGAAGTTCATGATAGGCTCCCTTCAGTCTTCCACTTGTTCAACCTCTGCATATATCGAGTTGAAGAATTCCGGCTCCTGCTTCTCGGCCTTTGCTTCTTTACCTCGGGACATTTCCTGCTCTGCCAAGGAGTGCTCCAATTGGATAAGGAGGGCATTCAGGGAAGACATCTATCTCATCATTTGCATCAACTTCGGTTCTCAAGTCAACATGTCTCCATTTTGTTACCCAGACAGGCGTGGGCCCTGGTGAGGACATTTGAATGGTGGCCCCGAGCTTCGTGAGAGCATCAGCCTGTGAGTTTTGCCTTCTAAGGATATGAATTAGGGAGAAATCGTCGAACTGGACCATATAAGATTTGGCTGTGTCATGATAAGGCTTGAGAGTATCCTTCCTTATGTTATAAATCCCCTTAAGCTACCGGATGACCAACTTAGAGTCACCGAAAATGTCCAGCTGCTCCAGGTCTAGCTCCCAGACAATCTCCAATTCGACTGTGAGGGCTTGATATCCAGCCTCATTATGAGAACATGCCTCTGTGAGTGAGAAAGGATAGAGGAATCATCCCACCATCGGGAGTCTGGAACTCTTCTCCAGCACCCCCTCTATCTAACTGGAATGCTCCATCGAAGTACATCTCCCACAGCCAAGTTAGTACCGTATAGAAAACTTCTTCATCCAGGAGATCACTTGACAGGGGAGATTCTGAAGGGACTGGGTGAGCTGCAAGAAAGTTTGTTAAGGCTTTACCTTTGATGGCCTTCTGTGGTACATACATGATGTCGAACTCCATCAGTAATAATGCCCACTTGGCCAAGCATCCTCACAGGCATGGCCGGGTCGCAAGGAACTTGACAGGGTCAGCCTTTGAGATTAGCTTGACTCTATGACCGAGCAAGTAATAGCGGAGCTTTGGTACCATAAAGATCAACGCTAGGCACATGTTTTCGATGGGAGGGTAATTCTTCTCGGCACCTTGTATCCTGCGGCTAAGATAATAAAGTGTTGCTTCTTTCCCCACATCATTGTTCTGTGTTAGGAGTGCCCCAAGTGACTCATCAAGAGCGGTCACGTATATGCTGAGAGGCATTCCTAACACCGGTGTAGAGAGTACTGGAGGATTTAACAAGTACTGCTTGATATCATCAAGTGCAACTTGGCACTCCTCATCCCATAAGAAGGGAGTGTCCTTCTTCAACAGGTGTGATAAGGGCTTGCATTGTCCTGAGAGGTTCGAGATGAACCTTTGAAAGTAGGCTAGCTGCCCTTGGCGTGACCAAAGCTCGACGGCATGTCTTGAATCACCTTGATTTTGACCGGTTCAATCTCCAGGCCACGATACCTCACAATGAACCGTAAGAACTTTCCTGAGCGTACTCCAAAGGCACATTTCAAGGGGTTCATCTTAAGTTGGTGACTCCGCAGCTGCTCAAATACCTTTAAAGTTCCTTCATGTGAGCGTCCTTTATTTCAGACTTCACCACCAAGTCATCCACATAGCACTTGACCTCCTTGTGGATCATGTCCTTGAAGATGGTCGTCATGGCTCACTGGTACGTGGCACTGACATTCTTTAATCTGAAAGGCATCACAGTGTAGCAAAAGACACCTTTTGGGGTCAAGAATGCAGTGGCCTCTTATCCTCTGGAGCCATTCTGATCTAATTATGACCAAAATACCCATCCATGAAGGACAAGATCTGGCAATCAGCTGTGGAATCAACAAGCATCTCAGTAACGGTAGGGGGAAGTCTACCTTGAGGTAGATGGTGTTCAAGTCATAAAAGTCAATACAGACCCTAATTTGGCCAGTTTTCTTCTTGACTGGGGCAACATTTGCGAGCCACCTTGGGTATTTGATTTCACGTATGAATCCAACTTGCCTAAGCATGTTCACTTCAGCATCGATATGCATCTCGAGGTCGGGTCTAGACCTTCTTGATTTCTGCTTTATGGGTTTGATGGATGAGTCAATACAGAGACAATAGACAACAATTTGAGGGTCTAGACCGGGCATCTCATGATAATGCCAGGTGAAGATTTCCTGGTTTGCTCGGAGGTGGGAAATATAACTTTCTTTCTCCTCTACAAACAGTTTTGCCGACATGAAAGTTCGCCAGGATGCTTCCTATCAATCTCGAGTGCAGAGATGCATGATCCTGACATTTCTGCTTCTAGGAGGGCCGCAGTGTGGGAAACGATTCCTAGACCATTGTCGAACTGGATAATGAAAGGGTCAACTTCAAAAATGGTTGACCCGTCGGACCACAGAGGCTAACTTTGAGATTCAGTGCTTGTGGAGTCCATGGCATTCTGACTGGGATCACTCGGTACTTGCCCCGGACTGGCTGGCGCTTCATGAACCTGAATCACATGACAGGCCTCCTTGGTACGGGGGCTCGAAGATGGCTCGCACTTGTCTTGGGCTGTCAAGGCATCGACAATAATTAAGAATCCATCTGCCTGAGCCAACATCTTTCTTAGGCGCTTCCGATACGACCTGTTGATGTTGGTGCCTTTTAGCTTTTTCTTAGTGTTTTGAAGTCTGGAGTTGCCGAGCTGTACTTGCAAAAGAGAGAGAAGAGGAGGGAGGAGATGAAGAAGAAACGGAGTTAGAGTGTTCTGGGCATCTTTTTACATCGTCACCAAAATTGGACATGTGCAGGGGGTATTTTAGGTATTTCCCCAGCTCTGACTGTTGGGGGATGATTTTAATATCATCACCCTTATTGGACGAGTCTCGAGCAGCTGATGATTTAGGGTCGTCCACCTGATTGGACGAAGGGATAAGGTGAGTTGTGCTTGGGATGAAGTTCTGTAAGGTCGACAGTGGAGGAAGAGGCTTGAGGAATCGCTCCTCAACTGGTGGCTGAGGGATATGGTTCCTTCGACGAGTTGACCTTAGCGCTCATCTCCTTCTGACTCCTTAGGGAGGTGTTTCGTCCGTCCTATCAGATTGATGAGTAGCCTTAGCTTCACGGACTCCCTCACGCTTCAGGACTTGAGCCTACTTCGTCCACGGTAGACTTCCCAAGGCTGAGAAGTCAAGGGCTCTGAAAGGTCTATTGCATGCTCATAGGGGACCTGTAGTGGGATTTCCTCTTAGAAGGGAGTGATGGCTTGGAAGCATTCTGGGAGAACGGCACAAACAATGTGACCTTTCTGCACCTTCTCTGCGACTACAGCTTCGAACCCAGAGCATTCCCTCAGCCCATAGCCCCATACTTGGCAATATGGGCACCAGAGATTTTTCGTACCCTGAGCAAGATGCCTGGGTTGCCTGGTGGGCTTGGGAGTGACAAGACCATGCTGGAGCATCACCTCGAAGAGGGCCTGTAGAGGGTCTAGAGAACTTCCCTAGGCTTGTGTCAAGAGGTCTTCTTGCACTGGTGGAGCAGGGACTTGAAGGTGTCCTTCAAGGTTACCATGAACTTCTTGGTGCTACTGCATCTTCTTTGCCAAGAACTTGTGGAAGCCAATGTACTCGCTCAGGTCATGGCCCTCGTATCAGATGATATGGGCACCAGAGGTTCTCAATTCCTGGAGGCAGGAACTTAGGCTACCTTATCGGCTTCATCATGAAGAGACCTTCTTCAAGCATTACAGATAATATTGCACGAAGGAAGGTAGGTGCCTCGTCATCCACTTGGATTGTCGCTAGCATCAGTTGTCTCGAATGCTTTCTTTAGCTCTTCAAACTTTATCTAGCCCTTGTTAATAAGGGCTTTGATAATATCTTTGAGCGTATAGCACTCTTGAGTGGGGTGGCCTACTCTCCTATGATATGCGCAGTATTTCTCGTGTGCCTCCTGTCCAGCCTGCTCTGGGTATTTGACCTCCGACAGCGATATCATGTTTTTCTCTAGTAGTAATAGAAGCCATGCAGGAACCCACTCCTTCTCGAAGGGGTACACCCTGTTCTGGTGCTAGATCCAGTAGTCTCTTTGATTTATATTTTTAGGGGGTGGGACCTTGTTATAGGACTATTGTTGCTTGCCTTCAGCCTGAGGTGTTGTCTGTGCCTTGATTGTGACTATCCCTTTGGAGAGGTCTAAGGTTTGAGGGGCAGCTTTCTTAGTGTCAGTCACAGTGACAACCACACTAATCACCCCTTTTTGTTGGCTACCCCAATTATTGGAGCGAGAATTGCCATTGCTCCGACCGTTTCCAGAGCTAGAGGGCTGCTGATGAGATCCATCATGGTGCTTGGACAGACCTTCAACACGAACCGCTTTAGAGATGAGCTCTGACATGGAGGGTGGATTGAAAGCCTCAACATGCATGGTGATCTCGTGCAGCATATTTCGTATGCAAGTCTGGACTGCTTCTCTTTCAATCATAAAAGTGGCATGATAGGTTGCCAACTCTCTCCATCGGGGCGATGAACTTTTCTACTGGCTTACTAGGATCTTGAGTCAGAGTGAGGAGCTCGATGGTTTCCATGTTTCTCTCGACTTCATAAAAGCACTGGTAAACAATTGCTCCATTTCCTGCCATGTGTGTACCGAGCTTGAAGGTAGCCGATCATACCACTGAAAAGCTGACCCTTTGAGAGTCTCAACGAACTAACGGTGGAGGAGCCGCCTGTCAATTGCCATCTTTCAACAAGCCACTTGGAAGTGAGCGATATGCTGATGTGGAGATGTAGTACCATTGAACAGGGGGAGCTTCCCTTTTTGATAGTATGGGGAAAACTGTACCTGGTTGATATACGAGGGGTACGGCTTTTGGTAAAGTGATGCCCCTTACATGCCCGAGATCTTACTCTTGAGACTGTGGGTCACCATGGCATCTATATCAGCTTGTGAAACCATGTGGGGAGCAGAGCTGTCTTGGGAGGCCGGTGGGGGAGTTTGCCTAGGAGTTGTGTCCTCTCCAGGTAAGGAGTTGGCCTCATGATGAGAAGAAGGGGCGTGGAGGCCTCACGGCGATCCATCTTTTCGAGAATGGACTGTATCATCGCCTCGAACCTGTTCATCCTCTCTTCTTGGGAGTCACTCGACTCGTTGATTATCATGACGCTGACTGTTTTTTATGAGGGTTCAGAGCCAGGTGGAGTAGTGGACTGTCGGGTTTGGCGAGTCGTACGTGGAAAGTCAGTTTGTAGGGGCTCAACATGCTCCGACTGGACTCAAGTCTTGTACGCCGACCTTTTGAGGACTGGTTCGTGATGGTCTTGGGACCGTGATTTCTTAGCAACTCGATCTTTTCTTGTGATGGTAACCACCGAGCAATATTCTTGGACTTCTTACTCAGATTCTAGAATCCGAAGAGGGAAGAAGGGATAATGAGGCAGGAGGTCATCGAAAGTGGTAACTTCAACTGCCTTAAGGGCCTCTCTAGTAAAGAGCTGCAGGCCTCTCTCCTGCTTCATCTTGAGGCTACAATAGACTTCACTCCAGAATTGAGCCTAGGATCTGGACTGCCCCGTCTGTCTTGAGCATGTGAGGGCTGTGTCCATTTGCTGGGGCAGAGAGGGAGGTCCAAAGATAGAGGGAAATATGGGTTGCTGCCTTGAAGGTTGTACTCTATCTGCCATCAGGCCTTTGCCCCGAATTCCCTTGTGAGGTCCGGGTGCATGGCTGACCTGAGGTGGCTGACTCAAGATAGTACTCTTAAGGAAAACCTTTGAGTACCAGGTCTCGAGGTGTTTTCATGGCAAAGGAAGGGTGACAAAAGAAGGAACTAGCTCGCGACTCCGTCTGAGTCGGGATCTGGGAGGAACTTATGAAGCTGGTGCATGTGCACCTTTGGAGGCAGCCCTCTCGGGTGACTTGGGGGTCAGCCCGAGCTCGATCAGCTGGTTCGACCTTAGGAGGCTGAGACCTATGAGCTCATGTCTGTGAGGGACTGGGTAGGATCTGATCTCTCACAGGGTGAAGCCTTGTGTGTTGAGAGGGAGGACAAAGTGGTCGACCCTTGTGTACTCGAGCTGGTGCAGAACTGACGCTGCCTCGAGCTGTGGGATGTAGATGCATGGAGCGTGCAGGGTTCGACCCGAGAAGGTCTAGCCTTGGATGCGAGCTCAAGGCAGCATGAAAGTTGCCCCGAGCTGTCGCTCGAGTGGATGAACCACGACCCTTTAGGTGTGTGCGAGATGTGGAGGCCATAGGATTTCCTCCTCGGTGTGTCAGGCCTCTATGCATAGAGGTTCGGGGTGGTGAAGGAGTATGAGGGGTGACCTTGCGGCAACCATCCGGAGCGTTGGCCACCTGCTTTCCTTTCACGAAAGCCGACAGGGCAGCCTTTCCACATACCTTAGCAATGTGACTGGCAAGGGACTTGCCAGTAGCAGGGTACGCGCTGTGGATGGTAGCAAACGAGCTACCAATGCAAAGGGCCTTGATAGAGGGTCCACCAGGACTAAAAAGTGGGGAGTTAGGGACCTTCAAGTCCCTTCTCGCACCGTTCCAAGAAAGAACCTGGGAGCCGGATTGTGAGTCGCAACTCAAGAGGATTGTAGGGAACAAAGCTTGAGAAACTTGCTTCCCCGGGATGGTCACAAGTGCGGGGATGAGAAAATTCCCAACTCGGATGAACGGTTTGAATAACCCAGATGCTATGGGATGCGGTGCAGAAAATAAAAGGTGATGCCGATCAAGCAAGAGCGAATTGACGAAGGGGTAGTATGTCCCCAGTGGAGCCACCAAACTGGTCAGATGCCTTGCTCTCGCCAGCCCCCCCCCCCCGGATCTAGATGATAGGGTGACATGTGTCTCGGGTTCAGAAGACCTGAGACCTGAGACCGCTCTCTCGGGAACCTTGTTCATAGAACAAGGGAAGGTGTCAACTGGTGAGAGAGGAATTTTATTCGTGAGGTGGGGACCAACCTCACCTGGTCCATAACTTACTCGGGCTGACTCACGTGAGTGCCCTCTTAGATCATGAAGGAAAGCCCCTCAGCTGCTTAGCTGGATCAGAATCACCTCCCTTGATATGCAATCTCCTTGTTTTTTACAAAGCACTAACATGGTTAATTTGCAAGACAAGTGGGTCTAGGGACCCACCCTTGTCTTGGGGCGAACATGCACAGATGTGCACATTTAGATGGTAGAGAAGAAGAGAAGTTAGAGTGATGAAGAAGAGGATTTGAATGAGGGGAGAAAAGAAAAGAGGACTTGACAAGGGAACAAGACAAGCATGATAGCTGGACCAGTATAGTGACCGACTGGGAGTGGTAGCAAGATAGGCACGATAACTCAGACCGGCGCGATGGAAAAACTACTTGAAACCAAGGTCGATATGATCGTCCTAATCTGGTGTGATAGCAAGATGGGCATGGTACTCTAAACCATCACGATATCAATAATGCTCGATAGCAGACCACTATGATAGTGCTAGACTAAGTTTGTCCTTTTAGTCAAACGAGAAGAGAAAAAAAGAGAAGAGACCTGAGATAAAATGCAAGACTGAGTAGGAAGGTTTCAAGACCCCGCCCCTTGAACCTTGCCGGAAGGTGACAGTGCGCGAGATCATGACTGGAGGTCGTGAACGTCACTCGGGTGGGAGTGGCTCAACTCGTAAAAACATGGAATCAAGAGCAAACCATGAAAGAAGACTAGAATAAATCCATTCAACAAACAAATATTAATTCAAAAGTACAGCCATCTCATTCATTCAATATCCAAAATTTCTTACAATTCCTTCAAGGCACTACTGGCCCAAAATACACAAAATAGAATATACATCATATTGCTGAGACCACCAAAACGTACTCTAAAAGTCATTCGAAGATGGCTTTTCAAACTTTTCAACTTCGAGCTTCAAACGCACAAACGGCTACCTGCCTTTAGCACAGATGCCAACACCCTTCACTCTACAATTATGCAAATAAGATGGAATGAGCTAACAACCCAGTAAGCAGATCTATATTATTGCATTCCAACTAGTATAACAGTGATGACAATATGTAGTGTACACATATAAAAAAGGTATCAAGTGAAGTCCCCCAACATACTTCTCAATACTATAACAATAATATGATAAAAACAGTTTACTATACAATGCATGTCACAATCACCTTACTTAAAGCAGAACAGTAAAGACAATAGCTCACAATTACAAAACTAGTAATGCCTACTCCCGAAGTAGAAGTTCCATCACTCAGGTTAAGCCAATACTGCCGCTTGAAACCTCTACCCTCATTCCAGAGGGAGGATAATGACAAGTGGGTGCACCACTTCGTAATGCACTCACACACAGACACACATCCCCAGCGCGCTTTGGGGTTTTCGATAGGTAGTGGCCTTGCAAGACACGACCCTCTCCTTATGCCCTTCTGGCGAGAGAGTGTCACACTACCATTGGGTGGCCCAATATAGATCTGGAGGGTGTGACCCTCCCAAATATTCATATCCTGCCTCCCGTCCTATCATGGGGAGTTAGTGAAAAATCTTAGCTACCAGCACCATCATTCACACAGTAGGTGCCCATACACAAAACACAAAAGCGGCACGGTACCATCATTCACACAGTAAGTACCCATTCACATATCACATAAGTAGAACGGTATCATTATTCATACAATAGGTACCCATTCACATATCACATAAGTAGCACGGTACCATTATTCACTTAGTAGGTACCCATTCACATATCACATAAATAGCACGGCACCATTATTCATATATCACATAACCAGTATTATTATTACATTATGATGATATCAGTTCCTCAACATAATAGTAGCAATATCACATTCTGATAGTGGCATATCACATTTAAACAGTATCATGATGACAGTACTATAGTAATAGTAACACTATTCTAGTTAAGCCTTAATGCTCAATTTCCAGCCATCAAGGGCAAAGATGTTCGCTTACCATTAGGGTAGTAACTTTTGGACCATTTAGAGTTTGAAGAGAAATTTTGTACTAAACACATATTTCAAATCGAGGTAGTTTGAAGACAATTGGACCCCGTTTGACTTCTTAAAGGTTCAAAGAGGTGAGGGTTTACTAGCTGTACCCTGTGATGCACAGGGGACAGCGGCATAACCTGCTTCATATCACTATAACTCCCAAACCATGGAGAAAATTGTGATGGTTTCAAAATCAAAGTTTAGGCCAAGACGTATATATTGCTAATAAAAATTAATTGAAAGCATTTGGATCCCATTTGGTGGTTCAAAGATTCGTGCCAAACAAGGTGATAGTTCTGAATTTTATCAATACTACCCACAGTGACATACCTTCATAAAATGAAGTATAACTTTCAATCTAAGATGAATTTCGAAATACTTTTTTCATGAAAACTTTAGCCCATTCAAATCTATTTCAAATGGATATGTTTTGACCTAAAATTAACTTCGTTTGGTTCGTTAAAATCAGTTACCACATTAGTATTACTGAAAAATCTAGAAAAACAATCAACAGTGATATACCCTCTTATTTGAAACATAACTTCATTTTCATAAAGAATTTTGGAAGTGGGAAAAAACAAACATTTTACTACACTCGCATATATTTCCAATGGCGGTAATTTGAGGTCAATCGGACCTCGTTTGGCTATCCAAAAGTCCCTTTCAAGAACACACATATTTCTGAAATTTCACAGTAGCATATGACATGTTTCAAGAACACATCCCATAACCTTCATTCCATGGTAAAGGACATGATAACAACCATTCTCTCACAATGTACACACATAACATGCATTTCTTACATGATCTAAGAATTATACACCCATTCTTAACATCCACTTCCATTATAGAACAACAGCCCCAAATTTTAGTGAACAAGGCATAAGGAATTTCTACATCACTCACACATTCATTACTCATCTCACAAGCATAAAACTCATGCATCCTTATGACTATAATGCACTGGTGATGGATCCACTTACATAAATAACAATGGTTTCTTCTCCTCCTCTTCTCACATCTCTCACCCTCCCAACAATGGCTACCCTCCAACAGTCACTTCTTCAAACCTTGTGTCTTAGAGAGATAGATAAAGTAAGAATGAGTGGCGTGGGTGAGTGAAGAGGCTTAAGTACTCTTGTGTTTGAAGTGACTGAACAAGTGTCACCAAGAGACTCAAAATCTAGACAAGTGGTTCTCAAATCAGCATCCATTTAACAAGTGGCACCATAATCCACGCATGTCAGAAACATAGCCGACGCTACACACACGCCGACACACAGTCGGTGCTGGTCCATCCCTTCTTCATAGCCGGTGCTACACACTCAACACAATCGACGCTGGTCTCTTCATAGCTAGCGCTGCACACAACACAGTCGATGATGCACATAACACAGTTGGTGTTGGTCTCTTCACAACCAGCGCTACACACAACAGAGCCGATGCTGCACACAATACAGTCGGCACTGCACACTCAACACAGCCGGTGCTGGTCCCTTCGCTATCCTTCCTTCCTCCTTATCCTGCCATGCACTCTAACTAACCGAGAAAAATCTGGGTCGTCACATCATCCCCTCTTAAAAAATATTTTGTCCTTAGAATCGCTAATCAAATAAATGGGGGTACAAAGCTCAAATTTCCTCTTCTCGCTCCGACATTGATTCTTCCCTTGAATGATACTGTCATAAAGGACTAGAGGAACCTCTTTGTGACACAATATCGAAATTCTTCTATCCAGTATCTTAATAGGTTCTTCTGTAAAATTTAAATCCTCCCTGATCAGGATTGGCTCATATTCCAAAATGTGGGACGGATCAGGCTGATACCTTCTCAATAGTGACACATGAAACACATTATGGATATTGGCCAACTCGAGCGGTAGGGCCAATCGTTATGCCACACCTCCAATCCTTTCCAAAATCCCAAAGGGTCCAATAAATCGTGGACCTAGTTTCCCCTTTTCATCAAATCTCATTATGCCCTTAGTTGGTGATACTTTCAAAAAAACCCGAGCACCCACTTCAAATTCAAAGTCCCTTCTCCGATTGTCGGCATAACTCTGCTGCTAACTTTGGGCTGTCTTGAGCCGCTCCAGAATTAAGACAATTTTTTCTAAGGTTACTTGAACAATCTCTGGTCCTAAAAGTTTTCTTTCACCAACCTCGCCCCAACATATAGGCGATCTGCACTTCCTCCAATACAATGCCTCAAAAGGTGTCATATGGATACTGGCCTAGAAACTATTGTTATAAGAAAATTCTATTAGAGGTAGATGATTATCCCAATTCCCCTTAAAATCTGTAACACGGGTCCTCATCATATCTTTCAGGGTTTGTATGGTCCTTTCTGACTATCCTTCTGTTTGAGAGTGGCAAGCTATATTAAAAGTGAGTTTGGTCCCCATAGCCAACTGTAGGCTATTCTAAGACCTTGAAGTAAATCTGGAGTCTCTGACGTACACAATAGTAACAGGCACCCCATGCAGTCTTACTATCTCCTTAATGTATAATTGGGCCAACTTATCCATGGTATAAGTAGTACGGACCTGCAAGAAATGAGCGGCTTTAGTTATCGGTCCACAATGACCCAAATACTATCTTGCCCCAAACTTGATCTAGGCAAGCCAGTCACAAAATCCATAGTTAGGTGCTCTCACTTCTATTCTAGCACAAGTAAGGGTTGTAACTTCCCTGCAGGTTTTGATGTTTAGCCTTCACTTGTGGACAGGTCAAGCACTTGGAAACAAATTGTGCTACTTCCTTCTCCATAGATCCTAATACATTTTCGTGCTCCCTGGATGCACTGTATAATGGGAGTGGTGTGCTTCTTCTAAAATAACGCTTTTTACCTTCTCATTGTTGGGGGCACAAACCCGACCTTTGAATCTTAACATTTCATCACTGCCCAAGACAAAGTCCTCCTTACCTTCCCATTTTATTTCCTCGAAAATTTTCATGAACTGGGGATCCTCCTTTTGCACTCCTCGGATTTGCTCAAAGAAGGGGCTCTATTCTTATACATGAAATTATTCCTTTCCCATCATCAAGGGGCAAAGTTGAGTGCCATTCTACCACATCTACTAGTAGTTTCATCTCTTGGACCTTCATGTGAACCATTGATACCATAGGCTTCCTACTTAAAGCATATGCCACAACATTGGTCTTACCCGGGTGATAGTTGATGGTACAATCATAATCATTGAGCAAGTCCATTCATCTTCTTTGTCTCATATTCAATTCTTTTTGAGAAAACAAGTACTTGAGGTTCTTATGGTCAGTGAACACTTTAAATCGAGTTCCATATAGATAGTGTCTCCAAATTTTTAGGGAAAAAACCACAGCTACCAATTCCAAATCATGAGTGGGATAGTTCTGCTCGTACGACTTTAACTGCCTGGAGGCATCGGCTACAACCTTTCCCCTTTGGATCAGTACACACCCAATCCCTTTGTGCGAGGCATCAGTAAAAACCATAAAATCTTCATTCCCCTCAGGCAAGGTCAGTACCGGGGCTGTAATTAGTCTCTTTTTCAGTTCCTGAAAACTTCTCTCACAGTTATCAGACCACACAAACTTGACTTCCTTTTGAGTTAGGCGGGTTAGGGGAAGTGTTATCTTCGAGAACCCCTCTACAAACACTTGTAATACCTTGCCAGTCCTAAGAAACTACGAATTTCAAATACACTCATTGGTCTTTCCCATTTAAGCACAGCCTCAATCTTACAATGATCAACAACAATCCCTTATTTAGAAATAATATGCCCGAGGAAAGCCACACTTGGGAGCCAGAATTCACGTTTATTGAACTTAGCATACAATTTCTCCATCCTTAGAGTCTGGAGGACTACTCTTAAATTTTGTTCATGATCTTTCTGATTCCTAGAATACATCAAAATATCATCTATAAAGACCACTACTTAGTTATCCAGATAGGCCTAAAGACTTTGTTCATCATATCCATAAACACAGCTGGGGCATTTGTCAATCCAAAAAGCATGACTAAGAACTCGTAGTGGCCATAACAAGTCTTGAATGCAGTCTTGGAGATATCCTCTTCTTTAACCCACAACTGATGGTAACCTGACCGGAGGTCAATCTTAGAAAATACTTGGATCCCTTGTAGTTAGTCAAATAGCTCATCAATTCTGGGCAATGGGTACTTATTCTTCACTGTGACCTTATTCAACTATCTATAATCAATGCATAGCCTCAAATACCCATCTTCCTTCTTCACAAATAAAACCGGTGTGCCCCATAGTGACACACTAGGTCGGATGAACCCCATATCCAATAATTCAT
Source organism: Amborella trichopoda (assembly GCF_000471905.2). The sequence continues at coordinate 1,534,957 of NW_006499948.1, read as the reverse complement.
GTAATTGCTCCTTCAATTCATTTAACTCAGTTGGGGCCATCCTATATGGGGCTTTAGAAATAGGAGTAGTACCAGGGGCCACCTCTATTTCAAATTCAATCTCTCTAACTAGGGGCAGAGAAGTTAACTATTCAAGGAAGACCTCTGGATATTCTCTCACTACCAATATCTCTTCTAATTTAGACTGAACACCCTGGTTTTTCTACAACATAAGCCAAGTATCCAACACGTAGTTTGGCCAACATGCGAAAGGCCCGAACGGCTGAGATAATGCGTAAAGGGGGAACATCCTTAATGCTCTTAAATATAGTTCAGGCTGACTCGGGCGTCTAAAAGCTACAATCTTATCAAAACAGTTCACTATAGCATAGTTGGTAGACAGCTAATCCATACCCAAAATAATATCAAATTCATGAACATCTAAAAGTATCAAATCTGTAGGTAACAAATGTCCTTCAATCACAACCCTACACTGCTTATACATTATATCAGTTTCTATTGATTCTCCCATAGGCTTACATACTATCAGATTCCAAATAAGTTGTACAGGCGTAACATTCAAGTGACATGTAAAGTGTGGTGCAACAAATGAATGGGATGATCCAGGATCAATTAATACTTTTACTTCAATTCCACATACAGAAAGCGTACCTCGAATCACAGAGGTTGACACCTTAGCCTCTTGCTCGGTCAGGGTGAACACCCACCCTTGAGCCCTCGATCAGTCCTCTGATCCCTTGAGGGGACAGTCTTTCACTAAATGGCTTAATTTTCCGAACTAAAAGCAGTTCCTGGTCTTCCTGAAGCACTTAGCCGCCATATGATTTCCCAAACCACAGTGAGGGCAGATTGGGCGTCAGTTGCCCCCTACATCATTTGGAACGACCACCGAAATCTTAACACCACCTTGATTGTTTCTCCCTTCAACTCTCTCCCTGAAGGTAGTCATCTTTTCATCTTAAAACTCCTAGACTAGGTGACACCCAACCTTCCATCTCTTCTTGCCCGAAGGTCTTCACAATCTCTCTCTATTCTTTGAGCAAAATCCCCCAGCAGAGAGAAGGTCCTGAGGTTTGTTGTGATAATCCTCCCCCTTATATTGGGTCGAAGGCCCCTCCCAAACTTACTAGCCTTATGTGCCTCAGAATTAATAATATGCAGCGCATATCTGGAGAGTTCAGCAAATTTCGCTGCATATTGCTCAACAGACATATTTCCCTATTGCAACTCTATGAATTCTACCTCTTTCCTTTCCTTTACAGAGTCGGGGAAATATATCTCATAAAAGATTTCTAGAAAATTCTCCCAAGTAGTCACAACTCCTAACCCTTCCTGCGACTGTTTTACTGAGCTCCACCAGTGCTCAACTTCTCCTTCGAGCATAAAAGTACCTAGCTTAACTTTCTGCTCGTCTATGCAATTTAGAACTTCAAAGATCTTTTCTATCTTCCTTCTCCATCTCTCAGCCTTTTCTACTCCCCCATGCCCTACAAAGTTTGGAGGTGCCAGCCTCCTGAACCTATCTATCAAATTACTATCATTCATATCAGAGGCGGGGGTAGACGGGGCCGGCATAGCTTCTTTCATGATTCGTGTCATGGCCCCCAAAGTTTTGAAGAATTCACCGAAGGTCTCGATGTTCTCATTTCTTGAACTCGCATTGTTAGCCCGGGTCCTCAACATATTCCACCTAAAACACCAATATCCAGTTACTAACCTATCAAAGAACTATCCTATAGACACTCCTAAGACTTCTTAGGCCAATAATCCTATCCTAGCTGCTCTGATACCATAATTGTCGCGACCCCAGCCCCTGAACCCTGCGGGAAGGTGACAGAGTGCGGGATCGTGACCGGAGGTCACGAACGTCACTCAGGTGGGAGTGTCTCATTGCGTAAAATCATGGAATCAAGAGCAAACCATGAAAGAAAACTAGAATAAATCCATTCAACAGAAAAATATCTATTCAAAAGTACAGTCATCTCATTCATTCAATACCCAAAAGTTCTTACAATTCCTTTAAGGCACTACTGGTCTAAAATACATAAAATAGAACATACGTCATATTACTAAGACCACCAAAACATACTGTCAAAGTCTTCGAAAGATGGTTTTTCAAACTTCTCAACTTCAAGCTTCAAACCCACAAATGTCTACCTACCTTTAGTAATGATGCCAACACCCTTCTCAACTTCAAGCTTGGAACCGACAAATGGCTAGCCACCTTTAGTAATGATGCCAACTAGTATAACAGTGATGACAATATGCAGTGTACATATATTCACAAGGTATCAAGTGAAGTCCCGCAACATACTGCTTAATACTCTAAAAATAATATGCTAAAAACAGTTTAATATACAATGCATAAGTCACAATCACCTTACTTAAAGCAGAACAGTAAAGACAACAGATCACAGTTACAAAACTAGTAAGGCCTACTCCGAAGTAGAAGTTCCATTGCTCAGGTTAAGCCAATCCTGCCACTTGAAACCTCTACCCTCATTCAGGAGGGAGGATAATGACAAGTGGGTGCCCCACTTCATAATTCCCTAACACACACGCACACGCATCCCCAACACGCTTTGGGGTTTTCGATGGGCAGTGGCCTTGCAAGACACGACCCTCTCCTTATGCCCTTCTAGCGAAAGAGCATTACACTTCCATTGGGTGACCCAATGCGTAATGCCTATAAAGATCTGAGGGACGCCCCCCCCCCCCCCCCCCCCCCCCAAACCCCTACTTACATCCTAACTCCCATCCTATCATGGGGAGTTAGGGAAAGATCTTAGCTGCCAGCATTATCGTTCACACAGTAGGTGCCCATTCACATAACACATAAGCAGTACGGTACCATCATTCACACAGTAGGTATCCATTCACATATCACATAAGTAGCATGGTACCATTATTCACACGGTAGGTACCCATTCACATATCACATAAGTAGCACAGTACCACTATTCACACAGTAGGTACCCATTCACATATCACATAAGTAGCACAGTACCACTATTCATATATCACATAGCCAGTATTATTATCACATTATGATGATATCATTACCTCAACATAATAGTAGCAATATTACATTCTGATAGTGGCATATCACATTTAAACAGTATCACGATGACAGCACTATAGTAATAGTAACATTATTCCAGTTAAGCCTTACTGCTCAATTTCCTGCCATCAAGGGCAAAGATGTGCGCTTACCATTAAGGTCGTAACTTTTGGACCGTTTAGAGTTTGAAGATGGTTATAAAACCAATTCTATACTAAACATACCTATCTTTCAAATGGGGTGGGTTTGAAGACAATTGACCCCGTTTGACCTCTTGATGGTTCAAAGAGGTAAGGGTTCACTAGCTGCACCCTGTGGTGCACAGGGGACAGTGGCATACCCTACTTCATATCATTATAACTCCCAAACCGTGGAGCAACTTGAGACAATTTCAAAATCAGAGTTTAAGCCAAGACGTGTATCTTTCTAAAAAAACATATTTAAAACCATTTGGATCCCATTTTGTGGTTCAAAGATTGGTGCCAAACAAGGTGATAGTTCTGAATTTATCAAAACTACCCACAATGACATATCTTCATAAAACGAAGTATAACTTTCAATCTAGGAATAATTTCAAAATATTTTTGCCTGCAAATTTTAGCCCATTCAAAGATCTTTCAAATGGTTGTGGTTTGACAAAAAATGAACTTCGTTTTGTTAGTTAAAATCAGTGACCACAGTAGTATTAGTGAAAATTTCAAAAAAACAGTCAACAGTGATATACCATCCTAATTTGAAACATAACTTCATTTTCATAGAGAATTTCTGCAGTGGCCAAAACAAACATTTTACTAGACTCACATATATTTCCAATGGTAGTAATTTAAGGTCAATCGGACCTCGTCAGTCTATCCAAAAGTCCCTTTCAAGAACACACATATTTCTGGAGTTTCACAGTAGCATATGACATGCTTCAAGAACACATCTCATAACCTTCATTCCATGGTAAAGGACATGATAACAACCTCTCACAATGTACACACATAACATGCATTTCTTACATGATCTAAGAATCATACACTCATTCTTTGCATCCACTTCCATTACAAAACAAAAACTCAAATTTTAGTGAACAAGGCGTAAGGAATTTCTACATCACTCACACATTCATTACTCATCTCACACATATAAAACTCATGCATCCTTATGACTATAATGCAATGGTGATGGATCCACATACATAAACAACAATGGTGCCTTCTCTAATCCACTTCTCACTGCTCTCACTCGCCCCACAATGGCTGCCTTCCATCAGTCACTTCTTCAAACCTTGTGTCTTAGAGAGAGATGAAGTAAGAATGAGTGACATGGGTGAGAGAAGAGGCTTAAGTACTCTTGTGTTTGAAGTGGCTGACCAAGTATCACCAAGAGGCTCAAAATCTGGACAAGTGACTCTCAAATCAATATGCATTTAACAAGTGGCACTCATAATCCATGCATGTCAGAAACACAGTCGGCGCTACACAACCAACGCTATGCACATGGCCACACACAGCCGGCGCTAGTCCATCGCTTCTTCATAGGCGGCGTTGCACACTCAACACAGTCGGCGCTGGTCTCTTCATAGCCGGCACTGCACACAACATAGCAGGCGCTACACACTCAACACAGCCGGCGCTGGTGTCTTCGCTATCCTTCCTTCCTCCTTATCCCACAATGCACTCTAACTTGCCGGGAAAAATCTGGGTCGTCACAGAAGGTCCCGATGGCATTAGGCATTGTCGCCCATAGTAAAGAAGTAACACTATCATGGCCCCTGATCAGCGCTAGATGCTGCTACTCGCGTCGGAAGGGTGAGCAGTGAACTGCAGCTGGTGCTGGCCAGCACTGTCGGTGACACGGGAAGGCAACAACAACCCTTCACGGGAGACGATAGGTATCGCCGTCTGCGATAGGTACATAACGCAAAGAGAGGCCTGCGGACGGATGTAGGTATCGCTATCTGCGATAGGTATAGAGCGCAAAAGAGAGGCCTACGGACGGCTGTAGGTATCGTCGTCTGCGACTGATGCGAAGCACGGGTGAGACCTCCGCGGGTAGCGATAAGCATCGTCGTCTGCGATAGGTGTGGGATGCCGAAGGTACGTCTACGAACGGCAATAACTATCGCTGTCTGCACTGGCGTAGGACCCCGAAGACATGCCTGCAAATGGCGATGAGCAGCCCCGTTTGCGACCCGTGAGAAGAAAGAGAGATGGTTCGCTGTCGGTGATGCATATCGTTGAGCGTGACACCAATCCTGGAACCGAAACAAGAGCCTGACCGGCTACTTGAGCACAGCCCGGCTCACCGTGTGCTCCTTCCGACGGCATCACGCACAACAACGACTAACGTCGTGTGTGAAATATGTTGAGGAAAAGAGACAAAGAAGAGAGAAGAAAAGAGAAAGAAAGTTCGAGCATGGCGCTGCCATCGCCATGCACAACCTGTGAAACCACAGGAGGGGGAAGAAAGAAAGAGTCATGCACGGCACTGCCACTGCCGTGCATGGCATCTGAGGAAGACTCGATAGAGAAGAAGAAGACAGACGAAGAAGAAGAAAGAGGAGAAGAAAGAGAAAAGGAGAGAAAAATAAAGCCGAAGAGAGAGGAGAAAGGAAGAGAAAGAAAATACCTTGAAGATAGGAGGGGTACCGCTCTAAACGTGCTCAAGAGAACTCAAGAAGAAAGCCTTAATTTTTATTGATTAAAAGTTGAATCATTGTACAGTGATTTTTCTCCTCTCTTTTCTTCTTCTTTTTTTTTTTCCAATGAGAGGTAATGTCTATTTATAGACTAGGGCTAAAACGTAGGTGGATTACCCAAAACTAACCTAATTGATGATAATTAAGGTTTATTTGAATTAAAAAATAATAAATTAGGGTGAAAAATAACTTATTTGCCCCTGCCTAATAATTGGAGAAATTTCAAAACAGTCCCTGCTGAGAACTAGGGATGTTCATGATTCTTCTCACACGATTCATTGAGGATCCGACATCTGAATGAACAAAATATGATTGCCATCGCACAGGGCTTGATGCTACGAACATTTTGATAATAATTTTAAGCCACGAATCACACTGTAAAGGAATCATCAGATAACTTGAAATTTGAATAGATCTTGAAAACTTTTGATTGATAGTGCATCTTTATCTTGATGTTTTTCTTCAATTTCTTCTCTGAATTGCACTGAGCATGTTACCAAGATCGCATTGCAACAAACAAGACATGATTTGGTGCCCGAACGAAGATTTGACAATCTTGAACTTTTGGTCGGAATTTAAGATTTCGGTTGTCGGAATCAGTAGTGACTTCAACTAAGTCTTGTGTGAAATTCGACAATTCATCACATGTGAAGTTCGGACCACTGATAGCCACAGACCTTACGCACGCGATGCAACTAGTCTCGCTTCGATCGGGATGACGGGCGCTGTGATATGACCGCTTGAGTGAGTGGAGGTCCTGCTGATTTTTTGCAACTTGCAGCTTTGAATCACGAATATCTCTTTAGCTTTTCTCCATGCTCTGGCATCATCACGAGACACGCCACATATCAAAACGGTCGTTCCGATGAGATGAATACGCTTCAACAAGTTTGAGTGAGATCCAATCTCAGATGACGGAGATATGGACGTCACAAGTTCACTGTTCGTGACTGTGCTTTAATGGAGTTCAGTTGTAGGGTGGCCACATGGGAATAGTGTGCAGCTCCTCCTGTTTTAATGTCTTTCTCATAACTTCTTCCTTGAGTATCTGTTTAAGCTGAAAAATTGGCCCCTAGGGGTTTTCAACAGTGCCGGACCCAATGGAGATGGTCTCATAACCTTTTAATGCTCCGAAAGTAAAGGTCCAGTTATAGGGGTCCATTTCAGGGTGCTAGATGTTGATTCTGCCGCAACTGTTTCTCAATCTGCACTACCCTAGACATGTTGGAATGCGACGAAAATTGGCAGAAGGTTTTCAAGAGTCCTTATGAAGATATTGAGCTATTCTGGGGCTAATCTGAGACTGTCGAAATTTCCACTATTTGTCAAGCTTTATTGACCAGCTTCTCTCTTTTATTCCACATCAGGGACCCATGGTGCTAAAAAATGTCTTCCAACAGGCTCACCAAGTTTTTGCAGGTGAGATATACATAT
>NW_006499948.1:1509288-1525908 GCF_000471905.2 Amborella trichopoda | reverse complement strand
TTTACACTCATCTTTGAAATCCTTGATTACTTGCCCAAAATCTCCAAAACAATGTCCAAAACATTCTTAGTTGATTGCCCAAAGAATCAGTGTTTTTTCCGAAAGTTTTACATTTAATAAAGAACTTTTATCCACGACGTGTGTGATTGACCCCATTTGCAAGCAATGTGCTGTACATGCGACCACATCACCAAATCTCGCAAAATTTTGGGATGAGATGTATATTTTTTCACACACATTTTTACTTGTTGGAAGACATGCAATGTTAAATTTTTCATTAATTTTAATGAAGAAGCGTGAAAGGTAATGTATCTTTATGGTGTTGTTTAACTGCGTTAATTGAGAGGAAAGCTTTTTATATACCACTTGGCATAGAAAATTCATATATGCCTTTATCTTCCATCCTAATGTTAATGGATGACTAGGATACCTTCAGCTCATAAGTGAGCTTATGACCATTTGAGATCTTATGGATGAGAGTATTTTATTTTTATTTTTTATAAATTATATAAATATAAAATTTAGTATGGGTCATCATCTCAATGGGTACATCTCATCATCATCGTAGCCTTTTTCCAATTAATTGGAGTCGGCTACACGAATCCTGATCCACTATTATGCTCTATTTAAAGTCACACATTCAATGAGACCATAAGCACCCATATCTTTTTAGACTACTTTCAACAATGTCATTTCGGGCCTATCCTTTTTTCAAAAAAAATAAAAGGTGGATTTAAAACAATTAAATAAATATTTTTAAAAACTAAAATGACCAAACTACCCAAAAAAATGTTAAGGATGTTTTGGTTATTTTATTTTATTAAAAAATTATATTTTACATTGTGTCCCTATGAGATGATCCAACACCAAAAATTTGTTATCAATGTAATTTATAAAAAAATTAAAACAAATAGTATTTAGGCGTGATATTATGATCGGGGGCCATTTCAACCATCTAGATCAGACGGGATGGAAAGGGGTGGGATATATGAATTCCCGCATGTACTGTCCTTTAATTGAAGTAGTTCCACTTTTTAGATTTCCTTGGTACTTTGTGAGACTCTTTCCCCCCACTCTTTTACAGCTTTATGGAGGGGGACAAAACCCTGATGTACATACTCTATTAATAGTTTTCCTAGTCTACTGAGTAAAACATAGTAAGTACATAATCCGGTTCTCCACTTCAGTTGGCAAGGGTACCGGTGTGGTTAGTGTGAGGTTGCAACCTTAAACAATCCAATTCAAAATCTCTCGTTACTGCTTGTTACTTTGGCCAGGTTATTTGTAACTGCATATTTACAATACAAATATGGGGATCAGTTGGATCTTTGATTGAGTAAGATTCACTATTTTTTACCTACTCCATATCAAAGAGTAAGTCCAGTTTCAAGTTGCTGTGATTCTCATGCTCTGTAGGATTTGAACCTACGACTTCGGGTTTTAGAAACCCACATTCTACAGGCCGGGTTATTTGTAATTACATTTAAAAAAATTAAAGAAATATTTCAAAAAATTAAAATGACCAAACTACCCCTAAAATTGTTAGGGATGTTTTGGTTATTTTTATTTTATTAAAAAATTATATTTTACATTATGTCCCTATGAGATAATCCGACGCCAAAAATTTGGTACCCATGTAATTTATAAAAAATTAAAACAAATAGTATTTAGGCATGATATTATGATCGGGCCATTTCAACCATCCATTAGATCATACGGGTGGGAAAAGGGTGGGATATATGAATTCCCGCATATGCTTTCCTTTAATTGAAGTAGTTCCACTTTTTATATTTCCTTAGTGCTTTGTGAGGCTCTTTCCCCATTCTTTTACTGCTTTATGGATGGGGACAAAAGCCTGATGTACATACCGTATTAATAGTTTTCCTAGTCTACCGAGTAAAACATGGTAATTACATAATCTGGTTCTTCACTTCAGTTGGCAAGGGTACCAATCAAATATGGTTGTGGTTAGTACAGTGTTTGCAAAATTGGCCAATCTAACCGGCAACCGCTCAGTTAGATCGGAACCGATCAGTAATCGATTCCAGTGGTTCCAGTTTTGGGCGGTTTGGTGTTCAACTGATATTTCAAACTTTACATACAATACTACTTCAAAATTATATAAGATGTATTAAAATGTTTTATTGGTTAGCTTTGATGGTTAAGTTTAATGTGAATCATGGTTTGAATCCCAATGCAAAAAATTTACAGCCCACGGGATTCGAATTTGAAACAAGTTATTTATTATTAGTCCCACTAACCAATACATCATTTACTATTTGTTTGATAAAAAGAATTGCCTATATCATATATAAATATATAACTTAAGTTTTTCTTCATTTTCTTTTAAAAAAAAGAGTTGGTCAAGTTGATTTTTTTAACACTATTTTAATATTCTTTACATTATGGTAAAGAATAAAAAAAAATTTGGTCAATGATACTTTTATATTTTTCCATCTTTTTCAGAAAATTTTTAAAATACCCTTAAGCACAAATCGATTCATTAAAATCAATTTTTTTCATTAATTTTCAACTTCATTTGAGTGTGTTTTGTTTTAATCGCATTCTTTATACGCTTTTCATATTTTAATAGATTTTTTTTTGTATCTTTTTGTTTTTTTAACACTTTTTTTATCCTATGGGACTTGTCCGGTTAGATCGGTTGAATCAGCCGGTTTACCAGTTAGGCCGGTTAAATCACTTCCGGCCCATGTCCGGTTAACTGTTCCGGTTCGATTTTTTGAACACTAGGTTGCAACCTTAAACAATCCAATTCAAAATCCCTCGTAGTGCCTATTACTTGGTCGGATTATTTGTAACTGCACATTTACAATACAGACACTGGGATCTTTTGGATCTTTGATCGAATAAGATTCACAGTAGGTCCAATTTCACTGATGCTTCTAGTTTCAAGTTACTGTAATTCAATACAAGAAGAAGGAATCATGCTATGTAGGATTAGAACCTACGACATCGGGGTTTGGAGACCCACATACTACTAAACTGAACTAAGAGTGCTTTCTCACGACAGTATATACTGTCGAAAACAAAAAGGTTCTTTTTGTATCCCCTAATTTAGCATGTATATAGTCTCCTTAAGGATTTTGTCTATGTGCAATTGATCCCTTGTTACTAGCCTTTGCCCTTAAAAAAAAGGAAAAATTATATAAATATCCGTTTTAGTTCTCTTATTACCAAAACACCAAATATTTTCCGTTATTACTGATATGCCCATTTTTTGGACTTCATAACAATTTTTTTTGAAAAAGACAAAAGTACTCATTTTTAGTTTTCAAAAACCGAAATCAGGCCAATTTTCGTTTATAAAAAACCCAAAATTTTAAATTTTCGGTTCTACAAGAACCGAAATTTTATTTCTCTCTCTTGTGTGTCCTTTGCATATTCTCTCTCTACCTCTCTCTCTCTACATTACACGGGTAAAAATGGTTTTTTTTTAACTCTCTATCTCCCCTTCACCCAATGTTCTTTTTCTCTAGGTGAGTTTCACCTAGCGTATTTCATAATCCCTGAGATTTTTCCTAAATTTAGGGGCTCAAATTAGTTGTTCCCCCTTATTTTATTGGATAACTATGACTTCATAGAGATAGAGAGAGAATACGCCACAAGATAGAGAAAACATTTTTCGGTTCTTGAATAATTGAAAATTTTAAATTTTTAGCTTTTCAAAAACCGAAATTGGTCTAATTTCGGTGTTTTAAAAACTGAAAATGGGTAGTTTAGTATTTTTTAAAAAAAAATTGTTATGAACTCCAAAAAATAGACATATCAGTAAGAATGTAAAGTATTTGGTATTTTGGTAATAACGGAAACTAAATAGATATTTACGCAATTTTCCCTAAAAAATAAGGGGCACACCTAAAAAAAATTAACTAAATATTTCAAAAAAATAAAATGACCCTAGGAGATGATCCGACGCCAAAAATTTGGGGTCAATGTATTTTATAAAAAATTAAAACAAAAAGTATTTAGGTGTGATATTATGATCGGGGCCATCTCAACCATCCATTAGTTCGGATGGGTGGGAAAGGGGTGGTATATATGAATTCCCGCATATACTTTTCTTTAATTGAAGTAGTTCCACTTTTTATATTTCCTTGGTGCTTTGTGAGACTCTTTCCCCACTCTTTTACTTTACTTGGTGCTTTGTGAGACTCTTTCCCCACTCTTTTACAGCTTTATGGAGGGGTCAAAAACCTGATGTACATACTATATTAATAGTTTTTCTAGTCTACTGAGTAAAACATAGTAAGTACATAATCCAGTTCTTCGCTTGAGTTGGCAATGGTACCAATAAAAAATGGGTGTGGTTAGTATAATCCAGTTCTTCACTTGAGTTGGCAATGGTACCAATAAAAAATGGGTGTGGTTAGTATAAGGTTGCAACTTTAAACAATCCAAGTAAGGCGCACCTCCAAATTTTGTCGTAATATATAATTTTGGTATAAAAAAGTCTTAGGATTACCTAAAGGGAATAGTTTATATAGATCCGAGGCTCTAAACAATCAAATTTGAGCTTACCTCAAAAATTTCACCAAAAGAGGTTCTTTTGATGCTCAAATATCTTCAAATTGATCATCTCGACATCAAGAAGCATGGACATGAGAAAAAAATGAATTTAAAGTTTTGGAAATAATGTATTTTGTAATATATTTTTGGACTGTCAATTTTTAAGATTTTCAAGTTTTCATAGATCTATCAATCTACACTATTTTTTAAGCTTTAAACTTTATAAATAATAGGAAAATATATTTTAAGGCTATCACAAAGATTTCCAATATTAAAACCACATTTCTCGACACTATTTGAACATCGGGTCTAATTTGATTGTTAGGCTCTATACAAACTGCACCCTTATCTAAAAACCTATTTTCGTCTCTAATTATAAAATTTTAAACTCCAAAAATGGTTAAAATCAAGAAATTTATAAACATATGAAAATCTTTAAAATAGACAGTCTAGATGATGTGTAGCACGATGCACTATTTGGAATTCAAAATCTTTTTTTTTTTTCATATTCATACATCTCGATGTCAAGATGATCAATTAGAGTTTTTCAACATTAAAACAATCTTTTCTGATGAATTTTTGAGGTGCATCTTTAATTCTACATTTTAAGGTTACAATCGTAAAGTTTTTCCTTGAAAATTATTTGAATGATTCACAAGGATGCTTTCTTGCCACTTGAAACTTGAAACTTCAGCCAAAACTCCTTTGGGATCATGGAAGGGACATATCGATAATGGACTTTTACTTGGATCAGTAATACAAAAATAATACGATTATGGTTGAGTGAGGTGCCGTCTTTGTCAATTTTTGTTTGGGAGATTGTAAAGGTTTCAATAAGAGGGCGTACAGTGCCATTTCTAGAATACATTATATATTTGCTCCCTCAGATAGAAAACATATTTAGGATGATTTTCTTAATAAGCAATCTTAAGCGTCCATTTTAGAATTACTATGTGAGCAATTTCATGAAAAAAATAAAAGAAAAGAAAAAGAGAATATGAGTTTTGAAATACTTATAAACTGTCCTAAATTTGAACAATATTGGCTCAGTTGTTATTTTTTAAGGTCAATATAAAATGGGTGCAGTTTGTATAGAGCCGAGGCTATAAATAATAAGATGTTGCCTACCTTCAAATAGTATCGAGAAATATGGTTTCAATACTGGAAAGTTTTGTGATCACCATAGATTATATTTTCATCTTTAGTTATAAAATGTAAAGCTTCAAAAATAGTTTAAATCGAGATTATGAAAACTTGAAAATCTTGAAAATTGACGGTCCAAAAATACGTTACAAGATGTACTATTTTCAAAACTTAAAATCCTTTTTTTTTTTCATGTCCATGCAGTTTGATGTTCGAGATGATCAATTTGATGATATTTGAGCATCAAAGCAACCTCTTCTAGTGAAAGTTTTGAGGTACGCTCTAATTTGATTGTTTAGAGCCTAGACTCTATATAAACTTTTTCCATATAAAATATGTATCTTTTTTTTATTTTTTCCTTAGATTCATGCTAGGTTGAGAAAGCTGCATCTCCAAAATTTGAGGTCCTAAAAACACTTCCTATTAGGTTTAAACCGGTGAACTAAATAAACAATATGCTCCTGCAGGAGCATGTAATCTTATAGCTTTTAATAATCCAAAACCATTATTTAAGGACACAATAATCCCGATTATCAAGGGGTCCAGATCTTGTCTGACGGGATACTGTAACTTCACCTCCATTATCAAGCAATCCACCCATTCGAGTATACATCATCCGAAAACACTTGCAATAAAGAAATCTTGAATTTGTTTGCCCCTTAGGAAAAGTATACAATAAGACCGTTACTTTGTTACATAATTCACCCATCTTACTTCCGAAAAAAGTTTACATAGGGCCAAGACTCTAAACAATCAAATTGGAATCTACCTCAAATATTTCACTAAAAGATGTTGTTTTGATGCCCAAATATCTTTAAATTGATCATCTGGAGATCAAGATGCATGTGCATGAGAAAAAAATGGATTTCAAGTTTTGGAAATAGTGCATCTTGTAGCGCGTTTTTGGACCGTTAATTTTCAAGATTTTCAAGTTTTCATAGATTTTCTCGATTTACATTATTTTTTAAGCTTTAAATTTTATAATTAAAGATGAAAATATATTTTAAAGCTATCACAAAGATTTCCAGTATTGATACCACTTTTATTGACACCATTTGAAGATCGGCTCAAATTTGATAGTTTCAAAGATAGTGTAGATCAAACAGATCTATGAGCACTTGATAATCTTCAAAATTAAAAGTCCAGAAAATGCATTACAATATACAGCATTTGGAAGACTTGAAATCCATTTTTTTTGTGTTCATACATCTTGAGGTCGAGATGATCGACTTGAGGATTTTTGGGCATCAAAATAACCCCTTCAAGTGAATTTTTGAGGTGTGGTTTAATTTGATTGTTAAGAACCTCACACTTATATATACAATTTCCATAAAATAAAGCAGTTTTTTCATTTCAAGGAAATATGCAGATTTTAGCACGCTCTTTCTCCATAAGAAATGAGAAATTGCATATAAGAAATTACAAAGGCTATCACCCATATGATTACCTCAAATATATCATAATAAGGCCACTCAATGGGTTAGAGGGCGATGAGAGAGAGAATGACCTAGTAAGTAGCAAACATTGCTTTATTTCTATTGGATCTCCAACTCCATCCATCACCATGCAAATAATTGTTGGACGACCATGATCCTCCTTAATATACTTTATTGGGTCATATGGATCATATTATACTTTCAATTTATCTAAAGAACTAATAAAAGGAAAGGGTTGTCATTATCATCATCGTTTAAGCATTATCCCGACTATTTAGGGTCGACTACACGAATCCTCCTCTAGCATTATGTTCTATCAAGGGTCATACTCTTAGTCGGACCATAAGTCATTACATCTCTTCTCACTACTTCTATCCATATCCTTTTAGGCCTTCCTCTTATCTATTTTTTTTTTTTTGTGAATAAGTGGGGCGAAGGCTCCTACCCTCGGTAGCAATTGAGCTTAGGATGTAGCGGTGTAATTCAAGCGCTAACCAATTATAGCTATAACCTGGTTTTTGAAGGTTGTTGCATCATATTACTACACAACCGTTGCATGAAATCAATGTTCAATAAAATAAGGGTGCGGTTTCTATTAGGCTGAGGCCTTAGAAAATCGAAGTAAGACGTACCTTGAAATAATATCGAAAGATGTTATTTCAGTACTGAAAATCTTTGCAATGGACTGAAAATTTATTTTTATTTCTAATAATAAAGTTTAAAGCTTCGAAGATTAGTGTAGATCAAACAAATCTATGAGCACTTGATAATCTTCAAAATTAATGGTCCAGAAAATGCATTACAATATGCAGCATTTTGATGACTTGAAATTCATTTTTTTCGTGTCCATACATCTTGAGGTTGAGATGATCGACTTGAATTTTAGGCATCAAAACAGCCCCTTCAAGTGAATTTTTGAAGTGTGTTTTAATTTGATTGTTAAAAGCCTCACCCTTATATATACATTTCCCATAAAATAAAGCAGTTTTTCATTTAAAGGAATTATATAGATTTTAGCACGCTCTTTCTCCGTAAGAAATAGGAAATTGCAAATAAGAAATTACAAAGGTTATCACCCATATGATTACCTCAAATATATCATAATAAGGGCATTGCAATCCATTCAATGGGTTAGAGGGCGATGAGAGAGAGAATGACCTAGTGAGTGGCAAACATTGCTTTATTTCTATTGGATCTCCAACTCCATCCATCACTATGCAAATAATTGTTGGATGGCCATGATCCTCCGTAATATACTTTATTGGGTCATATGGATCATATTATACTTCCAATTTATATAAAGAACTAATAAAGAAAAAGGTTGTCATCGTCATTATCGTCAAGTGTTATTTCAACTATTTGGGATCGACGACACGAATCCTCCTTTACCATTCTGCTCTATCAACGGTCATACTCTTAGTCAGACTATTAGTCATTACATCTCTTCTCATTACTTATATCCATGTACTTTTGGGCCTTCCTATTGTCCTGTTTTTTTTTTTGGGGAATCAGTAGGACAAGGGCCCCTACCCTTGATAGGAATTAAGCCTCGCTAACTAATTAAGCCTAAGCTCTTTTCCTGACGTGGTAAGTTAGTAGGGATTTGAGCCCTTATCTTTTGGTAAAAATGGAGTCAGAGACCTCACTATAGAGCTCAGCAATACTAACGCCAAGGGCCTAAGCCATTTTCGAACATCTAAATCTACTTTCTCTCATCTTATTGCCTATTGTAGCTACCCCTAAACTCTCTTGTATACATTCATTTTAAATTTTATCGTTTTTTGTCTTTTCACTCATCCATCTCAACTACATTGAATAAAAAGAAATAATGCTTTCACAAATTTTGCGAAATAGCTTATTTTTCTAATTCTAAATGCCCTCTCTCTAGAGAGATGGAGGAGTCGAAAGAGACATAAGAGTTCTCTCTCTCCCTCTCTTTAGTGAGAGATAAAGAGAGGGGCGGCATGCCTCTCTCAACGTAACTGCCAAGGCAGGTTTTGTCCTTAAAACAAGGCAGGGGATTAGCTGCCAAGGCAGGTTTTGTCCTTAAAACAAGTCAGGGGATTTGTTTCATGTTCTTGAAAAGTGAAAACCAATGTCGGTTTTCTAATCCGACAAACTAGTAAAATAATCTTCAAGCTAGAGCTTTTATTGCTTATATAGGATAACAAAAAGAAACATTATTTTGTGCGGGGCCGGACTGCATTTCTACAATATAGGGTCTAGAGGTGTAAAGCATTTATATTTGATGGATGGAAATAGGTGGTCCATTTAAAAACAATTGTAACTAAGGATCCAAATATTTTTTTAATATATTATTATATTAGTTTTCAATTATTTTTTTTTTCATATCCATGGTCTCCATGTTAAAGATTATATATTTTCTAAAAATTAGTTTTAAATTATATTTGAAAATATTGCCAAGCCCGCATTTCTACATGTGCGGGCTTGACCGCATGCAGCGTCCTAACAAAAAAGTAAGGTATTATTGCATTGTTATTTGACATTCCTTTTAATTGTTAATATTCAAAGGGAAAAGTTTATATAGAACCGAAGCTCTAAACAATCAAATTAGTGCTTACCCAAAAATTTCATTAGAAGAGGCTGTTTTGATGTCCAAATATCTTCAATTAATCATCTCAACATCAAGATGCATGGACATGAGAAAAAATGAATTTCAAGATATTGGAACTAGTGTATTTTGTAACGCATTTTTGAACCATCAATTTTCAAGATTTTCAAGCTTTCATAGATATGTCGATCTACACTATTTTTGAAGATTTAAACTTTATAAATAAAAATAAAAATATATTTTGAGGCTGTCACAAAGATTTCTAGTATTGAAATCACATTTTTTGACATTATTTGAAGATAGGCCCTAATTTGATTGCTTAGAACATAGGCTCTATACAAACCGCACCCATATTCAAATAAGGGTAATTGTTCCTTAATTTATCGATTATCTAATATTTCAACATCTACTCATGTGTATTTTATCGACTTTTTAAGATTAAATTAGAAGATAGGGGTAAAATATTAAATAGTTTATTTCTTAGGCATATTTTGAATAATAATAATAATAACTATTGCTTCTCGATTATTTAATTAGGTGCGGTTTGGTCCCCTAAAAGCATGGTTAAATGCAATGTTTCAACAATTGGATTGTCCGGTTGAACCAGTCTTTTTTGAAAATTATTTCCGAATCGACAATTTTTTTTTTTTTGGTTAGATGAACAAGGGCAATTTTTTTTTTTTTGGGTAGATGAACAAGGGCGAGTTTCAATGTGAGAATTAGTATAAATAAAATAAAATAAAATAATAATAATAATTTTATTTTAAAAATTAAAAATAATAAATAATAAAATAGATGAGAACCGAACAATCCAAGCCATCTAAATAGCCTTGTTCCCAGCCAGATATTTCCAATTTCTACTAGCAACTAGGTTGATCACCACTAATTTTCATTTTGAACTTATGATTCTGAATCCATACCAATGAATTCTAAACCAGGATCAATTGGATATCTTTGGAATACCAATTTTGTCATCATTAATGCACCAAAATGAATTCCTATAATTCAAGAAAAAAAAGAAAAAAAAAAAAATTCGAAACAAAACTACTCGTAAGTCAAGTCGCCCTTGATTAGACCGGAACTGGCCATTTGAGGGACGATCAAAGGCTTTGTTTTTTTCTTTTTGGAAAGTGGCAAGATGCTAAAAGTTGGTGGTCCTATCAAAATCTATAAACCAATAATACAAAGGGTGCGGTTTGTATAGAGCCTAGGCTCTAAACAACCAAATTAGAGCCTACCTTAAAATAGTGTCGAAAATGTGGTTTCAATACTGAAAATCACTGTGATAGCGTTAAAATATATTTTCATATTTATTTATAAAGTTTAAAGCTTCAAAAATAGTATAGATCAATAGATCTATGAAAACTTGAAAATCTTGGAAATTGACGATCAAAAAATGAGTTACAAAATACACTATTTTCAAAACTTGAAATCTATTTTTTTCTCATGTCCATGTATCTTGATGTCGAGATGATCAATTTGAAGATATTTAGGCATCAAACAACCTCTTCTAGTAAAAATTTTGAGGTAGGCTCAAATTTGATTGTTTAGAGCGTCGGCTCTATATAAACTTTTCCCCAATATAAAAGAATACATCAAAAACTATTATTTGCTATTTTTTAATTAAATTATTTTGTTATTTATATTGACCATGGTTCATATTACCAATTCCTAAGATTTTTAAAAATTATGTACTTTAAGTACAAAAAAAAATCACAATTACCATTCGTAAACAAAAAATAGGGAGAATTTGATGCGTATTACATTACTGTACACAGTAATATAGAGGCTACAAGCCTCATAATCAACTAACTCTCCAAGTATATCCCATGATTGTGGGGATAATTGGTTACAAAGGATAATAAATGCAACAAAGACATAATTTATTCAAACCCTATGTTTATAAGGTCCAGTGGATATCTAATACTTTTACCATTGGAGCGAAATTCAATATATTGTAGTGTGTCACAACATTGGAGAAATTTTATTTTAGACTTTATGCTCAATCAATGACACAATCTTACCTATCTAATTTCACATTTAATGGTCAATAATATTTGTTACATCTTTGTATCAAAAAGTAAATAGTCTCATTATGCATTTCTAAATTTTAAATCTACAATATATCTCTAAGATGGATTTTTGGAAGTAGCACCTACATCAATAGATGAGTCCACCGACTCGTAGAACCTTCTTCTCTTTTTCCTTTCTCGGGAATTATCAGCTATATTCTTTACAAAGAAAAAATTGTTTCATGCGGGCTGGACCACATTTCTACAATATGCAGTCTCAAGTTATAAAACATTCATCTTAAAGATGGATACAAATAAGTGGTCTATCTAAAAACAATGGAATACTACGGTCCAAATATTCTCTTAATAGAATTACCATTTCTAATTTTTTAAATTAACATATTCATAATCTTCGTGTTAGAGATTCTCTTAATAGAATTATCGCATCTAATTTTTAAAATTAATTTATTATTCATATTCATAATCTCCGTGTTAGAGATTACATGTCCAAAAATCCATTTTAAAAATAGATTTTTAAAAGGTGACTGATTTAAGCGTGACATTTACAAACGATAGCGAAAAAATTTTGTCAAAACCTTTCCTCCATATTTTATTGGGAAACCCATTGTAATAAAGTTACAAAATGTCAGTATTGTTATTTGTGAAACAATCCCAGCCATATGGGCCCACCCTAGTATGAAATCCGTGGACGGTGGATACAATCGTTTCAAATATTCCAAAATTCATTAAAAAAGTCAGAAACCATTTATTTTTCTGACCTTATGGAGAAGTTGGTAAGATTCCTTTACTTACCAAATAAAATAAAATAACACAGAAAAAAAAAAGACTTTAGCTTAAAATAACTACAGAAAAAAAAGACGTGGTTCTATAAGGTTGCAATTTTAGACCACCCAAATAAGATTCACCTCAAAAATTTATCATAAAATATAATTTTGGTGTAAAACATTTGTAGGGTTATCTGAAAATCTATTTTCATATCTAATTATAAAATTTTAAACTTAAAAAATAATTAAAATCAAGTAGATCTATAAACATGTGAAAATTTTAAAAATAGACGGTCTAGATTATGTGCTGTAAGATATATTATTTTTAAGACTCAAAATCTTTTTTTTTCTTTTTTTTCATATTCATACATCTTTTGGGACTCAAAATCTATTTTCATATTCATACATCTTGATGTCGAGATGATCAATTAGAGGGTTTTTCAACATTAAAACAATGTTTTCTGATGGATTTTTGAAGTGTATCTTTAATTTTACTTTTTAAGGTTCAACCTTGTATAAATTTTTTTCTTTGATATAGGTCAATAAAAACAAATCAAACATTTTTTGGATTATTATAAAAATTCATTTTTAGTCCAAAAAAGTTACAATCATTTTATAATACATATACTATACTTCCACGGGAGCATAATATAAATTCACCTCCTTGTGCAAAAGACTATTTGGGAGATTTTTTTCTTTTTTTTAAATTTAAATTTTGGGATCCATCGTAGTACAACTACTTAGTAGGGAGAAACCCTATCCTCAGTAAGAATTGAACCTAGGATATAGCTTGAAGTAAAAATTGTAACGCCACATCTCAATTCCTACCAAAGGTATGGGCTCGTTGACTCCCCAAAAAAAAAAAAGAAAAAAAGAAAAGAGCATAAGTTGCAATTTATCAATCACTAACCAATTAAACTGGGCTCTTTTCCTAATTTTATAAGAAAAAAAGGAAAAGAGCCTAAGTTGCAATTTATCAATCACTAACCAATTAAACTGGGCTCTTTTCCTAATTTTATTTGAGAACCACTGGATTTTAAATTTGACGGTCAATAATAATTATGATTTCTAGAAAGCCTTATTATTGACGGTATGTTGTTGAGAATAAATAGTTACTGGGCACAAAAAGTAAGTCAAAATCAAGTAATTTTTTTTTTTTCACAAAATCTTAAAAATTTCTCTCCAATATTATTAAGGTTTCCAGCAAAATTGAAACGAATTAGAGGTTTTTTTTTTTTTTGTTCTGTACATATGGTATACAGATTACCCATCACCATGGGTATTTTGCTCCAAAAAAAAAAAAAATTTGGTTCTACAGAAAGAGACCATGCCTTTCTAGAGAGAGAAAGAAAGACTCTTGTCTCTCAAGCTTTGCCTTTAGAGAGAGGATGGTCATCTAGAGTGAGAGCTCTGTCTTTCTAAATTGAAAATGGACATCTAGAGAGAGAGAGCATGTTAGAGAGAGAAAGCATGCTGCTTCCACAAATCTATTAGACTTTGTCCCTTTAGAGAGAGATCATGTTGCTTTCTCAACTCTGTTAGGCTTTGTCCCTCAACTGTCTTGAGTTTTCTCTCTCTAGAGAGAAGGCGTTCTTTAACTCACTCTCTCTCCCTCTAGAATCTAGATAGAGATCGATGGAAACCATTTTCTTCCTTCTTGCAGAGAGCCTCAACTCTCTCTCTCTCTCTTAAAGGCCTTCTCCTTTACTCTGCTCCTTCTCTCTAAAAGTAATAGCTGTAGGTTTATGCCCATGTAGAGAGAGAAAGTACTGTCACACAGAGACAGTCAAGCCATTGTATCTTGGTCTTCTCCTCTGAGGAGAGAGAGGGGCGGACTCGGTGGACATGGCGTTGGGCTTCCTTTTGTTGGGGTTACTGCTTGATTTTTGAGGAGAGAGAGTGGTGGGATTAATGGATTTCGCTGATTTCATGAGATGGGGTTTAAGCTTGATCATGTCGGAGAGCTGAACCGGTTTCAGGAAAAATTCTTCTGCCCCTTCTTCCAAGCACCTGATTTTAAGCCACAAAAATATTTAGAACTAAGAATGATTGTAGAGAGAGAAACAGATGATAAAAAAAAAAAGAACTAGATTCTGATTGCAACAATATTTTGCAGTTATCCATTCGAAAATTAAAACAAAAAGTAAATTTTTTTCCACCATGAAAAATTGATAGAATTGAGCACAAACGCAAAAGAGAGAGATTCGAAAAGACCGAGGACATGTTCTCTTTCCTGATAATCTGACATATCTATTTCTGGTTATTGATGTAATCGTAGGGGTAAATAATACACAGATTTGGTGCGCTCAAATATAGAACTTTATGCCCTTTTTTAAAAAATTTGCAGAAAATGCATAGATTCCACCCACAAAGTCAAAATTCAAGAATAAAAAAAAGGCACTGATATGCAAAATCAGAATAAAATTTAGCGAAAAAAGACAATGAAAAAGATAGAGAATAAAGAATGGGTTTTTACCTGGTGATTCTGGAAGGCACATTCTCTGATGACATGATCACAACTGGTATGTTTTTCAAATATGATGATTCCTGGAAGAAATAGAGAGAAAAAAAGAGTTAATTCCAGAGAGATGAGATTAATTTGCATGAGACAAAAATGAAGAGAGAAAAAAAATGAAAAACTCAAAAATAAAAAAAAAGTACCTTTATTTTTTTGAGGAGGTCATAGCCAGTCATTCCAGGCATACAATAATCCGTGATTATCAAATTCACTTCCACTTCCTGCACAATCAAAACCCAGTTTTTTGTTCAATTTTTTGAATGTCAAAAAAGAACAAAATTGGAAATAAAAAGCAAAAAGAAAACATAAAAAAAAAAAAATAGAGGCTCACATTTTGATTTGGACAGAGAGCAGGGTCTTGTTGGTTGTCCTGTAAACCCAAATACTCCAAAGCTTTGCTTCCAGAATCCACAGTAGTCACTGCACAAAAACCCATATTTTTTAGAGAGAGAGAAGCCCCATTTTTTCGTTTAGAGAGAGAGAGCAAAATCAAGTAATCAAACAAAGTGGTATAGAAAGCAAAATCTTAACAAAGGGGAGGGAGAAGCAAATACCTTGATAGGATGAAGTTTTGAGAAGCTTTTCAATAAGTTTCCTGTCAATAAGGCTATCATCAACAGCAAGAACATGGAATTGGGTTTCTTGGAACTGGGTTTCTGGTCTAGCCATGCCCTCTATATTCTCTAGAGGGAGAAAACACAAAATCCTTTAGAGAGAGAAAACACAAGACAAATACAAAAACTTGATGGGTCAAACAAAAGCTTCTCCTTCAGCTCCTTATTCAGAAAGAGAACAGAGAGACATGAAAAGCTCAATGGGTATATGGTTTAGAGGGAGAAAGAGTGCGTGTGAAATGGGGAACGGTTAGAGGAGGTTTTTAAGGAGGAATGGATGCCTGATTATGGGCTAAAAATAGAGACACCAGCCATAAGATCCCACTCAACAGAAAGCGAGAAGATCCGACCCGATTTTCCACCCAAATCCCCAAAATATTTCCAAACGTCCCAAAAATATGAAAGAGAGAGAGGATCCTGAAGATTTCAACGATGTGGAATAATAAAAGGTGGGGATCATAGAGAGAGAGAGAGTGATTAATAAGGGATTTTAACCTTATAGAGGGAGAAAGAGATGCAGAGAGAGAGAAAGGGAATATAATGGGGTCGTGGAAAATGAAGAGGTTTGGGGAGGCCGGTGGCCCGGCCGAGTCCGGAAAAGAACTAGGGCTAAGACGAGAGGCCTGACCCGTTTAGCGTAGACTAGTAGCTCAGCCTTTTTTTTTTTTTGCTTTTTTTATGTTGGTTTTTTTTAAATCAGGTCCAGCCCGGCCAAGCCTTGATTGGGCCAGGCCAGCCCGGAAGAGGCCCAGAACTAGGCCCGGCTAATTGCCACGCCTAGGGTTATAAGGGGGAAGGGAGTGGTGATGAAAGCAAGGGGTGGCCCACCCAATCGCATAGGGAGATCCTGTGATGTCATATCTGTTGCTTTCCTTCCTTTTTCTTTGCCCACTTTTTGGCCATGTAAAATCGGGAAGGGGGGCAGGTGGGGTGGAGAGAGAAAGAGAAGCAAATTTATTTGATCTCCCAAGATTTGCTTCCCATGTGGTATGTTGTTGTTATGCTATGCCCCT
>NW_006499948.1:1458569-1488806 GCF_000471905.2 Amborella trichopoda | reverse complement strand
GAGAGAGAGAGAGAGAGAGAGAGAGAGAGAGAGAGAGAGAGAGAGAGAGTGGCCTACATGGGGCGTACCCCTTAAAGAGGTTAGAGAGAGATTCTATTTTAGAGAGAGAGACGAGAGAGTAAGTAAGATCTCTAGAGACAAGGGAGGAGAATGCTCACTTTTATAGATTTTTCATGCATTAGGGTTTGCCATAAAATTGTATGAGCAAATCTTGACCGTCGATCTAAGAAGATTTGTGTGGTGAGAGATATGAGTCATCCATCACTAGATCTACCATCCAAATGCTAAGAAAAGTACTAGAATCTTATCATCCCCTTCCCAAACATATTCCCATCATTAAGTTAAATAAAGAAATTATATCTTTATTTTTTTATTAGTAAATATCCGTTCCTTATTTTTCAAATCAAACCTTAATAAGATATTCTAAAACTCAATATTATCAATTCCTTAATGCAAGTAGACTTCTCTCCAAAATGGAAAGCCAACTAGCATGGGCTGCCTCTCACCATATTTAGCAAGAAAAGGCAATCCCCTATGGGTGGGACATCCCACCCTTTGGTGGCCACTCATGGGCCCCACCCAATTGTTCTGTGTGATTTAAATGAGCCTCCAATAATTATGGACATTTTCACATATTTTTAAAATAATAAAAACTGATTTTTAGATTTTTCAAACTTCTTAGTTTATTTAAAACTTTAGAAATGAATTTCTCTTGATTTATAAATCCAAATGACAAAATTAAAATATCATAAGATTCATAAAAATTCAAATTAACATTCTAAAATCAAATAACATAAAATTAATTAAATTAAATTAATTTTGATGGAAATCAGATCCGAATAGGTTTAGGATTTAATCAACACATAGGAGCACTCCACCTTCAACTGTGGGTCACGATCCACACTACCTTTTTCAATTTAACCCAGCAGTTCTCATGACCCACAATCCACTACATGGGCTCATGATTGGACCGCCAAAGTTAATCAATGAGCTAGGGAACGTAATCTTAGTCTGTGAATGTTAGGTTCTCCCCTAGAGACAAAACATAATCCTCCAGACCATGATGCAATAATGACGTTATGGTGTATATGAGTAATCTCTCGCACATGTACACGCTTCACCCTTAATAGTGGATTACTATCTCAATACGGCTATCTATGTACATACCGTGTGAAGATACAACGATGACGTTTTAGTTATATCTCTATGGACTGTTCATCACATACAAGGGTTATGCAGTCCCTCAGCTCTCATTCGGGGATACTCCAACCTCATCAAGGGCTAACCCACTAAACCCTCTTCGGTTTCATCTATATGCCCAGGTACCTTGGGTTTTCTAACTCGAGTGACATAGTACGTCAAGCCTAATCCAAATATCGATAAATTACATTTGTCTAGTATGGTCAACAAGAGGACCATACTCGTACTGAATTTATGTTTCATTATATACAATGCTCATGCAAGCTCTCATAAGGCCTTTAATGGCCACATAAACCTAACATTTCCCTCTAACCACAGTGCCCACAATGTTGTGGTGATCATAGTCCGACATAGAACATACCCACCTTTTGGGATAGTGCAGATCACACACGATCGAATTCTAGATCACCCACCGGATTTAAAATAAAATTAAGTCCAGTATATAGTACCAGATATGTACAAAATAAAAAAAATGCAATAGAAGATGGTCTACCATTTCTTCTGCATTCTTGCATAATAAGTAGATGTTTGGAATACTTAACCTCTCCAACATAGGTTATTCACATTGTTCTCAACAAGCCACTCTATAAGTTTTATTTTCCCTATGTTTCCATTTAGTCCTGTAACTGCTCGAAGAATCTGAAAAAAAAAATGCGCAAGTTTTTGGTCTGACTCTTAAAAGTTCAACAGAAAATTGAAGTTTCTATGGCATATTGCAAGTGTGACACCATAGTCATCCTTCCTTTATCTCGCATCCAATGAACGAGCCTTTCGGGTTCACTAAGTTTGACATAGTGCTTATGGATTCTACTATAATTGCTAAGATAAAAGGGAAAAGCAACAAAGGGCGCCTTGATTTCTCTAGATGCCATTAAGAAACATTATGATGCTAAGTTGATTAGAACAGATAAAAGGTGGAAGTGAATTATTTCTTTTGACAAAATTCAAAAATTTATTAAGAACAATTGTGGATTACATCAGAGAATTTACATTATCAGAGACCACTAAAGAATCCAATTCCACTCCCCTCTTAGCCAATAAATCTATTATATCATTAGCATCCTTATAAACATGTGCCAAGGGTAAAGTCCATGAAGACATCAAGTCAAAGATCTGCAGACCGATCAATTTAAGTTGCCAAGGTTGCACTACTTAATAACATTCAATGAGTCCCCTTCAATAACAAACCCAACTCCAAAATTCCTCTTCACCAATAATTTCAAACCATTGAAAAGAGCTAGTAATTCTGCATGATTTGTTGTAGTTACCCCACATGGGCCAGCATATGCAACAATTATATTTCCCTGCCAATCTCGTATTACCCCACCAAAACCAGCTAGGCCTGGATTACCCAATGAGCTACCATCAAAATTTAATTTGAAACAACCTTGGTCTAGTGGCATCCATTTGGCGCAGGGTCTAGTTTTAGATACATCCAATTGAAAAAGATTAAAGAGATTAATCATAACATCAATCTTAGAAAAACCTCTCCCCTCCTTAGTAACAGACAACTGAGACCACAGAGATAGTTTAATATTACTTAACTGTTTGAACACATTTTTCAGCACCTTGGTCCCTAATGTGAAATAAAGAGGAAGTCGATCAATAAAGCCTTAACATAAAGTGAGATTTTAAACAATATCATAACGGCCTCAGAACTGGTCGAGATCTTCATAAGTAATCCAAAAGGCCACCTACCTAGTTTCATTGTAATCAAACATATCTAAGGCAGTGAACACAAAGAAACAAATTTTGAAAAATTGGCCTCTAGCACCCTGAAATGGACCCTGTAACTAGAACTATATTTTTGATGCGTCAAATTATTGTGGGACCACAGCCATTGGATCCAGCACAATCAAAAACCCATATAAGTCAAGTTTTGACTTAATCGGATACTCCAAGACAAAGTTATGAGCAAAACATTGAAACAGGAGCAGTCGCACACTATTCTCGTGTGGCCACCCTGCACCAAAATACTATTAAAGGTAACTGTTTTCACAGTCACGGATAGTGACTTTCGAAGCCCATATCTCACCCGTATAGAGTCAGATCGTGCTCAAATTTCGTGAGCGTATTCGTCTTGTCAAGACGAGCGTTTCGATATGTGGTACGTCCCATGAGGACACCCGAGCAGGGAGAAACACTAGAGAGAAGTTGCTGATACATGAAGAAGTTACCAAAAATTCAACAGCGACACGCCTTACTCAAACGACCAAATCACGGTGTTCGAGGATCAGATTGATGCAAAACCAATTCCATCGTGTGTGTAAGGTCTGGGGCTACCATTGGTCCAAACCCCGTACGTGATGAACGGTTGGATTTTGCACACGAAGGCAGCAAAGTGACTATAAATTTTGGCCGTCGAATTTCTAGATTCCGGCCAAAACCTAAAAGTTGTGAAATCTTCGTTTGAACTCCAAATCGTGTCTCGTTTGTTACCACGTGATCGTGATGGCATTATTAGTGCACTACAATGAAGAAATCATGGAAAAATATCAAGGAACGGGCACACTATTGATCAGAAGTTTTCAAGTTTCATGCAAATTTTAAGTCTCATGATCGTGGCCTAGAAACACGATTCATGGCTTGAAATTGGTATCAAATTGATCGACATGCCGATCCCTACAAGAAAACAATCATCTTTCGATCAAACGGGCATCAAAGCAACCCCAGATCAGTCACGAAAGTTCACGCAAGTTCTCGAGCAGCAGCAAGGACTGTTTTGAAATTCAATTTATTGTTAGGCAAGGGCAATACAGTCATGTTGTACCCTATTTTCTTAATTGCTTTTAATTCCATTAAATTGTAATTGTCATCAATTTAGCTAGCTTTTTGGTATCCACCCATGTTTGGTCTGAATTCTATATAAACATGCAATGCCTAATTGTAAAAAGAAGACTCAGGACCTTTCGTTCATTCTTCAACCATTTAATAAAGATTCCAATTCTTGCTTAAGTTCGTGGGTGCATCTTGGGGAGAGAGAGAGAGAGAGAGAGAAGAGAGAGAAGAAAAGGGTCGGTATCCCTCGATAAGATAATTTTCTTTCTCCTCCTCTTTTCTCTCTCATCTCTATCTCTTTCTTTTTGTCTCCTCTTTTCTCTCTCATATCGTCTCTCCCTTTCTCTTTCCTGCTTCCATCTTTATCTCTTTCTCTCTCTTCGTCTTCTGGTCTATCATTTCTCTCTTTCCATGCTCTTCTTTCTTTTCTCTACTCACCCATGGCGGACCTATCGTCTAATGTGATGTGTTCCTATTTTTGAGACACAAACAGTGAACCGGGCCTTAGCCCAAGTGGCTGGTCAGGCCTCTGTCAAAATTCTCTCCCTTCTCTCTTTTGTCATAGCTGGCGCAAGGCTAGTGCCACTAATGTTTGCTCTCTCTTTCTTCTCTTCTGTCACAGCCGGTGCAAGCCTAACGCCTCCTATATTTTCTCTCTCTTTCTTCTCTTCTGTCATTGCCGACGCAAGCCTATCGCCGTCGCCTATGTTCTTTCCCTCTCTTCTTTCTTCTATCACAGCCAGCGCAAGCCTATTGCCACCTGTGTTCCTTTTCCCTCTCTCTGCTGTCATAGACGGTGGAAGCACATCACCTCATGTGCTCTTTCTCTTTCGTCTTCCTCAAGTCGCAGCCGGTGGAAGCCTGTTGTCGTCTGTGTTTCCTCCTCACTTTTCTTCCTCATGTCATAGCTGGCGAAAGCCATCTCCGTTTGAGTCTTCTTTCTCCCCACCTCATCGTCGCACATCTCTTCCTTCTTCTCCCTACTCGTCACAACCGGCGGGGACACACCACAGTCTAAGTTTTCTCTCTCCTTCCCTCATTGCCGTCTGCGTCTGTCTTTACCTTTTCTTTTCCCTCTATCTGCTCTCACGTTCTTCTTCTCCTTTCCTTCTCTTTCTTCCCTTCTTTCTATTCTCTTCTTCTCTTATCCTTTTTCTTTTCTCTCTCTCTCTTATCTCTATTCTTTCCTTTACTCTTTCGTTTGATTAAGAGGGGTCGATACTGGCTTTCCATTGTAGTCCTGTCCTTTATCTGTAATGTCGTTGTGCCGATCAGAGTTATTGTGCCTGCTTTATCGCTATGATAGACTAGCCATTGTGTTTAGCTAGTCGGTATTGATATTGTCGTCTAATACTAATTCTGTTGAGCCACTCTAAGTCACCGAGCCCATTTTATTACCACGCTAGGTCAATTCCCTACTAGTTTAGTCACTGCGTCGGTCCCACCATCTGGTCAAATTCTTCTAATCCTGATCTTCCTTCTCTCACTCTTGTCCTCCTCTTTTTTGAATGTGCACACCCGTGTACGTTCCCCAAAGGCAAGGTGGGGTCCCTTGACCCACTTGTCTTGTAACATTTGCCATATGTGTGTGATTGCAAAAACAGGAGAATACAGGCCAAGGGAGGCGATTCTGAACCAGTTTTACGACTGGGGGGCTTTCTTCATGATCTAAGAGGGCGCCCACGCGAGCCAGCGCGAGTAAGTCCCGAACCCTCCTTAAATTCCTCTCTCATCGGTTGGTCTACCTGCCCTTGTTTTTTAGCAAGGTTCCCGATAAAGCGATCTCAAATCTCAAGTTCCCTTGAAACCCGAGACGCATGCCGCTCGATCATCTAGATCTAGAGGGCGAGATTGAGGAACCTAACCATTAACACCCTATCAAAACTCAAAACCACCCCTTCAAATGTCCTCTGATTTCTTGGTTAGGTGCATCGATCTCTCCCTCCAAATCTGGATGATTTAGCGGCACGTGTCTCGGGTTTCGAGGGAACCCGGGACTTGAAATCGCTCTCTCAGAAACCTTGCTAAAAACAAGGGCAGGTGGATCAACTGATGAGAGAGGAATTTAAGGTGGGTTCGGGACTTACTCGGGCTGGCTAGCATGAGCGCCCTCTTAGATCACGAAGAATTCCCCCCAGTCGTAAAACTGATTCAAAATCATCTCCTTTGGCTTGTATTCTCCTGTTTCAGCAATCACACACATATAGTTCATTTTACAAGACAAGTGGGCCAAAAGAGACCCCACCTTGTCTTTGAGTGAATGTACACAGGTTTGCATATCCAAGAGAAGAAAGGGTAAGAAAATAGATGAAAGAAAAGGAAAGAGGTAGATCAGAGGAGTTTTGACTAGGTAGCGAGACTAACAAGGCAACTAGATTAGGAAGTGGTTGACCCGGCATGGTAGCAAGATTGGCACAATAACTAGACCTGCACAACATAAATACTACTAGATGCTAGAACAATCATCGGTCGGCCTGGCATAATGGCTAGCTTATCGTGGCAGTAAAGTGGGCACGGTGACTAAGACTGACTCAACGGCAATACTGTTAGATGACAAGACTACCATGGCAATGTTTGCCTCAGCTAGTCTTGGCACAATAACTAGACCTGCACAACATAAATACTACTAGATGCTAGAACAATCATCGGTCGGCCTGGCATAATGGCTAGCTTATCGTGGCAGTAAAGTGGGCACGGTGACTAAGACTGACTCAACGGCAATACTGTTAGATGACAAGACTACCATGGCAATGTTTGCCTCAGCTAGTCTTGGTCAAATGAGAGAGAGAAGAACAAAAAGAGAGAAAGAGAGACATGCATAGTACTACAGATGTCGTGCATGGGAAAAGAAGAAGAGAAGAGGAAGAGAGGGAGAAGAAAAGAAAAGGGAAGAAGGAAGAAGAATAAAAGGAGAGAAAACCTTAACAACGATGATAAAGAAGATAGAAAGGAATATGGATGGCAATGAGCCTCCTCCGTCCATGACAAGAGGGTAAGAAGAGAGAAAGGACATGAGTGGCAATTAGCCTCTGCCGGTCATGGTAGGGGAATCAGAGGAGAGAGAAAATATGGGCGACGATGTGCTTCCGCCGTCTGTGTCAGATGAAGAAAAAGAGAGAGAAGACATGGGTGACGATGTGCTTTCACCATCCGTGTTAGACGAAGAAGAAGAGAGAGAAGCCATGGGCGGCAATGTGCTTCTGCCGTCTGTGTCAGACGAAGAAGAAGAGAGGGAAGACATAAGTAGCGATGTGCTTCCGCCATCCGTATTAAACAAAGAAAAAGAGAGGGAAGAGATGTGCGACGATGTTCTTTCACCGTCCATGTCAGACGAAGAAGAAGAGAGAGAAGACATGGGCGACAATGTGATTCCGTCATCCGTGTCAGACGAAGAATAAGAGACGGAAGACATGGGCAGCGATGTGCTTTCGTCGTCCGTGTCAGACGAAGAAGAAGAGAGAGAAGACATGGGCGGCGATGTGCTTTTGCCGTCCGTGTCAAACAAAGAAAAAGAGAGAGAAGACATGGGCTGCGATGTGCTCCTACCGTCCGTGTCAGATGAAGAAAAAGAGAGAAAAGACATGGGCGGCGATGTGCTTCCGTCATCCGTGTCAGACAAAGAAGAAGAGAGGAAAAACATGGGCGGCGATGTGCTTCTGCCATCCATGTCAAAAGAAGAAGACAAGGAAATTGGATAGAGGCCCGGGCCACTACTCGGGTTAAGGCCCGGCTCACTGTTCATGTTTCTAAAGTGAAACAATATCTTGTCAATCGGTCGGCTTCGCCATGCAAGAATAGAGAAGAAGGAGAAAGAGAGCAAAGAGAGATAACAAGAAAGAGAGGAAAAGTGAAGGAAAGATCAAAAGAGAAAAGGAAATAAAGGAGATCAGAGACAAAATAGGAAAGAAAGAGATAGATGAGAGGAGAGAAAAATAATGAGATAGAGATGAGGAGAGAGAGAGAGAGATGAGAGAGAAAAGAGGAGGGAGAAAATTGCCTTATCAAATGATAACAGCCCTTTTCTTCTCTCTCCTCTCTCTCTCTCTCTCTCTCCAAGACGCACCCACGAACTTAAGCAAGAATTGAAATCTTTATTGAATTAATGTAGTAAAAGTGGGAACCGGGGGGGGGGGGGGAATTTTACAATTAGGCATTGCATGTTTTTATAGAATTGGGCCCAAACATGGTTGGATGCCAAAAAAACTACCTAAATTGATGATAATTATAAATTTTATTGAATTAAAAAATTTCAAAAATTGGGTGCAAAATGACTATTTTGCCCGTGCCCAACAATGTGTGAAATTCCAAAATAGTCCTTGCTGCTGCCCTAGAACTTGCGTGATCATCCATGGATGATTTGGGGTTATTTTAGTACCCAATTGACCAAAAGATTATTGTTTTCTTGTAGGGCTCGGCATGGCGATTGATTTGATATTAATTTCAAGCCGTGGATCGTGGTTTTAAGCCACGATCATAAGACTCAAAATTTAGATGAAACTTGCAAACTTTGGATCGGTAGTGTGCTTGTTTCTTGATTTTTTTTTTCTTTGATTTCTTCCCTGAATCACACTAAGCATGCCGCCATGATCACGTGGCAACAAACGCAGCTTGATTTCGTATCCGGACAAACAGTTTGTTGACTTGAGTTTTATGTCGGAATTTAGAAATCCGGCGGCCTAAATTTACAGTAGATTTGATGCCTCCATGTGTAAAATCCAAGACGTTCGGACCAAAGATAGCCTCAAACCTTATGCACATAATGCAATTAGTTTCATGTCGATCGGTTACGTGAGCGTCGTGATTTGACCGCTCGAACGAGGCGTGCTGCTGTTGAATTTTCTACAATTATCTTCACGAATCACCAACTTCTCTCCAGTTTTTCTCCTTGCTCAGGTAACATCATGGGTCGTTCCACATATCAAAATGCTCGTCTTGATGAGATGAACACGCTCACCAAATTTGAGATAGATCCGACTTAGGACGAGTGAGATATGGGCCTTCAAAGTTGCTACTTGGGACTATACACATAAGCCTCCTTTAATGGAGATTGGTGTAGGGAGGCACAAGGGAATGACGTGCGGCGTACCCCTTTATGGTCTTTTACCCATAACTTTATCTTGGAATGCCCGATTAAGTCGAAACTTGACCCATAAGGGTTTTCAATCGTATCAGATCAGATCCAATGGCGATGGTCCCACAGCTGCTTAACACACAAAAAATATAATTCTAGTTACGGGTCCGTTTTAGAGTGCTAGAAGCCGTTTTTTCTGAAATTATTTCTTTGTATGCGCGGCCTTAGGCATGTCGAATTGAGACGAAATGTGGTAGGTGGCCTTTTGGAGTGTTTAGGAAGATTCTGACCCATTCTGGGGCAATTTTAAGACTGTCGAGAATTTTACTGCATGTTGAGGCTTTATTGACCTGCTTCCTCTTTATTCCGCATCAGGGACGAAGGTGCTGAAAGATATCTTCAAATAGTTTGCCCTACCGAATGTTGTGCTTTGAGAGAAGCTAGAAGGACAACATTCGAAAAATTTCCTTTGGCTTTATTACTTTTTTCTTCCTAGCCACCGGACCACGTGAACGCCGAGGCCTTTCACACAATGCTGCAGCTAGGATGCTTAGACGTTTGGATGCAATGTACAGGTCCATTCTTGGAGACTTTAGGGGAGAAGAGAATTTTTTGAGGAATCTTGTCGAAGTCTTCACCCTCAAGGGACTAATTGTGACTCTGAAGCTGAAGATTTTGTACGGACCTCGTTAGTCAGAATCAAGCCCGTCTGGCAGTTGAGTGTCGTGTTGAAGGTCATTTTTCCCATTTGGTCTGGGTTTTTTTCTTTTGGATAGATAGCAAAAGAGCCTTTGGTCAACATTCGTCTACGTTGTGCACTAGATATTCCTGGGTGAGCAGAATACCTCAGTTTATCGAGGTGACCGGCTTTGGGTATAACCCTTACCCACTGTTAGCAGTTTCGCTTAACAGGTCCAAAGTCATGGCTAACTTAGCTTTCTTGGGGCGTCTTTGGCTTGTCAAAATGACTTCCTTGTTTGTTTGTTCTGGATGGTCTATTGAAGGGCCTTTTGTTGGCACTCGTCTACGTTGTGCACCAGATATTCCTTGGTGGGCAGGGTGCCTCAGTTTATCGAGATGACCAGCTTTGGGCATAACCCCTACCCACTATTAGCAGTTTCACGTAACAGGTCCAAAGTCATGGCTGACTTAGCCTTCTAAGGGCGTCTCCAGCATCTTGGAGAGCGTTTAGTGGCCTCCTGGGAATGATTCTCTTCTTCATGAGACTTGCATTGCCTTCTTTGCGAGTCTTCTGTCTTTCGAGTCATTTTTGCCAGTGGACTCAGGCTGTCGAAATCTTTTCCTTGAAGCTCATATTTTTTTATCCTGATATTGTGACACGAAGGATTTTTTTGAATGTGGGCTGAAGCCGCCTATCGAGGCGAGTGCTGCATCAACCTGTTTATTGATCCAAGCGTCTTATGTGGATTTTCACTTGGACTTGGGAGATAGGATCGTAGAGACGATTTTCACCAACTTCCTTTTATTTGAGGCTCTTTTACCCATGACCTTTCGGCCATGTCCACCCTTATTTATCTATTTTTACTCACGATTCCCTTTTGGTTTTTCACTGTGCCCGGGTTTTTATTTTTATGGAACTATTTTACTCATAGTTTCATGACCATGCCTGTCCGTCATTTTTACTAATGGCGTTCCCTTGTTCAGGTATGCACCATGCTCATTATTATTATTATTTTATTTTTTTTATTTTATTTTTTTTGTAAAGGCATGTTTAAGGTCATCCCTCCGGGACTTGTGCAAAGCCTTTTAATGTCTTGCGACAAGGACATGCACTATGGTTTAAGGTCATACAGCTGGACCATGGTGATGATGGATGGCAGTTTTGTGGGGGCCATGGAGTGAGTATGGTCTTGGTTTGACCCACTTTAGGGATATGACACGAGTGCTGCCTATAAGGGATGGATAGCGTATGGATGGAATGTGGAAAGTGGTAACACATTAACTGACGGTGAGTTTGGATGATAGAATGGCTTGCGGTTTTGTGAGTATGGGTGAGACTCACTGGGGAATGATGAAAGGTGATGAAGTAAATGGGCTTACTAGAGAGGTAATCAAGAAGGTGTGTGCACACGAATGGGTCAGTTAGGGAAGACGCGCGTGAAGATGCATGTAAAGGGCATGTACGCACGTTGTGAGGGCGAGTTTAAGGTCACACCTCCTAGACCTGTGCTAAGCAGTTTAACATCATGCGGCCTGGACGTGCACTATGGTTTAAGGTCATGTAGCTTGGACAGTGGTTATGCAGTTTAAAGTCATACAACTAGAACCATGAGGTTTAAGGTCGTGAAACTAGACCTCCACTATAGTTTAAGGTCATATAGTCCGGACCAAGGTGTTGAGCATTTTAACATCATACGACTAGGACGTGTACTATAGTTTAAGGTCATATAGTTTGGACCGTGCAGTTTATGATCGTTCAGCTAGACCTCAGCTATAGTTTAAGGTTGTATGGTTTGGACCATACAGTTTTAGGTCATGCACCTAGACTAAGGCTATGCAGTTTAAGGTCATGCAGCGCGGACCATGGCTGTGGGTAGCCATGTAAGTGAAGATGCATGAGGATAGGTCTTGTAGACTGCAATCAGAATCCCTAGGGATAAAATGGTCAAGACCAGCAACGGATTCAGATGGGAAGGTCGACTTCATTGGGGATTAGGAGACAAGTGTGGCTCCCTTAGAGGTGCAAAATGGTACTCAATATAAAACAAATTCATTGAAGATGACCCAACTCCTAGAGGATAGGACAGCTCGGTGTGAAGTAGACCCACTGGGGGTTGCAGTGATAAGAATGACCATGACTCCTTTGGGGATAAGGGACTACAACACGAGTATGACTCCTACTGGGGATGAGTAGTCATGGCCTGGGTGGAATGACTTGAGTACCACTTAATAGGTCACGGTCCGGGTGCAACGCCACTGGGGATAACAATAGTAGTATGCACATGGCTTTAGCATGAGGTGTGTGGCAACGAACTGTTGAGGACATAGTCAGTGCTAGACACAGCCAACATTATTTCTTGAACACTCAACTGGCGCTGGTTCGTTGAAAACACAATCGACATTGAGCATAACCAACATTACTTCTTGAACACTCAGTAGGCGCTGAGCCTTTGAAAATGCAGCCAGCACCGAGAATGACCAACACTGTTTCTTGAACACTCAGCCGGCGCTGGGTTGTCGAAAACACAGCCGGTGCTAAGTATGACCAACATTATTTCTTTGAACACTCAGTCGGCGTTGGGTCGAGGATACAATTGGGGCTGAGTCGAGGCCACAACTGGTGTTGGGCATGGGTTATCGTTCGGGGCTTGACTCAAGCCTGACCCGGCCCTACTCTATGTTACATGGGATTTCATGGGCTGCAGTAAAGCTTTTCTTGAGACTCGGGGTCAAAGCCCGACCCGGTCCGGCCCATCGTCACTTAGCCTTCTTGGACGTGGCTGGCATTCCTAGTTTGGGAGGAATATTAAGGGAAGCGTCGGCTATATAAAGGGGGTAACCCTATTTTCACTGTTTCATGAAAAACTTAAGGTAAAAATTTTGGTTTAACAGTGAGGGGAGGTTTTTAGTGAGAGCTTCGGCAAACACATAGGGGATTCCAGCAAGATTAGCAGAGGTTTTGTCAGTGAGCAGGGGCACGTTCCAGCTAAGCAAGGAGATGCCAACAGGAAAGGAGGTAGGACTTGTCGGGATTGCAAAAGTTTGCAGTAGGAAAAAAAAGAGTTTACCGGGAAACAGGGAACTCCAGCTATGGTTTTGAGGGCTTTGGCAAAGGAAAGAAGAGAAGCAGAGGGCTGCCCAGGGTCTTCCACTGGTTTTTGCAGTTTTTCAAGTGGGTGAAAGTGGTTTTCCAGCCGTACGCAGGAAGGGTGAAAGTTTCCCAACAGTGGATTTCTGGTGACATGGAGAAAGGTTGCAAAGGGTTTCCGATAGTGGAAGGGAGTTTCTGACCGGAACCCAAAGGGCATAGGGAGACAGACGATTGCTAGATGTGGATCGTCATGGGACATGTGTCAGGCCAGGTCGTGGCGATAGTTGTCAGGCGGCGTAGTGGGGCTTGAGGTGACACGCATAGGATTTGTACCACGTACATGAGACTTGAACATGAGAGGCGGTACTCCTTTGAAAACACAACTAACGCTAGGTATTGGCAAACGCAGCTGATGCTGGTATTTGAAGCACACAGTCAGCGCTGGTATTTGCGAACCCCAACCGACGTTGATATCAGTGAACATAGTCGGTGCTAGGCGTTAGCGGACATAGTCAACACTGGTATTTGCGAACCCAATTGGCGCTAGGCGTTAACGGACATAGCTGGTATTTGCGAACCCAGCCGGCGCTAGGCTTTAGAGGGAACAGTCGGCACTAGGCTTTTTGAGAACAGAGCCGACACCATCCTGCCTTAGTAATTTTTGCATAGGTGTAGGTCCTTAACCTTGATAAGATGGTCAGGTCCTCTCACAGTATCCCTAATGTGAAGAGCCTTCCGAGAGGAGGAGAGGTCGACACCAGTGAAATTACTGGTGAGAGCCTAACGAGGGGAGAGCCTATTTGGCTCATAAATGCATTGTATAAGCCAGAGTGGCCCCTCAGCGTCACATTCAGTATCGACCCTGTTCGCTTTGAAGTCCGAGGGGAAGGTGACGGTAATGTCCAAATTGATGAAGGGGTGGAGCTCCTTCATTGCGTGCACAGGAATGTAGCCTCCAATGCCAATTGACCCACCTTGGGGAAGAGAATGGTGAAGACCCAGGGAATGATGTGGTCTTCTTCTGGTCTCCGAGTGTAGGGGAGCACCAATATTTGAAAGGCTATTCTTCCTGAACCATCCAAGTGCTGGGGTCCTTTAGAGACATTCTTGAATGTGCTTCTTTGCTACCGGCAATTCAGTGCTCCGCTAGCTATTATGATCGGTGCTTCAATACT
Source organism: Amborella trichopoda (assembly GCF_000471905.2). The sequence goes on along the minus strand of NW_006499948.1, from coordinate 1,474,810 downwards.
GTCCAGGTGCTGCTAGAAACATGGAGTCATGTTAGCAACACTTGGCACCTTGGACAGGGAAGTAGGGATCTCTTTACTGGATCTTCATTTTATTGGCGGCCTTCTGCTGATTGGGGCTATGTATGACAAATTCGTGCCCCAGAATTCAGTCATCTTTAGCGGTGCTTGCTTGGGGAGAGAGGAACCGGCTGCCAGCCTTCAGAAAATTTTTGAGATATATCAGTTGCTTCACTCCAAGTCTAGCAACAGTTGGGTAACTTTCACCGAATGGGTGAAATTCTTTTGCGGGGATTACCCTGAGGATGGTTGAGGTTCTTCGAGGAAGAAGGGGAACGCAGTTGCTAAAGAGACGCCTCCCCTCTATCAACCTGAGACTAGCGACAATTCTGTCTTTTGGCCGATTACCTGGCTTTATTCTTATGCAAATTTGTTATTCATGGAGGGGCAGATGACATTCGTCCAGGCACATTCTATGAGGTCTGTGACATGGCAAGAGGGCATGAATATGACCTTGCTCAACCAATTTTGTGCAATATATACCATGGATTGGGCGCCATCTCTCATGGAAAGACTTAGAAAGGCAAAGAGAGAGGGAATGGCTTTGTCGGAGGAGAAGCGTTTCCTGGGGACTTTAAGACTCCATTCCCCATCCATTATGTATATGGGTGGCTAGGGGCCTATTTCCCTTCCACCTATGTCAGGAGTCAGGGCTCAAGGGAGAAAATGCCCCCCTTCTTGATTAGAATTGCTGGTCAAAAGGCTATCTTCCATAGCCCAAGGAAATCTCAGAGCTTGTTTTGGGCATGACTCCTCAATATGCGGCGAGTCCCATTTCCAGTTGGGAGCTTTATCAACCACGCTTTTATTGATGAACTAGGGAAGGAGTTGGACAACGCTCCGACGACTATCAGGGAACTCATGTTTATGTTGAACGTTAGATGGGGATTTTGCCCTATCAGACCCCGAACTTTTCCAGATTGGAAGGGTACTTCCCTCATCTCTTTGTCCGTCAGCATGGGCTTGATCAGAGCAGCCCTTTCTCTGTATTTTTCGAGAAGCACCGCGGTAGAGTAAACATTGGGAAAGAAGAAGAGCTTGGGACTCTTCGAGAATGTTGGTTGCCAGAGAATGTACGAACTACGTGGTCTACATGTTTGGAGGCAACGGAGATTAGCATGTATGTGCTTCCCTATTTTAGGAGAAGGGTCCAGGTGACCGAGGCCTACGCACGCTGGTGGAGGCTTACCAGCTCGAGCTACTGGAATGTTAATCACCCCTGGAAAGGGGAAAATGACAATTGACATCAAGTGATTAGACAAAGGAGGATTGTCAATGCCCCCATCATTGAAGAGGTTATTGACTTGGACTATCCATGGAATTGACAGGCTCTTGGCATCCCTTGAGAGATAGCAGCTGATGATACTTCACCACAATTTCCGGGTCGTACGCGGTAGGTTAGTCAGCAGGGGGCTAACATGCCCTGACTGACCTCGACTCTTATATGCTAATCATGTTTGGATCGATTCTCGACGGTCTTGGGACCATGGTTGCTAAGTGGCTGGATCTTCTTCTGCGACAGTAACCACAGCACAGGGCTTGTGGAGCTCTTCTTCAGGGTTCATCGTCTGAAGGGGGTAAAAGAGATTCATGTGAAGAGGGTTATCAGAATTAGATGTTTTGACTGCCTTGGTCACCTCCCTAGTCAAAATTTGTAGACCTCTATCATGTTTACTTTGAGGTTTTGATGGACCTCGCGCCAAAACTGTGACTTAGGTCACGGTTGGTCATCTTTTCTTGCACATGAGAGAGTTGTCTCCATCAGGCGTGGCAATGGATGAGGGCCAGGAATTGGAGTCATCTTGGACTGAGGAGGATGAAGGACACGATCTTCCATCAGGTCCATGCCCTAAGCTCTCTTGTGGGCTCCAAAGACACGACCAAAGTGACGGGGTTGGTTCAGGATGGTACTCTTAGGAAAAATCTTCGAGTACCAAGGCTGAAGGTACTTGCTCGATGAAGGAGGAGCAGCGTTGACTCATGTGGAGGCCTGAGTTGAAGGCGAGGGGATGTCTGAGATGGCGACTCGTGTGAGCCCCTTGAAGAAGGTCTGGGGTACCTGGGGGTCCACCCGGGCTCGTGCAAGTGATCTGCCCTTTGGAGGCCAAGAACCATGAGCAAGTGTCTATAAGAGAACAAGTGTAGGCCTGCCCCTTATAGAGTGCGCTTGTGTGTGCAGAGTAGGAGGATGAGGATATCATCTCCTGCGTACTCGGGTTGGTGTAATAATGGCGTTGCCCCGAGCAGTGAGATGCATATGAGTAGCGTGTGCAGGACCTAGCCTTGGAAGGCTCGATCTTGGACATGGTCTCCAAGTAACAGAAGGGTTGCCCCGAGGTGTGGCTCGAGTGGGTGACCCACGAGCCTTGTGGCATATGTGAGGGGCGGAGACCATGGGGTTTCCGCCTCAATGTGTTAAGCCTCTAGGGATAGAGACCAGTGGTGCAGAAATGTGGGGGGTAGCCTTACGACATCCCACAGAAGCAATGGCAAATTGCTTGCCTTTTACAGAAAGGAACTGGGCAGCCTTCCGGCATACCTCAGGAACAGGACTGGTAAGTGGCTTGCCGGTGGCTAAGTGCATGTTGTGTAGGGCAACAGAAGTGCTGCCTACGCAGGGCACCTTGGTGGAGTTTCAACTAGAGCAAGGAGATGGGGAGTGAGGGACCTTTAAGTCCCACCTCACACCAGTCCAGGTTGAGACTTGGGAGCTAGACAAGGGGTCTTTGCTCAAGAGGATGGTCGGGAACAAAGTCGAAGGAACTTGTTCCATGGGGACACTCTCAAATACAGGGATAAGGAAATCCTCGATCCAGATAAATGGGTTACAAAACCCAGCAGCCATAAGTGAAATGTGAAAAGATAATGAAAGCAGATAATAAAACAAGAAACTGACTAAATAAGAACGATCCGATTAGGGGGTAATAAGTCCCCAATGGAGTCGTCAAGCTGGTTAGGTCTCACCCTTCAGATTTGGATGATAGGGCGGCACACTTCTCGAGTTTCGAGGGAAGACTCGGGACGTTGTTGAGATCTCTCTCTCGGGAACCTCGTTCGAGAATGGGGGAAGGTGTTGCCAACCGGTGAGAGAGGAATTTAAGGTGAGTTCGGGACTTGCTCTGGCTGGCTCGCATGGATGCCCTCTTAGATCATGAAAAAAGCCCCCTAGTAATAAAACAGGTTCTGAATCGCCTCCCTTAGCTTGTATTCTTTTGTTTTATGCAATCACACACATATATGGCAAAGGTTATAAGACAGGTGGGTCTGACCTCACCCTTTTCCTCTTTGATGAACGTACACAAGCATGCACATTCAAAAAGAAGAAGAGAAGAAAAATAGGGGAGAGAAGAGTTCGACTGAGCGAGAGGATCAGAGCGGTAACTAAGCTGGTGAATAACTGGCCTGATGTGGTAGCAAAATGGGCTAGGTAACTAAAACCAGCTCACAAGATCACTACTAGACATCATTACCAATACCGACTAGCTAGGCACGGTGGTCAGTCTGTCATGGTAATAAAGCGAGCTAAGTAATCCTGGCATAACAACATTAATGGCTAAACGACAAGACTACCATGAGAGGCTAACTTCAATCTCTCTTAGTCGAACGAAAGAGTAACAAAGTGATGGTTATGAGGAAAGAAATAAGTAAGAGAAGAAGGGAACAGACAGAAGGAGGGAGAAGAAAAGAAGAGAAGAGAGGATAAAAGAGAGAGAGGGAAGGAACATGCAGTCGGCGCTAGGTATTGCCGACTGTGTTAGAAGAAGAGGGAGAAAACACAGTAGGCTTCGCCAACTGTGTTAGAAGAAAAGAGAGAAAATGCAGTCGGCGCTAGGCTTCACCGATTGTGTCAGAAGAAGAGAGAGAAAAAGCAGTCGACGTTAGGTTTTGTTGACTGTGTCAGAAGAGAAGAGAGGAAGACAACCAACCGGCGCTAGGCTTGTGTCGGTTGTGATGGGAGAGAATCAAGGGAGAGAGATCGAGCCAGCGCTAGGCTTCGCCAACTGCAACAAAGGATAGAGAGAAAAATTCAACCAGCGTTAGGTTTTACCGACTGTGAGTGAAGAGAAGATAGAGAAATCCAACCGGCCCTAGGCTTCGCCGACTGTGAGAGAAGAGGAGAGAGACATCCAACTAGTGCTAGGCTTCATCGATTGCATTAAAAGAGAAGAGAGAGAAATTCACCCGATGTTGAGAATGAAAGAAAAGGGTAGATAGGACCCCCACCCGAGGCTGGGAATGAACGAAGAAGAGAGAGAACCCCACCCGGCATTGGGAATGAAAGAAGAAGAGAGAGACCCACCCGGCATTGGGAATGAAAGAAGTAGAGAGAGAAAATCACACTCAATGTTAAGAATGAAAGAAGAGGAGAGAGAAAATTGTACCTGATATTGGGAATGAAAGGAGAGGAGAGAGAAAACCTCACCCGATGTTGGGAATGAAAGGAGAGGAGAGAAAACCCCACCTGGTGTTGAGAATGAAAGGAGAGGAGAGAGAACATAGGGATGGAGATAAGAAAAAGAAAGGTAGATATAGAGATGAGAAAGAAGGAAGGAGAGAGAGAAAGAGAAAGAGATGAAGAGAGAGAAACAAATAGAGACGAGAAAGAGGGGAGGAGAGAGAAAGTGATAGAGATGAGAAAGAGAGGAGGAGAGAAAAAGAGATAGAGGTGAAGAGAGAGAAAGAGATATAGATGAGAAGAGAGGAGGAGAGAGAAAGTGAAGGAGATAGAAAGAGATAAAGATGAGAAAGAGAGGAGGAGAGAGAAAGAGAGAGAGAGAGAGATAGAGATGAAAAAGAGGAAAGGAGAGAGAAAGTTACCTGCCCGAAGTGTACAGACCCTTTTCTTTTCTCTCCCCTCTCTCTCTCCAAGACGTACTCACTAGCTCAAGCAAAAAATTAGAATTTTATTGATTGATCCAAGAAGAATGAATCTGTCCTTTGTACAATGAGGCATTACTTGTTTATATAGAATTGGGTTAAAACGTGGGTGTACACCCAAAAACTAGATAGAATTGAAGATAATTACAATTTAATTGAATTTAAAGAAATTCTAAAAATGGGTGTAAAAGGACAGTTTTGCCCCTGCCTAACAATGTGTGGAATTCCATAATAGTCCCTGCTACTTCCCGAGAACTTGCATGATCATCCGTGGCTAACTCGGGGTCGTTCTGATGCCCGTTTCATTGGAAGATTATTGTTTACTTATAGGGTTCGGCATGGTGATCAATTTGATACCAACTTCGAGCCATGAATCATATTTTTGAGCCATGATCATGAGACTTGAATATTGAAAACTTCGAATCGATTGCGTGCTTGTTCCTTGATGTTTCTTCATGACTTCTTTGTTGAATCACACTAAACATGCCGTCATAATCTTGTTGCAACAAACATAGCTCACTTTTGTGTCTAGATGAAGATTTTGTCGTCTTGAGCTTTTTTACCAGAATCTTGAAATTCGGTGGCCAAAATTTGCAGTAGCTTTGACGCCTTCATCTATGAAATCCAACCATTCATCGTACATGAGGTTCGAATCAGAGATGGCCTCAGACGTCATGCACATAATGTAATTGGTTTTGTGTCGATCGAGTATGCGAGCGACTTGATCTAGCTGTTCGAAGGAGGCGTGCTGCCGCTAAATTTTCTGTAACTTCCTTCAGAGATCAGAGACTTTCATTTAGTTTTTCTCTTTGCTCGGGCATTGTCACGGAGTGTACCATATATCGAATTGGTCGTCTTGACGAGACGAACACGTTCACCAAATTTGGAAGTGATCTGACTTAGAACGAGTGAGTTATAAGCCCCAAAAGTGACTGCCTGTTACTATAAAAACAGCCACCTTTAATGGTGTTTTGATGGAGTGAGGCCACACGGGAACAGTGTGCGACTTGCCCCTTTTCGGTATTTTACCCATAACTTTGTCTTGGAGTGCCCGATTAAACCGAAACTTAAACCATAGGGGCTTTTTATAGTGTCGGATCTAATGGTGGTGGTTCTACAACTGTTTGACGCTCCAAAAATATGGATCTAGTTACAGGGTCCATTTCAGGGTACTAGAGACCGATTTCACTGAAATTGTTTCTTTGTGTTCACTGCCTTAGACATGTCTGATCGTGATGAAACGTGGTAAGTGGTCTCTTGAAGTGTTGATGAAGATCTTGACCAATTATGGGGCCATTCTGAGACTATCAGGGATTTTCACTGTTTGTAGGCTTTATTGACATGTTTCCTACTTATTCCTAATCAGAGATCAAGGTGCTGAAAAAATACGTTCAAACACTAGGACCCGAGATCACTCTCTCGGGAACCTTGTTCACAGAATAAGGACAGGTTTCCAACTAGTGAGAGAGGAATTTGAGTCGTGAGGCGGGACTTACCTCACGTGGGTCCATGACACACTTGGGCTGGCTTGCGTGGGCGCCCTCTTAGATCACAATGGAAAGCTCCCCTGGCCTACGGTTGGTTTGGAATTGCCTCCCTTGACTTGTTTCTCCTTTCCTGCAAACACACACACATATCAAAAAATAGAGGTGCAAGTCATAGAACCCTGCCTTGTCATAAAAAGATAAAAAAAATGAAAATAAGAGAATCAGCTCGACCAGACGAGTCAACTGATCCAGTGACAGGACTGGTGCGACGGTTGGTCTGATGTGGTAGCAAGATGGGCACGGTAACTCAGACCGACGTGACGGCAATACTGGTCGATGACAAGACTATCCCAACGGCTAGTTTGGCACCATGGCAGGACTAGTACGATGACTGACTCAGAGTGGTAGCAAGATGGGTATGGTAACTCAGATCGACACGACTGCAATACTACTAGAAACCACGGTAAACATCGACCAGTCTCGACATAAAGGCTAATCTAACATGGTAGCAAGATGGGCACCATAACTCAGACTAGCATGACGGCAATAATGCTCGACGACAAGACTCGCACGAGCATAAGGCTCAGCTTGCCCTCTGGTTAAACAGACGATGAAAAGAAAGAAAGAGACGAAAGTGAAAATAAAAGTGGTGATGAATAAAAGTGATGAAAAATGAAATAAAATGAGAGTAATGAATTAAAATAAAATTAGAAAATTTCTCTTTCCTTCCTCTCCCTCCCAAGACATGACTCAACAATAGGCAAGATAAAATTTTATTAAGCAAGTGAAGGGTCCTGTGTACAGTGAAAGTATGTGGTATATATAGAATTGTGCCCAAACATGGGTGGATTGATCAAAATTGAACCTAATTGTTAGAAATTAAGATTTAACTGAATTAAAAGAAATTAGAAAATAGGGTGCAAAATTATATATTTGCCCCTTCCTAACGATTTGTGGAATTCTAGGACAGTTCATGTGTTACCCTAGGACAGTCCATGTGTTGCTCTAGGACAGTCCATGTGTTGCCCTAGGATAGTCCATGTGTTGATCAAAAGATGATTGTTTTCTTGTAGGTATCAGCATGGCAATTGATTTTATACCAACTTTGAGCCAATGATCGTGTTTTCAAGGCACGATCATGTGACTTGAAATTTGAATGAATCTTGAAATTTTGAGTTGATTGTATGCTTGTTCCTTTTCTATGAATTCTTTGCTGGATCACATTGAGCATGCCATCACGATCGTGGGACAATAAACGCAGCGCGATGTCGTGCTCGGACGAAGATTTTGCAACTTTGGAGTTTTGGCCAGAATCTGGAATTTCGGCGATGGAATTTACAGTCAGCTTCGTGTGTAGAATCCAACCGTTCATCATGTACAGGGTTTGGACTAGAGATAGCCCTAGAACTTACGCACGTGATGGAACTAGTTTTGTATTGATCTGGTTCGCAAGCAGTCTGATTTGGCCACTCGATCGAGGCACGACACTGTTGATTTTCCTGTACTTTCTTCACATATCAACAACTTCTTTCTAGCTTTTCTTCACTCTCAAGCGTCGTTACGGGGCGTACCACATATTGAAACGCTCGCCTTGACGGGACAAACACAGTCACAAAATTTGAGCACGATTCGAATTGAGATGGGTGAGATATGAGCGTTGAAAGTCACTAGTTGTGGCTGCCCCTTTAATGGAGTTGAGTTGCAAGGTGACCGCACGGGAATAGCATGTGGCTCCTCTTGTTTCGCTCTTTTGCCTATAACTTCTTCCACGAATGTCCGTTCAAGCTAAAATTTGACCCATAGTTTCAACCGTTCAGGATCCAATGGAGGTGGTCCCACCACAATTTGACGCACCAAAAATATAATTCCAATTATAGGAGTCCATTTCAGGGTGCTAGAGGCTGATTTTGTCGAAACTGTTTCTCAGTCTACACTTCCTTAGACATATCGGAATGTGAAGAAACTTGGCAGGAGAATTTTGAGAGTCTTTATGAAGACCTTGGCTAGTTATGGGGCTATTCAAAGACTGTCAAAATTTCCACTGTTTGTTAGGCTTTATTGACCGGGGACCCATGATGATGAAAAATGACTTCCAACAACGGATGCCCCATCATCTTCTTGGATTGTCACTATGTGAGAAGCCTCCTTTGTCCCAAACACTTTCTTTAACTCTTTGAGCTTTATTTAGCCCTTGTTAATGAGGGTTTCGATAGTGTCGTTGAGCTTATAGCAGTCCTGAGTGGGGTGGCCTACTTTCCTATGATAAGTGTTGTACCTCTCATGTGTCTCCTGCCCAGCTTGTTCTTCAGTGTTGACCTTTGAAAGCAAGATCATATTTTGCTCCAGTAGTAGTCGAAACAATACAGGAACCAACTCCTTATCAAAGGGGTATACCTTATTCTGGTGTTAGATCCAGAAGTCACTTCGATTTATGTTTTTAGGAGGCGGGACCTTATTATAGAGCTGCTGCTTTCCCCCGACCTAAGGCGTCTGTGCCTTGGAGAGGTCCAAGGTTTGAAGGGTGGCTTTGTTAGCATTAGTCACGGTGACGGCCACACTGATCACCGCTTTTTGTTGGTTGCCCCGATTGTTGGAGCGTGAGTTCGAGCCAGAGGGTTGCTGACGAGATCTACCATGGTGCTTGGACAGACCCTCAATACAAACTACTTTAGAGATGAGCTCTGATAGGGAGGGTGGATTGGAGGCCTCGACATGCAGAGCGATCTCGAGAAGCATATTTTGTATGCAAGTCTAAACAACTTCTTTTTCAGTAATGAGAGTGGCATGAAAGGTTGCCAGCTCTGTCCATTGGGGGATGAACTTGTCAACTGGCTCACCAAGGTCTTGAGTCAGAGTGAGGAGCTCAATGGTTTCCACGTTCCTTAGGACTTCATAGCAGCATTGGCAAAACAACTGATCTATTTCCTGCCAGGCGCGCACCTAGTTTTGAGGCAGCCGAGCTTACCATTGAAAGGCTGGCCCTTCGAGGGTTTTGACAAACTGATGGAGGAGGAGTCATCCGTCAGTTTCCATCTCTCGACAAGCCTCTTGGAAGTGAGCAGTATGCTGTTGCAGGGACGTAGTACCGTTGAACAAGGGGAGCTTCCCTTTTTGCTAGTTCAGGGAAACGACACTTGATCAATGTATAAGAGGTACGACTTTTGGTAAAGTGGCGCCTCTTGCATGCCCGGAATCTTGTTCTTGAGGCTATGGACCACCATGGCATCTATGTCAGTTTGGTAAACTCCACGAGAAGGAGAGCTGTCTTGGCAGACCGATGGGGGAATTTGCCTGAGAATTGTATCTTCACTAGACAAGGAATCGGTCTCATGGTGAGAAGAAGGGGACCTGGAGGCTTCTAGGCATTCCATCTTTTCGAGGATGGACTGCATCATTACCTCGAACTTGTTCGTCCATTCTTCTTGAGAGTCGTTCAGCTAGTTGATCACCACGACACTGACCGTTTCTTCTGGAAGGTCGACGCTAGGTTAAGTAGTGGACTGTCGGGGTTGACAAGTAGTACGAGGCAAGTTGGTTTGCAGGAGCTCAGCATGCCCCGACTGGACTTGAGCCTTGTACGCCGACCTGGTGAGGACCGGTTCTCGATCGTCTTAGGACCGTGGCTTCTTGGCAGTAATCATCGAGAAATACTCTTAGGGGTTTCTTTGGTAAGGATCTGCAGACCTTTCTTTTGCTTAATCTTGAGGCTGCTATGGACCTCACTCCAGAATCGAGCCTGAGGCTTGGACTGCCTTTTATTTCTTGAGCAGGAGAGGGCCGTGTCGATTAGCCGGAGCAAAGAATGGGGTCCAATGATAGAGGGCAACCAGGGTTACTTCCTTGGAGGCAGCAGGCTCCTGTCTGACATTAGACCATTGCCTCAAATTCCCTTGTGGGGCCCGGGTGCATGCCTGACCTGAGGCAGCTGACTCAAGGTGGTACTCTGAGGAAAAACCTTTGAGTACCAAGTCTCCAGGTACTTTCTTAGTGAAGGAAGCGTGACAGAAGAAAGAGATGGTTCATGACTCTACCTGAGTCAGGATCGAGGAGGAACCTGCAAAGCTGGTGCATGCAAAGCTGGTGTGTGTGCACCTTTCGGGTTAGTCATCCCGGTGACTTGGGGGTCAGCCCGGGTTTGCTCAACTGGTCCCACTTTAGGAGGTCGAGACCTACGAGCTTGTGTCTGTGAGGGTCCAGGTAAGAACCTATATCTCACGGGGTGAAGCTGTGTGTGGTGAGAGGGAGGACGTAGTGGTCGACCCTCATGTGCTGGAGTTAACACAGAACTGGCACTGCCCCGAGCTGTGGGATGCATGGAGCACGTAGGGTTTGGCCCGAGAATGCCTAGCCTTGAACACGAGTTCGAGGCAGCATGAAAGTTGCCAAGTTGCCCTAAGGTGTGGCTCGAGTGGATAGACGATGAGCCTTTAAGTGTGTACGAGAGGTGGAGGCCAGAGGGGCTTCGCCTCTGTGTGTAGAGCCTCTAGGTGTAGAGGTTCGAAGTAGTGAAGGAGTTCGAGGGGTAGCCCTGCGGCGACCCTTAGAAGCGATGGCAACTTGCTTGCTTTTCACAAGAGTCAACAGGGCAGTCTTTCGACGTACCTCAACAATATGACTGGCAAGGGACTTGCCAGTACCAGGGTGCGTGTTGTGTTCGGTAGCGAGTGTGCTATCAATGCAAGGGGCCTTGGTGGAGGGTCCACCAGGGCGAAGAAGCGGGGAGTCAGGGACCTTTAAGTCCCTTCTCGTGTCAACCAAGGAAAGCACCTAGGAGCCGGACTGTGAGTCTAGACGCATAAGGAGTATAGGGAAGGAGCCTTGAGCAGCTCGCTTCCCTTGGATGGTCACGAGTGTGTGGATGAGAAAATCCTCGACTCAGATGAATGGGTTGAATAACCCAGATACCATAAAAAGTAGTGCAGAAAGTAAAAGGTGATACCGATTAAACAAGAGCGAACCGATGGAGGGGTAATAAGTCCCCAGTGGAGTCGCCAAGCTGGTTAGGTGCCTCGATCTCACCTCCCCGAATCTAGGTGATTGGGCGATACATGTCTCGGGTTCAGAAGACTCGGGACCTGAGATCGCTCATTCACAGAACAAGGGCAGGTGTCCAACTAGTGAGAGAGGAATTTTGGATGTGAGGTAGGGACCAACCTCACCTGGGTCAGTGACTTACTCGGGCTGATTCGTGTGGGCACCCTCTTAGACGAAAAGCCCCTCAGCTACTTCAGCTAATTCAAAATCGCCTCCCTTGATCTGCAATCTCCTGATTTTCTGCACAACACTACTATGCTTAATTTGCAAGACAAGTGGGTCGAATGACCCACCCTTGTCTTAGGGCAATGTACCTTCATATGACCGAGAAGGTGAGAAGTTAAGGTGATGAAAAGAAGGAGGTTTGAATGAGAGAAAAGAAGAGGGGACTCTCTAAGGAGACGGGATTAGCATGATAGCTGGACCAGTGCAATGACCAACTCTGAGTGGTAGCAAGACGGGCACGGTAACTCAGACCGGCGCGACGGCAAATCCACTCGAAACCAAAGTCGATATGACTGTCCTAATATGGTGTGGAGGCAGAACGGGCAGGAAACTCAGAACCAGCGCGATGGCAATACTGCTCGACAGCCAGACTGCTCTAGCAGTCCTAGACTGAGTCTACCCTCAGTCTAGTAAGAAGGGAAGAAAATGAAGAGAAGGCTCGAGATGGTGAAGAAATAGAATCCTGATGGCACTAGGCATCACCACCCTCAACCGTGTAGTAGGGTGTCACGGCCCTTGGATGGCACTAGACACTACTGCTCACGGCTGGAGAGTGAGTAGTGAACTACAGGCGGCGCTAGGCATCACAATTTGGCAACACGTGAAGGCAGACTCTTGTGAAGCATACGGCGATAGCCATTTCTGAAGCATGCGATGATAGTTCCTTCTGAGGCACACGACAATAGGCGTGAGACGCAACAATGAGGCTTGCAGACGGCGATAGGCATCTAGCGTAAGAAGGCAGTTCATGAACGTCGATAGGCATCGAGCACGTGAAGAAAGCTCGCAGATGGCAATAGGCACTGAATGCGTGAAGAAAGCTTGCGGACTGCGATAGGCATCGAGTGCGTGAAGAAAGCTCACGGACAGCGATAGGCACCGAGCGCGCGAAGAAAGCTCGCGGACAGTGATAGACATCGAGCGCGCGAAGGAAGCTCACGGACAACGATAGGTGTTGTTGCGACCCCTCGCTGGTGGCGATTGGCATTACCGTCTACGATAGGCGCACAATAAGGGGAGACCCCTGCGGGCGACAATAAGTTTCGCCGTCTGTGCTCTTCATTGAGACGTCGAGGACACCTCTACACACATTGGTGAGCAGCGCTGTCCGCGAACCTCCCTGAGAGATAACGACGAGCAAATAGAACGGGCAAGCAGTTCGCACATGGCGCTACCATCACCATACACAATCTGTGAAGGAGAAAAGAGAAGAAAGAGGCATGCACGGCACTGCCACAGCATTGCATGGCCTCTGGGAAGAGTTCAGACGAAGAAGAAAGAAAAGAAGTGCAAGAAAATTTACGTTGAGCCTAGAGGTACCGATCCAAAAATTTTTCTCTCCTTTCTCTCTCTCTCTCTCCAAAATGTGACCCAATAATGAAAAGAAAGAGGAATTTTGTTAAGCAACATTCTCCCTTTTGAATGAATGAGCAGTCTGCGTATAATGGTAGTACATGGTATATATAGAATTGTGTCCAAACATGGGTGGATTGATCAAAATTAAACCTAATTGCTAAAAATTAAGATTTAACTGAATTAAAAGAAATAGGAAATATGGGTGCAAAATGACATATTATCCCCTTCCTAATAATTTGTGGAATTCCAAACAATCCCTGTGGCTACCTAAAACTTGCGTGATCTTTCATAGATGATCTAGGGTTGTTCTGATGCCTGTTTGATTGAAAGATGATTATTTTCTTGTAGGGCTTAGCATGGCGAACAATTTGATACCAACTTCGAGTCATGGATCGTGTTTTTAGGGCACAATCATGTGTCTTGAAATTTGGATGAATTTTAAAACTTCGGATCGATAGTGTGCTAATTCCTTGATGTTTTTCTGTGATTTCTTCACTGGAGCACACTGAGCATGCTGTCAAGATCATGTCGCAACAAACACAGCACGATTTTGTGTCCGGACGAAGATTTTGTAACTTTTGAGTTTTGGCCGAAATCTGGAATTTCAGTGCCGGAATTTGTAGTCACTTCATTGGCTTCGTGTACGGAATCCGACCGTTCATCATGTACGGGGTTCAGCCTAGAGATAGCCCTATACCTTATGCACGTGATGGAAATAGTTTCGCGTTGATCTGGTTCGCGAGAGTCGTGATTTGGTTGCTCGAGCGAGGAACGATGCTGCTGATTTTCCTGCATTTTCTTCACAGATCAGCAACTTCTATCTAGTTTTTCTTCGCGCTCAGATGTTATCGCGAGGCGTGCCACATATTGAAACGCTCGTCTCGACGAGACGAGCACGTTCCATCAAGTTTAAGCATGATTAAATCTTGGATGAGGGAGATAAAGTATCACAAGTCACTATTCGTGACTGTCCCTTTAATGGATTTGAGTTACAGGGTAGCCGCATAGGAATAGCGTGCGACTCTTCCTATTTCGCTCTTTTACCTATAACTTCTTCCTGGAATGTTCGTTTAAGCTAAAATTTGACCCATGGAGGTTTTCAACCGTGTCAGATCCAATGACGATGGTCCCATAGAAATTTGACGCATCAAAAATATAGTTCCAGTTATAGGGATCCATTTTAGGGTGCTAGAGGCTGATTCTGTCGAAACGTTTTCTCAGTCTACACTGCCTTAGATATGTCAAAATGCGAAAAAACTTGCAAGAGACTTTTAGGAGTCCTCATGAATATCTTGACCAGTTCTAGGGCCATTCTGAGACGGTCGAAATTTCCACTGTTTGTTAGGTTTTATTGACCGAAGATCAAAGTGCTGAAAAATGTCTTCAAACAGTGCCGCCATGTCATCCTAACCCGAAGGGCGAGATCGAGGCATCTAACCATTAACCTTATATGTGGATCTAAGAAAGAAAATCACCCTATTATCTCCCAAAGAACGTACTACTGGCAGGTAGGACGGACCCCATCCCCTCATAGCCCAATCCCCCAACCTGAAAACATCATTAAAGGGAGGTGAAAAAGATTCCACCATGACCGAATTAGTTCTAAAATTGGTATCCTCCACAAACTTACTATCAACAACAACTCTAAGAAAAGAAACCATCTCCATAGCTACCAACACCCCATCATCTGATAAGGCCTCATCTCCATCGCCTTCTCAATTTCTTGCTCTAAAAAATTTCTATGCCTAGTAAGGGAGAGGGAAAGTGGAGAGAGAAATAGTGGTAAGCAGCTCACCGAGGCCCTCTCCCTCTCAACTCTACATCTTTCCTAAGAGTTGATTAACTCTTCAATTTTTAGTAAAATGACCAAGTTACTCTATTATATGCATTTTCTAAGTCAATTTACAGATGAAGCTTAGATGATTTTGTAGATGTCTAGAGTGGAGACATTTATGACCTACCAATATACCTTTTAAGACACATGCACATGTTTGTGTATGCAAATGAGAGAAGGGAAGAAAGAGAGAGAGAGAGAGAGAGAGAGAGCACTTTATTTAGGAAGGTGTACTGTATTATAGACAATATGTAAAATATACAAAAGCAAGCCAACCATGACCTTCTCAAGATGGATTGCAGAAATGAACCAGGGCACAATGTTTGTTACAACAGTATGATAGTATGATGATTCATATCTACTCTCTTGAGAACTCTCCTTTCAAGCTTTTTAACAATTAAGGGCATGTTTGTTACACGAAAGTAGATAAAGAATTATTAAAAATAATTTAGTTTAAATGAAAATAGTATTTATGTTTGAGCGCATAAATATGCTCTTTTGGGGAGCATCCCTCAGACAACCTATTGGGAAATTTTTTCAATCTGAAATTATGGAAACCACTTAAGAATCACTAGATTATTATTCTGAAAAAAAACAAAAATTTGAAGTCTGACTTTTTGAACACCTAGATCTTACCATCTAAAAATTGGATGGTCTCTATTCAACCTCAAGACGTTATTTTTTTCAAGTGTATAGAGGTTGCAATTATGATTTTTTTTTTATTGAGGTTAACTATGGGTTGAAAAGGTACATCTCTGAAATTTGGGGTCCTAAAATTAATTCTAGGATAGGATTTACCTGAGGGAGCAAATGCATAGTATTCTCCTACGGGAGTATAATATCTTTTGGCTTTTAACTTTCTACTTAAGTCATGAGTTTAAGTACACACTCAAAATTTCAGCCCAATCTAATTTATAAACGAAAGAAAGTATTAAAACAAATAATAACACGGATTCTCAATCATCGATGAAGATCAGATAGTGAGTGTGTGAAACGTTTATATAAAGTGTCAACCTTAGTATAAAGTGTCAACCTTATACTATTAATGTAAAGTGTGCCCCAAAAATACTCTAGAAGAGAGTATCCTAATATTGGAAAACTCTCTAATTGATCATTTCAACTTCGAAATGTAAGAATATGAAGAAAAAAATAATTTCAATCCTATAGTAGTATATTTTGCAACATGTTATCTGAACTATCTTTTTCAAGATTTTTAAGTGCATATAGATATGTTTGTTATGTACCATTTCTTAACTTTAAATTTTATTACTAGGGATAAAAATGATTTTTTAAAGGTGCACCTTACTTCTACAGTATGAGGAGAGCCTTATATAGACTTCTCACTATATATATATATATATATATATATA
>NW_006499948.1:1436252-1457951 GCF_000471905.2 Amborella trichopoda | reverse complement strand
CCGTCACGAACTTGCTATGTCCGTAGTGGTTTATTGAACAAACCTGCAATGGACGGCACCATCCGTTGCAGTTTCGCATGAATTTTTGGACTGCCACGGACCTAGTATGTCTGTGACGGTACCCGCCACAGACATGTTAGGTCTGTGGCCGTGACAGCACCCGCCACATACATGCTAGGTCTGTGGCCGTGACAGTACCTGCCACAGGCATGCTAGGTCTGTGGCGATCGAAAAATACACGCCGTCTAATTTTTTTGGACGGCGATTGGCCTATGAGCGAAATCACTGTAGTATTTCACCCATAGGCATTGCGTAGATGGTTCCTATGGGTGAAATGCTACTGTGATTTCGTCCATAGGCCAATCGTAGTTCGAAAAAATCAGACGGCGTACGTTTTCCAACCGCCACGGACCTAGCATGATCGTGGTGGGTACCATTACGGGCATACTAGGTCCGTGGCGGTCCAAAAATTCACATGGAGTCGCAATGGACGGCGTTGCGGGTCTGTTCAATAAACCGCCATGGACATAGCAAGTTCGTGATGGAGGCAAAACACTGTAGCATTTCGCCTATAGACGTTTTTTAGGTTTTTCTTTTATATATATATATATATAATATTTATATAAGGTTGACACCTTAACATGTATAATTAAGTGTGCACCTATAAAATCTTTAAATAAAAATTTGTTTTAATATTGAAAAAACATATATTGTAAGTCCTAAAAATATTACATCTCGCAACACATTATAGGGACCGTCCAATTTCAAGATTTTCATGAGGTTTTCAATATCCTTGATTTGAACTATTTTTGGAATTTAAAAATTTATAATTAAAGCTAGAAATAAATTGTTTGACCAACCTAAAAATTTTTTACGCCAAAATTATATCTCATGACAAAGTTTGGAGTTACACCTTTCTTCTTCTTTTCATGGGTAATTAGGTGCACCTTACTTTGATTGCTTAATATTGCAAAATTATGCTAACCAAATTCTATATAGCCAATGTGATACTCCCACTTGCGTATCTCACACCTTGTATGCTATTGGCATGAAATGTGGTGCGTCTATATTGCATCAATCAAAACATAGTGGACCCAATAAAAGTAAAAAGTTAATGTACAAACAATGTGACCAAAATACGAGTTATATTAAGTTTGAAATTGAATGTAATTATCCTTAAATAAGCATTAAACTATCGTCATGATCACTACTGCTACAAGCTGAAAGCATATTCTTGCGCAAGTGGTGCATGTCGACATGAAGATATGCCAAATATGCTTCAAAAGCCAATTTGGCTGCGGATACTTTGGCCAAGGCAGAGGTATCTATGTAGTAATGGTGTCGCCAAACCTGTAGTCTATTTTAAATCCTCATGCTTCATAAAGTCGTTTTTTTCACAATCACTCATAGTTTGTCACATGTAAAATATAACAAAGTGGAGTGCGTCTTTTGGATTTTGAGCCCAATTAATGGGACATCCTCACTACCCAATTCCATCACCAATGGCTTTATAGCTCGAAAGATAAATGATTTTATTTCAAAGTATTGTTTCAAAACCCAATGATTTTGATAAAAAATTGCCAATCCAAACTGAAAATCAATCGGGACCATACTGTGGGGGTGGCAATGGGTTGGGTACGACTGGATCAGGAGTCAGGTCTAAAAATTGGACCTACACCCGGGTCTGAATGGGTCCATTGCCACCCAATGACTATGAGCTTCTTTTTTTTTTTTGCCCTTTTCTTTATTGTCATATACCTAGATTACTGGCAATAAGATCACATTCACCCGCCATTAGATTTCAAGCCGTATGATTTGTCATTTAATAGTTAAAGCTGACTACAAATTCTTATTATATAAGATTCTTAATACACCCAAATGAATAGGGCTTAAAGTAAAATATTTTATCTCCAACGATTTTCGGGTATGGGTCAGGTCCGGCCAGAACCGGATCTAAACCCCAATAGTATTCAAGTTCAAGTTTTGAACCTAGACCCGAGACTCAATGTCGGGTATACTCATCAAATCCCGGTTCTTGTTGGGGCCATTGCCGCCCCAATCAAAATGGTTCCAAGAAGCTATCGGCACTAGCCCGCTCTCCCCCAGATTGATCCAGATCAGCAATCTGGTAGTCCAACACATATGTGTGGGGTAGATGATCCACCCCACCTATCACGGTTTAAAAAACACTAGTTCGAAGGCATTTATGTTGAGGATACGGTGGGTTAGAGCATATCAAGGAAAAATCCAAGAGATTGTAGCAAGTGGCGGCCTTCGATGGAGCTTAGGATTAGCTTTGCTTATGGAAGTCATTTCAGTATGGCCACATCACAAAAGGTCAAAAATCCCTAACAAAAAGATTTCAATAAAGCTTTTCAAAACTATAAATTACATGGGCAAGAGATCTAGAAGGTGGACCAGTTCCGGCTTTATGAAAATAAAATAAAGCCTCCCCTCAAATCCCATATCACACATCTCAAATTCTGCTTGAACTTTTGGAGGTTTCGAAGAAATCATTTGAACTTATTGGACTTTTAACTCGAAAGATGAAATCAACATCTTTATTACATATAAGGAGCATCTATCTTTGGAGATTTTTTGACTGAATTGAGCATTCAATAAAGAGATTGGATGGTGAAAAGGCTCATTGAATTCATGTTAACTTTATTCTAGGCTAAACATCTTCCTTTGGTACTCTTACGGTTCTTTGGTATTTTACGCTTCAAAGCATTGTTAAAAAAAAAGCGTTGTCCGGATTGGAACAGATGGGAAATTGGCCCCTACCAACCCGGTTCTTTGTCGAAATCAATCTGACTCAGATGGACGTGTTCGGTCTTGTCAAGGACTTGACAAGTATGCCAAAGTACTAGATGATCTAAATCAACCTGATCATGTAGTTCCATGTTGGGTTTATGTGGCCTTTAAAAGCCTTATCAGAGTTTGTATGAGCATTGTATATAGTGAAACATAAACTCAGTGGGAGTGTGGCCCTCTTGTGGACCATGCTAAGAAAATACAATTTCTCGATACTCAAACTAGGTTTGACGTGCTAGGCGAGCAGAGTTGAAAAACCCAAGGCACCTGGACATAGAGATGAAACTGATTAGGGTTTAGTGGGTTAGCCCTTGATGAGGTCGGAGAATGCTCAGATAAGAGCCTAGGGGCTATGTGACCCTTGTGTATGATGAATAGTCTATAGAGACATGACTAAATCATCATCATTGTATCATCACACAACATACACATAAAATAGTCATACTGAGATAGTAATCTATCATTTAGGGTGAAGCGTGTACATGTACAAGAGATTATCCCTATACACTATAGAGTCATGGTTGAATCATGGTCTAACGAATCATGTTTTGTCTCTAGGGGAGAACCTGAAATTCACAGACTGAGATTATGTCCCCTAACCCATTGATTGACTTTGGTGGTCCAATCATGCGCCCCTGCAGTGGACTATGGGTCATAGGAACTGCTGGGTCAGTTTAAGAAAGATAGTGTGGATCGTAGTCCAAAGTTGAAAGTGGATTGCTCCAATGCGCTGATTAAATCTTAGACCTATTCGGATCCGATTCCCATCAAATTTAATGTAATTTAATTAATTTTATGTTATTTGATATTTAGAATTTTTATTTGAATTTTTATGAATCTTTTGATATTTAAATTTTGTCATTTGGATCTATAAATCAAGATAAATTCATTTCTAAAGTTTTAAATAAACTAAGAAGTTTAAAAAAATCTAAAAATCAATTTTTATTATTTCTAAAATATGTGGGACCCTCCATAATTATTAGAGGCCCATTTAAATCACATAGACAATTGGGTGGGCCCCATGAGCGGCCAACAAAGGGTGGCTAAGGTGGGGCGTGGCCCCTTAGATTTCTTGAAGAAAGAGAGAGTAACCTATGTGGGGCATGCCCCTTAGAGAGGCTAGAGAGATAGATACTCTACTTTAGAGAGAGTAAGTAAGAGGAATAGAAACAAGGGAGAAGAATGATCCTTTTTATAGATTTTTTATGCACTAGGGTTTGTCATAAAATCGTAGAAGCAAATCTTGACCGTCGATTTAAGGAGACTTATGGGGTAAGAGATGTGAGCTACCTATTCCTTATATCTACCATCAAGAAGCTAAAGAATGTACTAGAACCTTATCTTTCCCTTCCTAAACTTGTTCCCGTCAAAAAAGTTAAATAAAGAAATTATCTATTTACTTTCTCTATTAGTAAATATTCATTCCTTATTTTTCAAATCAAATCTTCTTGATTAATAAGATATTCTAAAATTCAATATTATCATTCCTTAATGAAAGTAGGCTTCTCTCCAAAAATAGAAAACCAATTAGCATGGAATGTATCGCACCATATTTAGCAAGAAAAGGCAATCGCCTATGGGTAGGGCCTCTCTCTCTCACACAAACTTGAGGTCCATTGGAGTTTTACTTGGTGTAGGACATCAAACCCAAGCAATAGTTCTTTATTGGGTAAATAAGATCCTAACAGTTTGTGCTGGATAATAAGTTTGGGAAATAGCTTTATCAAAATGGGTTTGCTAATCTGGTTTATTGAAAAATTTTCACCATTAGCTGCTCAAAAAGTTTGGTTACATGTTTCCCAAAACTGCTTTGGTAACAAATCTAGTTTTAAGATACTAGCTGATGCTCCTGTATCAAAAAAGGCTGTAATGGACAAAAGTTTGGCATAATGTTCAGGAAGTATCTGGATCAAGGCTATTGGGGTTCGTTGAAAGGGTAAACTGGCTATGTCTGCTTGATCTTCCTGTGGAGACAATATCTTTGAAATATGAGTGTTGCGTCTTCAGAACATGCAATAGACAATAGGGTTTCTGAAGTTTGCTCATCATCAAGAGAGAACACAGATTTTAAATCATCATCAATTTCTTCATCCATAACTTGTGAAAGGAAGTGGATAATCTTCTTCTTCTTTTTCTGATTAGGGCAAGTTTTTGCAAAATGCCTGTTTGACCACAGACATAGCATCTGTCTCCTTTCTTGTGTTTATAATTCCTGAACCTTGATCTTCTGAGAAATTTAAATCTCTTGAATTTTTTTCTTTTTCCTTCTGTACTTGAGGTTTTTGTCATCTTTCCATTTAGGTGGACAAGCACACTGTTTTTTTGAATTACATTTGATCTTAAGATATGGTTTCTCATAAGATTTTCCCAAAAAATGCTTATTGTTTTTCGTTTCTTTGACAAATTCAACTTGGTTGCACAATCTTTCTAAGGCATAGAGAACATATTGATATAGTTCACCAAAACTGGTGTTTTGAATGGTAAGCCCCTGATTTTCCATAGTCTTTGTAGCTTCTTTGCCAAGAGTAGGAGGTACAGATTCAAGATAAAATTGTTTGAGATTAACATCATCAATTCCTCCTATTTTATGGTACCTTTTATTCATCTCTGAAAAGTGTTTTTCAAGATCTTGTCTTTTGAATGAACAACATTTGAGTTGAAAAAACTCTTCTCTTGCTACTATTTGTTCATGTTTCACTGGACCTGAGAATTCAGCAACAAGATAATTAAGAAATTCAATAATGGACTCACTGTTTCTCAACTGCATTTGCTTGTATTTTCCAAGACTTATGTACCAGTTGAAAAGTCTTCCTCTTAATCTAACAATGACTTTGGAAATTGTACCAGCTAAAGAATTAGCCGGATTAAGCATTTCAAAATGCATCCATCCTTGGATTTCTCTAAATTTGTCATTCCATCTAGATGGTGGAATGTCATCAACTGTAAAGCCTTTGGAGGAGTCATCATATGTGGGGATTGGTTGGGTTTCTTTGTATGATTGGGTGGTCTGAGGTCTTCTTCCATTAGAGGGTCAAGTTCAAGTGGTTCTTCTGGAGGATTCATCATCAATAAAGATTCGGAATCCATAAAAGAAGAAGTATTTTCAACAAATGTTCCAGATGTATCAGTCATATCATCTGAAGAAAGGGATGCCCATGCTAGGCTAGGTTTATTTTGAATCTTTCTCATGGGTTCTAAATCAAGCTAGGTTTTGGTTATGTGATTTTGTACGCAGTAAAGGGATCATCCCTAGCTAGTAGTTTTCTCCCTACTTTCTTGCTTTCTATCTCGCATAATGATAAAGGCAAGGGGATTGAATTAGGCCTAAGCATTTAGGCTTTAGGTGGGTGGTTCTAGATTGGGATCCATGTTCATTGTTTGGGTTTTGCCATAAGAATGAGAAATCAAGAGACCGATCAAAGATCCCGAGCACCATCGGAAGGAAGAGACTCGGTGTGGGGTATACTAAACCTGATTGAGGTAATCTCCGGTACTCTTTGTTTCTTTCATATTTATTTATTATATCTTTTATTCTCAAACATAAGTTGTCTTTTCTTTGTTATTGAAAGAAATGTTTTGAATGACTTCAAGTTCTTGAGATCCTATTGTATGCTTTTCTTTTCTTTTATTTGAAGTTATTATATTGTAAAAGGACCACTTGTAAGTAACGCAGACTATGAAGTAAAGAAAAAGAATAGAAAAAAAAAGAAAAAAATTATTATATACTCCAATTAGATCACACAAGTCCTTTCATTCCCAACCATTATATTTTTTGTTAACTTTTTAAAAAAAAAAAATTAGGAACAATTCTAATGCTAGAGAATTGATCTGATCGCCAATCAATCACCGATCTGGATTGGCAATTCTCCTATCCGAACGTGATTTCTAGAAGGCTGGTTCACCTGGTCCGATTTATATATCCATATTTCTTTTTCTCATCTACACGTAAGTTGTTTTGAGTCTACAACCAAGCTTACAACAAGTGCCTTTCTTCTATTTGAGTTGTCAAAATGAAACAAAAAGTTTGAGCTAGTTATAAGGAATTTGAAGGATGAGATAGATTCATTCTAAGGAACTGGGTCCACCAACAAGATCTCTGGGGCATGTAATTTATAGTTTCGAAGGCTTTATAGAAATCTTTTTATTAGGGATTTAATCTTTTGACCTTTGACCTCCATAAGTTCTAAAGCCCATATAGAATATATTTATTTTTTTCTTTCTTTCTTTTTAAGGTTGGCAACTAGGTTGAAGAGGTTGCATTCCAAAGTTTCAGGGCTTAGCATGAGCATAAAAATCTTTTGAAAAAGGTCTCATTTCAAGTAGTTGAATTTTATTTTATTTTTTTTCGGGCCGCGGTGATGGGTTAGTGGGGGACGGATGATGTTAAAGTCCCAGAGATAAAGAGGCATTCCAGTTATCCTTTAGAGCAAGAAGGCTTCCAAGGTTTACTTTGGGCCAAAATAGAGTGGACTGGGCCCTTATTTGGCTGGTTTCGGGCCGCTGGGTGCTTACGGGTTTATTCTAGTTTTGTTGCACGTGATTAAAGTGACAAGAATTTGTACAGGTCTGGTCCACATTTGGGACAATTCTAGTGCATCGACAGTTGAGATGTTCCTAGTGTGAACTCCGTTGGTTAAGGCATTGACAATTGCAACAACACTACATCCCAAGTTCGAAACTACCACTTAACTAACCATCCCCCACCCGCAAAACCCACCAAAAAAGGAAGAAGAAGAAGAAGTATTGGGTGTATGTAAACCAGGGGCACCTGCTCTTTGCCTGCTTACCATAAAAGTCAATGTTCTAAAACGTATTTATTTCCCTCATGCAACAGAGAAAACCCCATATAAATGGCAAGGTTGCAATAGTCTTCTCACGTATTCATTAACTTCTTCCATCTCATCCACAGAGGTGCCCCAACTAGCTGCATTTGCGTTTGTGCAAATTCATGTAATGTACTTCCCAAACTGCTTTTCAATTCGTGCATCTTACAATAAGAGCATGCTTATGTGTGCATGTGTAACCTCTATTACTTTTCTTTCATCTCAAATTAATTTGCAACAAAATTTTCAGATCACCATTTTCATATATTTCTCAACTGAATTCTGAACACTTGAAACAGGATCGATGTATAACAAACATTAAATAGGAAAACCGACGTCACAATACCACTCGAGTGCAGAAAACTTTAGGTGCACACCCATCACACTATTGGAAGTTGTGCAATCTTTTGGCAGAGGCAAGGGTATTTGATAGAAGCATAGCAATGGTCATCGGGCCCACTCCTCCAGGAACTGGAGTTATAGCTGAAGCAATCTTGCATGCCTCTTCATAACATACATCACCCACCAGCCGATATCCTCGTTGACTGGTTGGATCCTGTAGAATGAAAGCAAGCATTTAGTCATGACTCATGAATGGAGAAATGGGCAATCTGAGTCCCTTGGCTTTGGTTTAGTGAAAAGACATTGCATGAAAGGGGTGATGGATTTGAAGTTCGACACAAAAACAAACCAAGCTATTCAATTCATGTCTTCATATGAAGAACAGACAATGTGATAAATACCACTCAAACCATACAAATTAACACTTAAAAAGTAAAAAATAATGGAATCAAGAAGATCTCTCTACAATGTTGTCTCCCAAGAGATTTTCAAATTTGGGGTTTTTTTCCATATTCTTTATAGCATGAAACAGCTGATCGAAGTAAGAAATTGATAACAATAAAAGAAAACACAATAATATATTTAACATGTGAAAACAAAAAAAGAAAATAGAATGAAATACTAACATGTGAGAAAAAGAACATAAATGTGTGTGTGTTTTTTTTTCTTTTCTTTCTTCCATGAGTGGGATAAGCGTCACCAGCATCAGGAAAACCTCAAGCTTTTAACTCTTAATGACTTTCATATAACATTCTCTAGAATTTTTTGATATTTAAGTTTCATACTTTTATTTTGCTGAAACTTCTAATAACCTACATTTTTCATATATGTGAACATTTTATTTTAATCAAAAGGGCATGGTTATTTTTAAGCATAAATGTTATCTAAATGATGCGAATTCTAAGAAAAAATCAGAAAAAATATTGGTCTTAGGGAGAACAAATTTTTGGAAAACCTGGCAAGATTTTAAGAGAAAAAAGTGGCAGCATTTATCACTTTGGGAATAAAGCCTGGCATCTCTTTCCGTATGTGTATATCAAACAGAAAATCCAAGGTCTGCAAATATAGCTAAAATGCGCACATCCACTGCATTAATCCCAACATCAATCACTACAGCACCAGGCTTTATCCAGTTGCCCCTCACTAAGTTTGCAACTCCAACAGCTGCGATGACAATATCTGCCTCCCTTGTGATTTCTGCAGGATTATTGGTCCTGGAGTGCACAATGCTCACAGTTGCATTATGCCTCTGCAAAGGTAGTATCAGATGATGTAAGTCCCACTACTAGAAAGAAGAAAATAAGAACTTACAAATTCTTTGTCATGATTTATGAAGATACAAGTGGGGGTCACCAGAACCAACTCAATCACCAAACAATAAAATCTTGGGTTTGTTGATGGCTTTATCATTCCCATATTTTTTAGATGTTCTGAGTGTCTCAGTGGATGAATGAAATTCAGTTACCAATTAAGAAAAAAGATCAACAGATAAGGCAAGGGAAGATCTTATATATGTTGACTACATTCAATCCCATTAGCATAAATTAACAAACATTAATGAGTTAAAGAACTTCAAGGAAGTCAAAAATTAACTAGAAGATTTCTTTACAGAAAGATGTCTTATTTTTTTTTAAGTGGTCTTTTTTTTTTTGTGTTGGGGGCAATCTATAGCGAAAAACATCTTGTTTTTTCTTGTTTTTTGAATCTGAATCTACAGTGAAAAAGTTTTTGTTTTCTACCTGTAACAGAAGGGCAACAGGGGTTCCAACAATATTGCTTCGGCCAACAACTACTGCTCGTTTACCCTCAATCTTAATGCCAGACCGAGTTAGCAACTCTATGCAACCTTTGGGGGTGCATGGAACAAATAATGGTGCCCTGCCTTGCATAGCAAGCCGTCCTATGTTCAACTCATTAAAGCCATCTACATCTTTTTCAATGCTAACGGCATTCACAATTTTCTCTTCATTCATATGCTGTTACCAAACCATAGAAGTAGCAATACTCATAATTAAAAGAAGCCCAATCTAAAGCTGCACAAGATATTCACAAATAAAATGAATAGGAATTTCAAATTGAAAATACACCATAAACAATCACAAAGAGGCCAATAATGACATACTGTCTTATTTTCAGATAGAAAGATATTTCCTGGCTAGCTGTATGCGATATCACGAAGGAACAAATAGTATGCCATCAAATGGACACATCTATTCAAAAGCCATGGGGTCGAAAGTGTCAAAGAACGG
This sequence comes from Amborella trichopoda, assembly GCF_000471905.2. Next base: position 1,447,723 of record NW_006499948.1, on the reverse strand, counting down.
TATATACCAGGAAAGAAACTGAGAATTCATAAGAAAAGAGAAGACATGGAAAGCAGAATACCACAAATCTACAATCACAAAATGAGAATTAGATTACTGTTGTTAAGTCACATCAGATGCAGGTGCATTTGCAACTACTAAGGGTTGATTATGCCCACATTGATCCATATGGGGACTAAAAGTGGGGCACCGGCAAGTCTCTATGCTTTAATAAATCGCCAATTTTCCCATGGAAAATGGTAGAAGCCGATACGTCTGAATATTTCAAGTGAAATGGCAATTCTTGACAAATTTATAATAGTATAATATTCAATGCATTTAAGCATGCATGTGCGTGCAAGCATGAGCATAATTTCATCTTAATATCATCAGATCATATGTATTAAATTTAGATAAATCCCTTAGGCCGTGTTTGTCATGTGGAACTTCAGTTGTCAGACAACTGAAGTTCCAACTTACTGGCCAAGGTCCCAATTTTGTTAGAGCCGATGTTTGAGGCATGAGGAGACCATCTCATGCAAAAACATGAAGTGTGGTCCTCCACCCCACCCCAGGAAGAGCAGCGCTTCATGTTTTTATTTTCGTTCGCTCACCCCAATCTCAAAACCCTAACACAGGGTTCTCTCCAAGACCTCTCTCTCCTCTTACCATGCCATCCTCTTCTCTCTCCTTGAATCCAACTACCTCCAATTAGCTGAAAATATTTTCTTCAAGCTCTCTTATTCAGGCGTCTCTCCTGATTCCAAGACTCACTCTACAATGATCCTTTGCTTTCTCAATGCCGCCAAAATTCAAAAGGCCATGAACCTCTCTCAAACCATGAGAGAGATGTTTGAAACCAAAACATACATTTCCAATAAATTGACTGTTGGACTCTTCTCAGTTGGTAGAGTTGAGGAAGCTGTTGAATTGCTCAATGAAATTAATCAAAATTCATGTGAAAAACCAGAAATTTTATAAATATACAGGTGCCACGGATGGTCTTTAATTCAGGTATCAAGCCAACCCCAATTGCTTATAATACTCTGCTCAATGGTTGCAGTAAAGAAGGAAGGGCCTTCGAGAGGTTTAACCTTTTACAAGAGATGATTGATAGGAAAGTTGATCCTGATTTCATTAGCCATCCAAATTTACTTCATGGTTTGTTGAAATGGAATGAAATCAAAATGGGTCTGCAAATTTACGATCAAACGTCAAGAATTGAGTTCGAACCATGTGAAAGAACCTTCGATAAGCTTGCTCAAGGTCTTTGTAGGCCTTCTTTGTGGAAAGAAATCCCTGCGATAGATGTAGAGAGTTTTTAGGAGAACTGGGGAATTGGGGTATGTACCATCTCCTCATTGTCTAATGATTCATTCTCTCTCTACAAGAGGAGAGATTGATGGAGAAAGCCTTGTCAATTCTAAGAGCAATTATCGAAAGTGGGCATCCTCCAAAGAGGATGACTTATAACCCTGTGATTAAGGTGTTTTGTACCATGGGGAGGGTAGATGATGCAAATGAGTGTGATGAAACTTACATTACACAAACAAGTCCTAGTAAAGCTCATACAACATCTTGGTTAAAGAATTTAATCGATTGGATCAGGTCTTTGATGCCGGTAAGCTTTGTGCAATTGTATTGAAGAGGGGTGTGTTCCTTATCAGCAACCAGCTGAAATTTTGGTGAAGGAAACTGAGTTTTGTGAAATTAGCACCAATTGATTACTAGATTTTTGACACTTATTGAGTTTATCCAATGCATCTGATGGATTACTAAGAATACAGATCAATTCCAAGAAACTATTAAGTGACATTAAGTCTCAGAGAGGGAAAACGGCTTTGCTCTAAGAGTAGGAGTATGACATGTAACACTTATGAAAGGGATTTTGACAAGGGGAAGAGACTGGATGATGCTAAGATCGTAATGGAAATTATGTTAGAGAGAGCATGCATCATCAGCAGCAAGGGGAAGCTATGGTGGTCATCGAAGGAGATTGCCTGACAGAGTGAGATCCTTAGTAAGCATATGAGGTCAAATGATTATTATGCAGGACTCACTGAGATTTCAATGCATAGTGTCGCTAACTTAAGAATTAATCAGTTTAATACCGGGTATTAAAGCAAGGACTCAGTTGGGGACTGGCCAGGCTTGCAGCCCGAGTCAAGCAACTCAACTCAGTCGAGTCTGTCAGAGACATCGTCACATCCTAATACACTAACAATACAATCTTGGGAACCATCATGACTTGGCTGGTTCCCATGGTCTTGGTTCTGGAATCGGCATGCTGTCAAGTCCAAGTAACTCAAACAAGTCTGAGTCGAACTTGCCGAGTTTTAAATTAATGGTTTACTCTGTAAAATCTTTGAGACTAGTGATGGATTAAATTTATGCCTAAATCATCAGAGTTTCACTAGTTTATGCTACTTTGCCTGTATTTGATGCAGCGCTTAGGTATGGGAGTCAAATTCTATTGCTTGGGTGACATTTGTTGAAAGATAATTGAATGATAATTTTCAGGCGAGAAGATAGTTGTTTATTTGGGAAGATTAAACATACGATCACAAGCATGGAATGCTTTTGAATTGATTTATGGAGATGTCAATCTGGGAATTTAAACAGGACTCAGGAAAGTGGCTTCTCAGTCAACCTGATTTTCCTTGTAGCAAACTTTTTTTTGTTTTAATTGTGTCTGAGTGCCATTTAAACAGTGTAATTTTGTATAGGATTTTCAGAACTATATTATTTGTTGCAGGTTTTGAGAACTTGAGACTGAGCATAAGATATCATATCATGGCGAATTGTCCAGAAAAACAATTGTCTTTTCTTCTTGTTCTTCTTCTTCTTCTTCTTCTTCTTCTTCTTCTTCTTCTTCTTCTTCTTCTTCTATATATATTGACTATGAGATCTGTGAATGACACACATTTCGTTGCAAGAACAAAATATGTCAACTCGAATAATCCAGTAGGAGTTGAAGTTGGGAAGTGCCTGAGTTTTTCTTTTTATGTATTACTTTTTTGTTTTGATTTGACTAACAGAGTGTTCTGTCTGGTTTGACAGAAGTTTGTCATGCTTAGTTGATGAGCTGGCTTCAATTTTCATGGCTGGCACACTCTAGAAAATTTTGACACAAAATTTGGTAGAACTTGTTGAGTTTTTTCATGTTCATTGTTTGACTGAGCGAGTCAGTCTTGGAACTACCAAGTTGGCACCTGAGCATGTGTTTTGAAGCACCGGTTGCAATATGATTTTAAGCAGATGAAAAGAGTCATTGCTGTTTTCAGCTAGGAATTTAAAATTGCAGGGCCTTCCCTTGAAGTCTGAAGACTTCTTCTAGTGTGGGAGAAATTTGGTTTCGTGAAAAGTGTTTGTATGTGCTTCAATGTCTAAAAGTGTTAACACAGTGTCCAAGTGTCAACATATGTGGACATGTGATGAGGCCCTCAAAAATGGCGTCTAGGTGACAGCTTTCTTTGGGTGTAGGAGATGTTTGCTTTGGTGAAGAGACAGAGAGAGAAAGAGAGAGAGAGAGAGAGAGAGTGTTTAAGCTGGGATCAAACCCACAAACTTCAGGTTCAGATATGGAGCTGGAACCCCATAATGGGCCTTTGATGTCAGAAACAGAGGATTCACATTCTTGTTAGTTTCCAAATTCAGTTACACTTGAACAAAATGGGCCCTTTGATTGTTGAGACCCATGGGGCAAAAAAAAAAAAAATCAGGGGTCAGAATGCTCAATTTTATTGGAACCAAATTCAATCTAAGCACTACATTGAACTCTGCTGAATTCTAGCAAAACCAGTAGCTGGTTAGAGACTTGGCCATGATTTGATAACAAAATTTTGAATCAAGCATAACAACCAGATTTGGAGCAAGAATTCTTCTAAATTTTTTTTCTAATCGGTTCCTCCAAAATTTGATGATTTGTTCGAAGTACCACCCAAAGTTATGCAGCATTTGAAGTATAGATGAATTTTAAGAAATGGTTAATTCATGAGAGGATGTAATACCATTACATTGAATTGTTTGCGCCCACCCTCCCTCCCTCTCCCTCCCCATTCATTCACAAATAAATTCCACCTAAAATGTTTGTTAGGAATAACTTATTTTTCAGCAAAATCAGCTGGTTGACAATCCTTAATTAGCCATCTTTCCCTTCATTTACCCACTCAATTATAATGTTCTGTGCATGTAATGCACTATAAACCTACTCCCTCAAGTAAAAGACCTGATTAGGAATATTTACTTGATCTAAAATTTTGAGATCCCCTTTACAATCACATTATGAGTATTTTCCAACGATTAGATTTTGAGTTTCTTTATACTTATTTATTATCCAAAATTTGGACAGTCTATTCTATAGTAGGATGCTATCATGCTACTGTTTTCATCCACATGTAAAGAACTTCTTCCTTTTTCAACTTTTTGGTTGATCGCTAAGTTGAAGAGATTACATCTCGTAAAAATTTTGATAGAAGGGGGTTTTTGGATAGAACTAAATAGGAAATAAAATTAATAGTACAAAGTGATAATGAAATTGCTATAAATGGTTGGACTACTTATTGTATTTTATTACATTTTGGGAGGTCTACACCTTTCTTCTTTCTTGATCTATTGTGGATGACCTAATACACTCTCATGCAATAAACTAATATCCGCGCCAACACCCATCCCCCCACAGGGGAGCAAAACAAAAAAATTACATATTCTTCAATGTATGGATTAAATTGGTTAATTACTGGGAATCTAGATTGATAAATTCCAGCTGGTACCAAACACAGGTTTCCAAGCACCCTCTAAATGTCAGGCAGATTAGTAAACATAGCATTTTCCAGTAAAAGAAGTTAGATCATCCAACTTCATAGGGAGAGGGAACTTCCATGTTCTAGATAATAGCATGCTTCCAATTGTCAAACAGGTCCTTAATGTTACAATCCCCAAGAGGTCGAAAAATATTGAATAAGGGAATAATTAGTAGCAAAACTAATTCAGATAATGTGATAGGAGCACAATAGACACTTTTGTCAAAAGAAATGCATTTACATAAATGGACATGACATTCAAGCATCAAGATGGTGGAAGGTGGAGGCGTAGCCAACCACATATATTAGACTTCCTATGTTTTTCAAAATGAAGGGAAGACTTTTGGACCAAATCGCCCTTTGTCATCCATCAAGGTAGTACTATACTCTATATGTAGTGACGTACAGCCTATACCTGCACCAACCAAGACTTATGATCAAAGGGGTAGCTGCCACTACCTGCCCTCTATCATACCTCCATTTACCCATGGACATATCTCCTTATCATGAGCTTTTTCTCAATTCGAATGCCCATGTGCTTGCTTGGTGCAGGAAGGTCTATTTAAGGTTTTTTTTTTTTTTTGAGAATAGTCTATTTAAGGTTTTAATAAGGTTAAAAATGTAAAAAGAATTATTGTCCTTCATAAGCAGGATTCCGTTGTATGTCCTAAGGTATGGCTCATAATATTAAAGGCAACACTTTGTAGTATCTCGGTCTACTTCTGGTCTTTGTCTCATATTCCAATAGGGGTGACAATAAAAAGCTAGAGACAAATAGATGACTCAAAGGAAGTCCTAAGCAAAGTAATCATAAATAGTGGCAGTTTCATTAATTTGAATGTGAGGTTTCCAAGCACAACGTGAGGAGACGCTCGGTTGTTAAGAGACTTGAATTGGCAAAACAGGATCCTTTCGGGCACGTGGTAATAAGTAGTATTAACACTTTGGAGGGGAACTGAGTTACTGAGTAGACAGCGGTCTATAGTGATTGGAGGCGAATACAGTAGGAGCATTGATGGTGGAGTTTAGGGGGCTGGAAGTGGATTGTGAAATATTTCAAGGATATTGAGGGGCATTGTATTTATAGGGGCACCTAGGAGATGGTAGTACCATTCGGTTCTGTTTGATATCTGATGTGGCAGTTGTGTAAGCATATTAGAACAAAACAAGGTGCATTGGTCAAGTATTTCAAGGTTAGGGAGTACGGAAGCTGGAAACCTCTTGTTTCACTTCTCAAGAAAAACTCCTCCTTGTTATGTGATCCTTATCTTGGTATCTTACTAACTCATAAAGATGGCATTGATAGTATAGATAGTATGGTTTCTTCTGTAACAGCTAACAAAGCATGGAAATCCATGGATGCAGTCCTCTTCTTTTACTCACAATGCTCTCAACGTTGGGCTCCAACAAATTTTCTCTTGTTTGGTAAGCTCCTAATAACTTACCCTCGCTCTCCAGCCCCATCAAGGTACCTGATTTCTTTCAGAATAAATTCATGTAATACCTCCTTTTAGCATATTTTGATATTCTCCTTAACATCTTAAGTTCTCTATAAAATTTGAGTATGGTTCCTTCATGAGCAGAAAATTTTGATCACTAGTTTTACACAATTTCTCTGAGATAAGGTTGTTCCAACATGTCCTATTGAACAATTCTAGGACACACAATATGTGAAAGACTTTTACATGACAAGTTAATCCACCTAAAAGAACAAAACATTATGTAATGTCCAAAAAAACAGTATCGTGTATTACATACACATATACACATGTATGTATATTTAAATAATTATTTATCAAATTGATTCAAAGTAATTGCTGCACATAAGACCATACTAAAAAGCTCGACAGGTCTAGATTACTACATAAAGTGAAATGAAAATACCAATCTTCATTTCTATAAGTTTGTATTCTGAGGACAAATAAACTTTTTTTTTTCTTCACATTCTAGCTAAAATAATACATCAAATGAGAATATTGATGCTTAACTTGTAGCCGTGGAAGTTTTCCATATTATTGGTAATTACGCATTTCAAATATACCAAGCTGCCATTCATATGTAAGACATAAAAACTTAAATGATGCTTGTATCATAGATCAAAAACAATGGTCTAGATCATGTTATGCAAATGGTTACCAGCAGTTTTTAAAACTCAGGGAGTCCAACTTGGACTCACCCCAGTTACAGCGCTCAGCAGGGAGGGGTCTCGAGCCCAAAACTCCCCAACTCAGGGGTATGTATAAGTGATATATAAATCAGTAAAATGCGTTTATCATTGATATAAACATTGACTAAATCAGTTGTACTTGACTTATATTTATTCTCTGTATAAGTTTTTATGATTTTGTGATTTTTAATGGTTTTTTGTACTTATTTATTCTCTGTATACGTTTTTATGATTTTGTGATTTTTAATGGTTTTTTATTTTTCTCATTTTTGTGAGAAAATGATCGTTAACAATTTTTTTATTTTTTTACCTTTTGAAGAAAAAAAATCTCGTCATTTATTATACTTTTTCTGTTGTTCTGTTTTCATTTCATTACCAATTTTAGGACTTTTTCCTTTTTCAGATTTTTTGGCTATTTGGTCCGCTCGCACGGACTCAGGCGAGCGACTAGAACTCACGTGAGTTCCTCAGCCAGGCCAAGGACCAAGATCTGAGCCCAAGCTGAGTTTAAAAGCAAAGGTCACAAAAGGGAATTTGTAGTGATGAACTCGTAACTAGATAACCTAATGTGGAAACATACCTTTGGAAGGGGAAGTTGAATAAGAATGCCATGAACTGTAGGATCAACATTGAAACGTGATACAGCAGTGAGAACTTCTTCTTCTGAAGAATCTTCAGGTAAATGAACCTCTTGAGATGTAATGCCCACAGCTTCACAAGCTTTCTTCTTATTTCGAACATAAGTTTGAGAATCCGGTCTTGAACCAACTAAAATGACAGCCAACCCTGGAACTATGCCAAGTGCATCTTTCACCCTAGATACTTCAACTGCAATTTCATTTCTAATTTGCTTTGCAATTGACTTTCCATCAATAACTATAGCAACGGGTTCGCTTGCCACTATAAAATACAAGGAAATTAATTATATCCAATGGTCCAAATTGAGTCTAATCACAAAATATGCATCCAAAACCACACACTCACAAAATGTGAGCATAAACTTGTATGTGGAGAGAGAGAAGGAAAGAAGCAAAACATGCCATCAACAATAATTTGGGAAACAGCAATTCCATGGTTAATCATGTTCAATACATTCGTTAGGACAATATGTTATGTACCCTAAATATACAACAAAAACATAAATGTGTTTAACACATAAACAAAATTTTGTGGCAAATGTCGAGGGAATATTAATCAACCTGCATGGTTAATCATGTTAAATACATTCATTAAGCCAATATGTCATATGCCTTATAAATTAGAGCAAAACAACAACTGTATTCACCACATTAACAAAATTCTGTGAGTATATCTTTCTGTGGCAAATTAATTCAGGCACATTTTGTTCAAAACCTGCAGGAATAAACAAGAATCAAAAGGCAAGATATAAAGCAAAAGAAAATAGTAATGAAATTAAACTCACTTAGTGCCGGTTCTATTAATTAGAGGTAAATCGGTCGATATCTGCCAATCCAAATGGTATACAAGTCAAAACCTCCATAGTCTATTCCTAAAATGAGAGAACAAGTATATGAAGAGGTTCGATGGCTTATTTGACTTAATCTTCTTATTTTACGTCACCACCCACAATACAACTACAAACTCCTAAATAGAACAATCACCTCAATCATGTATATACAATAGATTGAAACGTTTATACGAACAAACCGATCAAAAATCTAGTACAACATAGAAAAATTTCTGTTAGTGATATTGAGAACACATTAAACAAACTAACCCAATCCAATGATCTACCACAAGGTACAAAACTTTCCTTCAGAGGTATTGAGAACTCAATAACTGCTTTAATTGTAATTATCATAACAAAACTACAGTTTTAACAATGCCATGCAAAAACTAAATTTTCTAGTACATGAAAAAATTTACAGTTGGTCAGTATGTACATGTACAAGCGATCCAGCTCACACGTTGACAGGTAAACAACATGCCCATGTTTTCCATAAGAAACTTAATGTAATTTGCTCCTGTATATATGTTTGGTGGTATTAAAAATGTCGGACTTGCAGTTTAGCTTCAAACAAGCTCATAAATTTGCAGAATGAAATTAATAAAAAAATAAAAAAAAATAAAAAAAAAAGAGAGACAGAAATAAAAATGAACAGTATCGTCAGAAAACCCAAATTTGTCACTCATTCCCATTTAGAAACACGCATTTCAGTATTTTTCCTGCCAAGGAACTGCAAGCATTAACCAGTACAATCAATGTGTCAATGCAATCACAAGAAATAGAACAGCAGAAATCCAAAGTAAATACAAACTTCAAAACAAAAAACATTCCAGTAAAGTAAAAACTCACAGCTAGCATCTTGGACGGCCATAATGGGGTTGACACATATTTCATGCAATTTCAACCCAATAGAAGGTGAGAGTGAAGCATGCCTCTCTGGAAGAAAGGAATGATAAGGAGCAGTAGAGCTTGAGCGGAAGAATTGCAGACGAGAAGCTTTAATAGACGAATGCTTGGGTGAATGAAAATACAGTGAGTTTGCTGCGGATTTAAAAGTTAGAGACTCCATTGGAAGTGTCTCAGCGAAGAAGAGCAGTTGATTTTTGGGTTTCTAGAAACCGCTGGCCTTCCATGCGGAGGCAGTAGCTTTTAGGGTTTTTGGGAAGTAAATTCCTCTGCAACTCTAACGATTGATTTAGGCGCCAATTTAGGGAAACGAGAGCTAAGGGTTTCTTAATGTTTTCGAATGTAAGTGTTGACGGCCTGACGAGGGGCTCCACGGATGGAAATGGACCGCAAAAATAAAAGCTAAAAGATCCTCTACTAGCGCGGGATTATAATGTTCATACACCACTTCGGGTAAAACACCACCTATCGCTAATTTTAGGACCCCAAATTTTGAGATCCTAGCCTTTTCAACCATAGATTAACCTCAATAGAAGAATTTTTTTAAGGATACGGTTTCTATGAGTTCATGTAGAAATAAGTCACCTCCTAGACTTAATTTATCGGAAAATTATCATTAATATACCTATATTTTATTATAATCAGAAAAAAAAAAAAAGTTCAATTTTTCAAAACCTCACCTACAACCTTTCTCAATAATTTCAGCTTTTTTCGGACCAAAATAACTTTCACAGTAGTCTTTTTACTATAATACATATTAAGCTTTATGATAATTAAAATACCATAATAAATTGAAAAAGTATTACGGTAATTAAAATACCGTAATACTTTAAAGTAGTATTACGATATTTTAATTATAGTCATCTATAATACATTCTTTCCAGCATTCTTATTCCCCTCATGCTCTCCCACATGCTCTCTCTCTCTAAAATACCTTAATACCTTTACGGCATTCTTATTACCGTAAGTCAAGCACATAGAGACAAAGAGGGATGAATAGAAAGAGATGCAGATCCAACAGAGATAGAGAGGAGAGGCCATCATATTCATTGGCAAATCCTTCACCACAAAGTACCCAATACGTTGAATATATTATGTAATATACATCCACAACAAATTTATTGAGATTAAAAACAGATCCACCACAAAAATGTTCCCAAAAATAGATAAAACCAAAGGAACATAGTGAAATAAAGACCATGTGATCTTTTGCCAGGTAAATACAACTTTTTTTTTAATAATAATCACCTTTTATAATTTTGACAACAAGATCACTAATAGATGGTCTTATTACAAACAATAGAAATTCCAAAAAATAAATAACACATCAATAAAATAAATCTCAACTACTTGATGTCATTCATACAACCTAATATTGTGCTTGAGAATATAAAATAAAAGAACAAACAAATAAAAAAAAAGATGTCGGGGATTACCTAAACCGGGCTTTTTATACCCCACACCGAGTCACCACATCCAATGGCTTGGGATCGTTAGTCTGGCTTCAATCTCAAAACGGGATAGCTGATTTCGATCAAACTAGATAATCACCCCTTAAAATATCTATTAAACCTTAACCCCCAAAATTAACTTAGGCCCCCCTCTAATTTTTCCAACCCTTAAAATTAACTTAGGTCTAGAGAGAAGAGAGAGTGATGTGTACCCCTCTAAGAGAGAGAGAGGTGAGAGAAAGAGGTTGTGTATGGAGATTGGGGGAGAGCACCCCCATTTATTATAGATATTTAAGTTTAGAGTTTTTTAGGGTTTTCTCATAATTTGCCTCTTTCATGAGATTGAATCTAGACCGTTGATCAAGGTGACTTGTGGGGTGAGAGATCTGAGCCAACCATTCTATAAATGGGTTATCAACATTATGAAAGGTGCTTGGGCCATTATCCTCGTTTCCTTAAACCATTTTCTCATCAATATAAAATGAATATCATGCATTCCATAAATTTGCATGATCTATGTCACACATTCCACAAGGATATGTCAATAATTATCAAACAAATAAATACTACCAAATAAAATAAGATCAATATTTCCCTTCCAAGATTTGACCACATGCCACAAACTAGAGTTACTAGTTAACAAACTTGAACACAAAGCAACAAGAGAATCCAAGGGGTGGGGCGTGCCACGCCTTTGT
>NW_006499948.1:1401576-1416815 GCF_000471905.2 Amborella trichopoda | reverse complement strand
GTCATATATATATATATATATATGTGTGTGTGTGTGTGTGTGTGTGTGTGTGTGTGTGTGTGTGTGTGTGCATACTCTAAATTTCAAGTAATTTAGATTTGTAGAAAAAAATGAAAATTGAAACACTACTAGACAACTGTGACCATGCGATGAAGTTTGGATAGTGATGATGATAGACAAATCACTATTCATTTTTATCTATAGGCGTTGGCAAGAGTTTTCTTATTATATATATATATATATATATTTGTCATTTGCCTCAATGAGTGTGGCATGTATACCTTGTAGTTCTTTCTCGGGGAAAAAAGATGCACTTTTGATTCTATGGGAAACAAGACATTTCTTTTTTGCTTGCTTGAGGTTGATGACCGTTAATTAATTGGCCCCAGCAAAATGACAATAATAACCCTGATTCAGCTTTAGGGAATGTTGCTTTTTCCACTAAAAAAACAAAGAAGCTTTGTTCAAGCTTAAAGATGGTTAATATCATCATTTCCATTAAATTAGATGATACTAGGAAGATAGCTATTCTACTCCTTATTGTTAAGTTTCAAGTTTGGTCCAAGAAGGATGAGGACCTTCTTGGACCGGAACGATTAATCGGATGAAGCGGTTTAATTGGCTTAATTAGGCAAGTCTCGGATATTTAAAAAATATTAAAAAATAAACAAAGTACAAAAAATCTAATAAAATATGAAAAATATATTTAAAGTATGATTAAATAAAACACATCCAAATGAAATTGAAATTGTTTTTAAAGAATCGATTTGTGCTCATGAGTATTTTTTAAAATTTTCCAAAATATAGGAGAAAATGTAAAAATAAGTATTACTGACCAAAACAATTTTCAATGTTTGCCAAAATGATGAAAAGTTTTTATTGCCTCCTAACAAGGGTTTTTCTTGATTTTGAAATCTAAAACCTCCAAACCTAGACGAGATTAAGTGTGGGCTTAGGTTTTAACACATAATCAATAGCACAACAATGACAAAGACTTAATGTTAAAAGAAAATAAAAAGTAAGAACAACAATTGTAAGGAAATCAAGAAGTTAGGGGAGAAAAGATTTTATGCTATTAGATAAGTAAACTATCCAATTATTCCATTGAGCAAAATCCAATCTAGAACAAATTTAGAAGCCAATACTTTAGAGATATAACCTTTTCAAAACATAGACCAACCGCAATAAAAATATTTTCCAATTTCACTCTCTATGCACTTGAAAAAAAAAGAAAAGAAAAAAATTCAAGATTGAACAAAGACCGTCCACTATTTGGAGGGTAAGATCCAAGGGTTAATAAACTCAAAATTCGCATTTTTTTTCTTTTTAAATAATCATCTAATAACTCTTAGGTGGTCCCGTAATCAATTGAAAGAATTTCTCCTAACTAGGTCTTTTAATTGAGGAAGTAGGTATACACTCATGTGGAAACAAAATATACACGTGCCAGAGGGAGAGCATCACGCTCTTATTCCTCCTCAATTATCTAAGGAAAATGGATTGATAGGGCTGTAACCCTATCAAAATAAGTAAAGTCTCACCTCATAACTCATCAAAAATTACAATTTAAGTATTGAATTTTTTTAAAATCGTTCATCTTGGTTTGAACCTAACGATTGTTAAAAAATTTAAGATTTCAAGTTCTAAAAATAGTGTATATTGTAATGAATTACCTAAACCGTCCATTTCGCCCTAAGAAGTAGGTATTTATAGATTTGCAAGATATATATTATTCTTTGAGTTTCAAAATTTATTGTCGTGTTGAAAATTGATTTTAGTGCATAACAGATATTTCTATCGCCAAAAGTGCTTTTTGGACTAGGATTTGAGGTGACGTTTTGTTTTGTTTTTATAGAAGCATTGGCCCTATAAAAATTTTATCCAAAGATGAGGTTTCTATAAGTCCTAGGTTTTATGAAAACAAAAAAAAGCCTCACTTCAAATTCTCATAATGTAGGTACTTTTGACAAAAATATCTATGATGGTTCTAAAATCAATTTTTAATACAAAAAATAAAATTTTAAATTAAAAAAATAATACAGATCTTGTGGATCTATCAACATTTATTTTTAAAATAAAATAAACGGTCTAGATAATTTATTACAATATACACTATTTTTAAAGTTTCTTAATTTTTTTTTACAACCGCAATGTCAGCTCGACATGTTCAATGTAAAGATTTTCCAAACTTGCCATTTTTGTTTTGCTGTGAAGTGAGGATTTACTTATTTTGACAGGGCGGCAGCCTTATCAAAGCATTTTCCATATCTAGGAGGATAATACACTCAGCAATTTGACAAATGAGTTCCTTTAAAAACTCAATCCATCTGTCCACAACTCCTCAGTCCTCACTCCACTGTACACAAGCAGGTCGACTTCCCCTTGAATCAGTGAATTATTCACTGACCGAATCTCTCTCGATCTCGTCCAAAGTTTTTCATTACTTTGTGTTTTGGACTAAAATGCGCAGTATGTCATTACAGTTATTACCGTCTTTAGTTGATAGCTTTTGTTTTTTGGGTTGATCATTTGAAAATTAAAGATAATTAACAATCCACCTTTGCTCTGTATTCAGCTAGATTTTCATATGCATCCCACTCTTAAATTTATGCAAGTAAATCACTCTCCTTTTCTTATCCCCTTTCCGGTTTATTGCCTTCTCTCAAAAAACTTAATATTTGAGCATTATTTACCTTGTAACTCTCTTTCTCTCTCAATTTGTAAAATGGAGCGTTTTTGGGTGCTATCGGTTTCATTTTTACAGTTGCAACCTGAGATGATTGGGAGTGTTTTTTGTTTTTTTTGTGTGTGTTTTTGATGCAGGAGGTTTTCTGGTATTTTTGCATGAAAGTGTAGGATGAGTTATTGAAGATATTGAGCGTATGAAGAGCATTACGATGGCTAGTTTACCTGATGCACTAATTTCTCCCCTCGAATTGAGTCATAAAGTTTGGGAAGATCCGTCCTTCATTAAGTGGAAAAAGAGAGATGCTCATGTGCCTTTGCGCTGCCACGATACTGTGGATGGTGAGATTTTAAGTTGCACAGATTTTTTTTGGATATGATTCTATTTTTTTATTGAATGTCTTCCGTGATTTTTATAGACATTGTTAATATTTTTTCTGTTTTTGAGTTTAGTAGAAGAGGGCCTTTAGATGGATATGTTTATGCTACTAGTTTATTATCCTTTATCATTGTTGCTTGTGAAAAGATCTTTTTCATGTCAGTTTATTCTTAAGGTCCTTACTTTTTTGATACACAATGTCCCTAGGGCTTAAATTTGATTTAGAACATGTTACGCGAGTTGTTCGGAGCACAAGTAGTTCTACCTGTGAGAATCATTGTGAAACTGTCTTATTTATACTAAATTTTGTCAATGTCTATTTTTGATCACTTTGTAAGCATGGTTATGGTCATGCAGTTGTTATGGTCACGTTAGTTTGCTGATTTTAATTTAGTATTCCCAATTAAAATGTCAATTGCAAGTTATTAAATGTGATTATTATATTTGAGGAGCCATTAGAGAAATGATTTCAATCTCGTTCAGCTCACCACCTTATAGAAAGGGAAAGAAAACTGATACATATGTTATACTTATGCAGTGATATGTGATCATTATCCAATATTACGACTTAAATTATTGACTGGATATAGAACTAATTTTGCAGATATCCAACTAAATTCCCATTGATCGTAATCTGGATTTTTCTTATAAAAAAAAGAATCATAAACCCGAACATGATCATTGGTTTCCTGAACTATTGCAAGGTTCAACTTTGACTGCATTAGAACATTATAAGGCATACTCAGAAATTTTATTAACAAGGGCTCTCACTATGTACCCATCATTTCTTATTCTTGACAAATTTGGCTGCTGCCTTGACATAGCCCAAAGATTCCCCAATGTTTTAGGATAGATGAGTGGGGTCCTTGCATTGTTTTCATGAAGGAGTTTTCGGAGTCAAAACGCTATACAAATCAATTGGCTTTAGCAAATAGATGTACTTGTAGGAATTGATCACCCATTCTTATAACAAAGAGCACTTCCATTTTTGAGGAGTCATTATCATCTGCTAGAATTTGAGTGTGTTGTAAGCGCCTTTCTGGTGGATAGACATCACAAGGCTTGGAGCAAATTGAAGAACCAAGCAGATTCCATAGTCGATTGAGGGCTAGATTCATCAAATGGTGATGTATTGTTTAGGCTTTGGTTTAGTTCTATGGTTGCTTTGGATGTCTATGCATTTTTCTATGTAGTGGAACATATTATTTGTAACAGTCCAAAAATTCCAAAGAAAGCCTGAAAAGTAAATTGAAAAGTTCTTGCATGTGGATTCTCTCAATTTCTTCATTCCCTTGGTGAATATTTTATCAGTGATATGCAGATAACATTGCTCAATTTAATTTGTTTATTTTGCCTTCCCTGCTTGATATCCACTCTCTGAAACAGCTTCTTGTAGTTTACATTTTGAAGGAATGCTCCTCATCAAAAGCAAACTCTTAACAAGTCTATCGTGCTAAACAGGCTCTTTGAAGTACTGGTATCGGCGCAGCAAAGTTGACAAACTGGTCTCTAACTTGGCTGTATGGGATGACAATGCTGTCACTGGAGCACTTGATAGTGCTGCTTTTTGGGTCCAGGGGTTGCCCTTTGTTCAATCATTGAGTGGCTATTGGAAATTCTTTTTGGCTCCAAGTCCTACAGATGTTCCATTGGATTTCTTTAAGACTAATTTTGATGAGTCAAATTGGGGTTCTTTACCTGGCAAGTTTATCTTACTGCAAACTGAAACATCTTCCTTTTTGCTTTTTTTGGCACAATTTTTAGTTATTGACCAAAGCTTCTGCTATATCTTGTGGAGTCCCTATTTATGGGATTTTTGAAATTTAACACTAAGAGTTAGCTGGCAACTTATTTAATCTATTGTTATTATTTAAGTTAAGCATTTCATAAGTTAGTTCATTCATTGACATAATGCTTTTATCTTTCCTGACTTATTCTTTGAACTATTCTATTATGGTAGACTTCTGAACATTGTCAAGTTGCCATACTAACTCTGCTCCTACTGTTGTTTCTTTTTGACAAGTTGCTTCTACTGTTGTTTGAGTTCTCTCTATCACATACCAGGCTTCTTGGTCTATCAAAAATTGATTCTATTATTTGCATATATGCGTGACACTTTTTCTTATCACAAATTATGTGAATGTAAAAAAATGTGGCTGGAATATCTGAAAATATGCTAAATAAACTTTGTTTTTCTTTTAGAAGTGAATAACTTGGTTGTGTTCTTTGCTTATAGTATTCTTTGAACATGCTCTGCTCTCTGTTGTATATGATCCATCATAATGGGCAGGAAGCATCTCATTTTCCTTATCATGTCGATTATTTATTTTTCGTGCTCCTCAAATGTATTTCATGAGATGAAAATCATCATTGTACTATATCTGCTTGTTTTTGTTTAGTTATTCTTGATTAGATAATCTGGCTAGTGTTGAAAGGAAGAAGATAACACAAAGACAGTGAAGGATTTACAAGAATACTATTCCCAAATCTCCAAAATGAATTATGTTGGTCGACCTGCCATACATACAATGGTCAAATTAACAAAGCTAATCTTAATATTTTTGCATTGGTATCATATGGATCCCTTGCTTTTCTACCCCATTAACCAAACCTGATCTACCCTTTCATGGACCGTTACCATCTTTCTATATTTTGGTTCACACTTATCAGTTTTGTTCGTAACCCATCCATTAGTTTTAAAACCTGCCTGAAATATGGGGAAACTCCAGAATTAACCTTACAAATTGGCTGGTTAATCGTCACAAGACCCATTTTGATCTCTTTTTCTTCATCTCTGTCATAAATTGGCTTTCCTCTACCATCTTTTTGTGCTTGGTGCTTCCTTAGGCGCATCCAATTTGTCTGCAATTATTGCTTTAGTGGAAACCAATAGATACTCTTCCCAAAAGTCCTCCAGCAAGAAAAACCTTTCATTTAGAGATTTCTTCATTCCCATAGGGACCCAAGAAGTAGTATGATATTTTTCCATGACATAATTTGAAAGGGACCTTGTACTTGAAATCTCTCCACTTTCTCCTGATCTTGTTCTTGGGGACTTGAGGGAGAAACTGCAAGACCCATGTTGCATTGAATATTCCATTCTTTAAAAGTAGTATCTTCCCTTTTGCTTAGAATGGTCTCCTTTGCTTGGAATTGCAATTGGAACTTGCTTCACGGATTAGTCCATCAGTCCCACCTCTTGAAACGAAAACAAGAGTGTGCACTCTCTTGTGGGTCTGCCACTGCTATCTCCCACAAAAATGGCATGCCCTTCTTCCGCATTTCGCATTTGTTGAGAGTGCCTGTATCTTTGTTTACGTGTTTGTAATAAGGGGTAATCCTGACAAGGGGTAATTCGGTCTCTTGTAAATATGTGTCTATGTATGAGGGGAGTTAATCTGGCATATGTGTATGAGGAAGCAAGTATGATCTTTCTAATTATATGGCTAAACTTGTGATGGATCATCTGATATTGATATCTCTAGAAGAGTGTTTGGTTAGTGAAGTTTTAATTTTCAATTGCTTTCTCTTTGATAGATGAAATCGCCATATTTGAGAAATTCATACTCCTCTCTGTGCCCTCGTCTCAGGTTCTGGATGCTTGATTAGATTCCTATTGGGATATAAGGATTCTTATCCCAATAAGTGATAAACAATTTTTAAGATCGTGGCTTAGCCTTTCTGAAATATCAATGTATGTGCAGGAAAGAGGAAAATATGTTGCATCATCTTCCTCCTCTTTTGTTCATCTGTGGATTTGGTCATTTTTCCTGTATTTGTTTCTCCATGGGTGATGTGCTGACTAGGGTGGCAATCCTCATGTCATTCTTGTCATCTAGCCATTTCAGAAGAACGGTGAGCTTATTGAGAAAATGTTCTTGTTTTCCACACGGCGAGAGAGGGAGGGAGGGAAGAAGAGAGGTGCGTTCCTCTCTTTTTCTCCAAAATGCATTTAATGCTGGGGCAGTCGTCACTTCTTTCCTTTAGCTGTCAGTACTATGCCATTATACCTAATGCCCATACTGGCAACTGGAAGAATGTGCTACACACCAAGGCCACTAGACCTGGGATTGTTGTTCATTGGAGTAGACCACTAGAGGTTAAGCTTAAGCATAACTTTGATTTATAATCAATCCTGGTCCTTCTGGGGTGTCTTAGGTGATTAGGCATGGTGAAGGTCATATATCGGAGGGTTATCTAGGCCATCTCGGTCACTGCAATTTGATGATGGTGGAAGTGGGGGCTTTTGTTGTCAGTCTTAGAGTTTCTTACCCTACATTTCATGTGACTATTGGTTGTAGAGTGCAATGTCTAGAATGTCTGTCAGCAAATGGGCTAGCATGTCTCGATTGTGCCTTGGAGGTTGCTAGTTGTATTTACTGAAGTCGTGTCAGTAGTTAAAGAGCTTACTTCCATATGTGCTTAGGAAGGCCAATGAACTCATGGATGATTAAAACCAAGGAGGGTACTAAACACTTTTTTTATTTTTTTTCCTTTTTTTTGTGTGTGTGGGCGGGGGGGGGGGGACGGGGAGGGGGGTGTTTGGGGGGAGATCATATTTCATTGGTGCCTCTCTCCCACAATCTTGACCTATGTCTATTGTAGTAGCCTTCTGAATGCTTTTTAGAAATTTCTCTTTTGCTTTTTTCTCTGTAGTGTGTTATAGTTATTGCTTTAGATATATAAATGTCATTGATGGGGAAAATAATTATTTAAGTATGTACAAGTCATGGAATGTGAAATGAATGTTTTTGTAGAACCTAAGAAGTGAAACTGGAAATTCTACCATAATATGAAGAAGTTTTTCCTTATCCATAAAAAGAACCAATTATATGAAAGTGTTTTCGAGTATAATGATTTCTGCAATATTTTATGTCTAAGAGACAAATTCTAGGAAATATTTTGTTGAGGCCAATCTAAAAACCATTGATTTAGCTCTAATGGATAGCATGTTGAATTGTTTAATTAACAACACTTTGTGTTTATTGTGAATAGCTTTTATGCCTAGTCATTATGATGTATATCCATTTATCATTGCGCACTTTTTCAACTGTATTTATGCATGGATAACAGTTTCTCAGTTGGGTTTTCGTGACTGTTGTTTGAGATTTCTATCCTAACATAGTTATTCCTTCATTGAACCAGTTCCTTCCAATTGGCAGATGCATGGGTATGATCGACCTATATATACAAATAGTCAGTATCCATTTCCACTGAATCCACCATATGTGCCAGATGAGAATCCCACTGGTTGTTTTAGAAAGCATTTCAGAATTCCAAATGAGTGGAATGGTATGTAAATATAGAACCACTTAACACCTTCTTTTAATTTGTTTAGTACACCAAATTCAATTCATCGGTGTCAACTATGATACTGAAAAAATAGTTGTGCATCATGTACCGTTTTCTTAGTGGCTTGCATTAGTTGGTAATGGTATGAGTGTTGACTTCTAACATTTACAGGAACAGTTTATATAAGGTTTTACCCTTACTTGTAGAAGTAAGGTTGCAGTAATCTACCCCATTTGTTTTATTTGGAAGGTGTGGATTTGATACTATCTTAAAAGAAGTGCCACTTTTTGACACAATGTCAAAAAAGACGTGTCAAATCTACACCGTCCAACTAAAATGGATGGTGTACAACACCACAACCTCACTTCTACAATTAAGGTTGCAACCTTATATAAACCACATCCTTAGTTATATTATCCATAGTTAAGAACTATCCTGATGCATATAATACATATGTATTTGACGATTCATTACGTGAGGGCTGAGGAACAATATTACAATATATAGTAACTGGAGGCTAAGCACATGAACAATATGCTTGGTATCTCAATGACAATAAGTTTCTTCTTATCACGAACGACCCATGAGCACCATAAACGGGCACCCGAAAATCTTGAAATATTGGATTTACTAGTTCATGATGAACAAGTACTTCAGTTATTCCAAAACAATATATTGTTGCATGGTTTTCCTAGATCCTGTGAAACCCTGGGCTTAAATGAACTTAACTTGGACTTCATGTTAGTGAGGAAAGAATAAGCTGAAGTGTGGTCATAAGTGTACATGAATTTTAATTTATATATGATACGCACAAAGGGTAAAATTCAGTCATGCATTGTAATTTTACATTTTATAGATTCAAGCTTGATTCCTCTGAACAGCGGAATGGTGTGCCTCTAGGTAAACATGTGTGGGTGCTCGTGCACATGTGTGTGTCTGTGAATTAGATATGATCCATTTTCTTGTCCTTTTTATTTCTATCGGTATATCTTGTTTATAGTTACAATTCAGTGCCATTGATTCAACTATATTGATTGGCAGGTCGTCGTATCTTGTTGCATTTTGAGGCTGTAGATTCAGCTTTTCAGGCATGGATTAATGGGGTGCCAATTGGTTACAGGTTTGTGTTATGGAACTATTGAGTGTTTGCCAACTTGATCATGGTGATGGCTCGGTGCATCATGTGTATTTGTCTCATTACATTTAGGCAATTTTTTTTTTCATTTCAGATATCATGGCCTGCAAGTAAGGAGTAGCTTACTGACAAATATGAGTGTATTTTATCCTCTTTATTATGGAACTGTTTTCCAATGTTTGCATAATTCAGGGACTTCTGCAATGTTTTGATAATTTCCTTTAGGGATCATTAAATGTTGGTGAGTTTCTATGGCAGATCTGAGTTGGCTTGTGAATTGCTTTGGATAGGGATATGATATATACTCTTGACAAGGGTTTCCTAATAATATTCTATAATTTATAATGGTGAAATTATAACAAAAATGTAATGGTGAATAGAAAATAATGGAGTTGGTGGCTTTGATGTTTCACATTGAATAGTTTTAATGTTCTATATTATAAAGTAAGAAATGAAAGTAAAAGGAAGAAACCATACCATTTAACTTAGAAAGAACTTTACAAAACTCTGGATTTTAACTGCTGATCTTGAAACTTTTCTTTTTTGATGATTTACAAATTGAAACTCATTCATGCTCGTGTATTTATTTGAGTGCAACAAAATGCAGGCACTTATATTACTGTACTGTGTTATGAAAAGTAATTATTTAGAAATGGAAAGAAATGTTCCATGGGTACTTTATATCATTCTCTTGATAGTATCACATAGTTTTTGTCTTCCTTCTATGGACTATGGGGATGGGCTTGAAATTGGTTTGTTAAATGTTCTTTAAGTGGATTAGTGGGAACTTGCTGTCTCATGTTTTTTGAGAGAAAGTTAACTTTCTGTCTTATGTTGGAAAATTAGGACTCCAAATTGTAGATTATTCCTGGATATGTATGGAATTGTCCATAAGAAGACAGGTTTTTTTGGTAACACTACGTTAGGCGCAAGCTGTTCCACATCCTTTTCTATGTTTACCTGGGAATGCATATATTTTTACTGTAAGTTTATAGGTGAACTGGTCAAATCTATTAGATCTAGGATGTATTTTTTATTACTTTTTGTCCTACTCTTTTACCGGAAGCATTAAAAGGCAAAAGACAAGCCCATGTATTTCTATTTTTTGATGGTTACAGATCCTGACTGTTGAGGACATGAAGTCATGTTTGAAATTGTATTTTATGTTTTATTCATGAACTGACAAGACTCGTGGGTAAGCGTGACTTAATACAATTGCAATTTATGTCTTATCTATGATGGTTTCTGATGCATTTCATTGTTCGTGTTGGGACAGCCAAGACAGCAGACTTCCTGCTGAATTTGAAATTACAGACTATTGCTTTCCTTGTGGCTCTTCAGAGGAAAACTTGTTGGCCGTTCAAGTGATGAGATGGAGTGATGGTTCCTACCTAGAAGATCAGGATCATTGGTGGTTGTCAGGGATTCATAGAGATGTCCTCCTTCTTGCAAAGCCACAGGTTAGAATATTTTTTGGTAATTGAGTGACATTCTAATGTTGGTTGTTTTGGCCTCAGTTTTGCATTGAAAAGTCTCATATTGTAAACTCCTCAACAAGGATGTTGGGACTCTTGTTTGCTGATCCAAATTTAGGTACACTGTTAGCTTTGTAGCTCCTGGGAACTCTTTCCTCAAGATTACCTTAGCTTCCTTGCACAAATTCTCAATTTCTTTCTTATTTTATGTAATTTGTTTCAACATTTTTATCTTTTCACTGACGTATTTTCTAATTTCATTTTTGATTCCCCAATGTTTATTGTTTTTCCCCTTTTTAAGTTTTTGCTTACTTTTTTCTTTTTAATTTAATTATGTTTCCATCATCCGTTGTCATCATCATGTAACAAATTTTCCCTGCAGTAGAACCGGACTGGTGAGAACCCATTCCCATTCCCTCTCACCTCCCTAAGGATATCATCTTTTTTCTCCTTGGTCTGTGTTTCTTCATCCTACAGAGCCTGATTTTTATTTTTAAACAAAGAACCTGCCTCTAATCTTGAGAGAAATATTTAAAGGCAAACTCTTCTCATCCATCCTTTAAATCTACCCTAGTTTTAGAATTTCAGCCATACTTCCTGTTTTCACCTGCTCTTCCAAACAAGCATCTGTAGCCTTTTCAGTCTCCCTTCACTAGCTTAGCGACTTTTAATTCTCCTCCTCTTCCATGATTTCCTTCCAAGTCATCCAGGACTCGAAACTGTTTACAAGCTATTCCATATACTGTCCTTTCTCACACCCTGCATTTCGCCCTTGAATTGTCTCTATTTTTGAAGTGCATTAGCATCCTATTGGCTTTAGGTGAAAATTTTATGGCATGTCGCTGAACTCTAACCTTGAGGTGAAGCTTTGAAAGCTCTGGTTACTCATTCGTCTTTTGAATCTCATGTCAATCTTTTCAAATTGAAGCACACACCTCCTCTATCCGCTGCTTTTCAGCCATTTTTCCTACATTTAATCAACACTTAGAAACACATGGCCCATTAGTTGGATGCTGCTCCATTATGCTCATTTCCTTCCCATCTTGTTGGAGAATTTTTCTTGAACCGATCTTACATGTTATCGATTCTTGCTATCTGTCTTCGTTTTAAGGCCCTTGGCTTGTCTCTTTCAGTTGTGTGTACTAAACTGTGACCATTTCATGACTTTCTCATGGAGTCATCTTTCATGATTTTGCATATGACCCTATAGGTTGTGAGCTATCATGAAGATCATGTATTACAATCTTCTCTTCCTACCTCCCATGAACCTCATCCTTGTCCCCTTGCCTTGGCTTGTCATCTGTTCTCCCCCAGTTAAGTGTCACCTTGTTAAGCATAGCTTGCATGCCTTCCAAAAGCCACTCTCTAAACTGTCTGAGATCCATCCAGGATCTTTCCTCAATTCTTTTGTAACTGGTCTGATGCTGCCTTAACTCTCTTCTTCACCTTGCATACTTAAAAATGATTGAATCCATATTCTTCCTCATACCATGCTTAACCAAATTTGCTGCACTAGAATCCTAGTCCTCCTTCCACTTCTGTTGTATCTTTCCACTGTCAAAAGAGTCAAAACCACCCTATGAAACTTTATTAGACATCAATGGTGACTGGGTATAGTTTCCTATTTATTACATATGCCATATAGGATGATCTGTTGGTTAACCTTAAGTTTTATAGTGTAATGGTAGTTTTGATATTTATTTTAAAATGGTTATCTTGATATTGTCCTTGGCACGTTCTCTTTTGCTACTTGTGCCTTTTGGGGAGTTTATAATTTTTTCCTGAGTTCCTCTCTTTATAGGCTTGCTTGATGTCCTTTTTTTCTCTTTCAAGATTCTTATCCTGGGGGATGAGTTAATGCCATTTTTAACACGATGCAGGATAGTTGCGTACTTAACACATATATAATATAGAGGTTAATGGTAAGTGGCTGTAAAATGCAGAGAAGCTGTTAAGCTTGTGGAATGAGCAAAATTATGGTGGTTTTGTCTGGCATCTTTTGTTCCCGACCTTTTTCTTGTCCAAATATGTGTTTATGGAATTGTGATGATCGGATTACTAATGAGATCTGTTTTCAAATCTCAGATGTTCTAAGATTGTGACATGCTTAGTCTCATCTCTTCTCTGTGAAGGAAGCATGTATCATATACTGAATCATGGTCATAATTCAGTTGCCTGCGATTTATTCTTACTCATAAACACTGCATTTGATTTGGCCCTTTTAGATTTTATCTATATTGTTATATTTGATGTTGAATGATTGCTTATGATGAATATATTAGCATATTTTACGGTCATTGTGATAAAGTTTAGTTTCATATCTATCTTTATCACTTTCTGGTAAATCAATTATCTGGAATATGTTGTTATGCTAATATTAATTTAGTGTTCTAAAAATTATATTATCTTGGAACGTAAGGTTATCTAATCCAGCAGGTGCTTGTTTATGCAGATATTCATAGAAGACTATTTTTTTCAATCATGGTTGACTAAAGGCTTCTCATATGCAGACATCCAGGTATTGTAATGTAAATACATTCTTGTTGTAAAAATTTTACTCTTAGTCAATGTTGAGGGGAATAACATGGTCGCATCTTACATTGAGAGAGATTTCATGTTCTTCGTACCGTTGCCGTTGGTATTCCACAGTGAGCAGCTTTGGTTATTACTACCGGGAATGTACTTTACCTCGATGTTACTAGGCCATCATTCGGGCATCTTCTCCATTTCCTCTTCTACTTAAAATGATTAGAGATTATTTAATGGGTGTGGTTTGTACAAGGCTGAGGCCCTAAAAGCACAAAGTACGGCGCACCTTCAAATAGTGTTGAAAGATGTCGTTTTAGTACCAAAAAACTTTATCGTGGCCTAAAATTTTTTATCTCCAATTGTAAAATTTAAAGCTTAAAAAATAGTGGTAGATCAAGCAGATCTATGAACACTTGAAAATCTTGAAAATTGGTGGTCTAGATAATGCATTACAAGACGCACTATTTCAAGGCTTGAAGTCCTTTTTTTTACGTCCATATATCTCAAGGTCGGGATGATCAGATTTGAGGGTTTCTTGACATTGAAAACTACTTCAAGTGAATTTTTGAGGTGCGCCTTATTTGATTGTTTAGGGCCTCAACTATATATGAACTTTTTCCTTATTTAATTTGATGTAGCGCCATAGTCATATTGAGGGGATTTGGGAATAGTTAAGCGTGTGGAGTAGAATTTAATCTATTATATTAAAGCTAGAACAACGATAAAGTTGTCCACCCAGATGATTTTATACTGCACGAACGTCACGTGTGATAAGGCTGAAGTTGGTTTTACACAAATTTCATCCTACCTCCAGGTTCAGGCAGTTACTTTCTTTGGTAGACCTTTTCTGTAGTTTATGGATCATTATCATTGTTCTCTTTTTTACTGTCTGATTAGAATTTTTTCTTAATTTGGGACTTAAATTAGTAAATTGTTTAATTTCCATTAGACTTGTACTTGGAAAAGTTCATTACAATCTTAGTTGTCAATTTTAAGTTTCTTGAAAACTGGTGAAGCCTTTATGAGTTACATGAACTTTAGCATTTTTTGTGAACCAGAGATTTGCCTTGATGTTTTTCTTTTCTCATACTCTTAAGTAAGATGGTGGGGGACTATGCTCTGGGCATGTCATAGCCTAAAACAACTCAAAAATAAGGTCTTTAATGACATGTCAGTGGTGCTATCTCTGAACTTGTAGTTAGAACAACCATCATCATTATCAAAGCTTTTTTCTAACTATTTGGGGTCGGCTACTCGAATCCTGGTCCGCCATTCTACTCTATCAAGGGCCATACCCTCACTGAAGCAATAAGTCCCCATATGTAGCTAACCCTTGCTCATTTCTAATTGTATCCGGGTTCCGGTATAGCGTGTTGCTTATGGGGAATGCTCAGCATAAACAGATAATGTCGATTCAGTATTCATGGAAAGTTTTGGAAAATTTTTACGTTAGCTGACTACCTAACACAACCCATCTCCTGTACTAGGGCTTAGGAAGGGTAAAGGGAAAGTTTAAGGTCCTCACCCTTTTTAGACCACTTGTAGTTAGAACATATGATTGAAAAATTTATTATATGGATCTTAAATTCAATTGATGTGTCTATTACTACGAATCTAGCCATATCTCTTTAAAAAGAAAAAAAGGAGTGCTAAAGGGAAGACATATTGTTTATCAAAAAAAGGAAGAGAAATACTTGTGTGCTTCCTCTCTAAAAAGAAAATATTGTTTTCTCTCTCTCTCTCT
>NW_006499948.1:1374891-1401072 GCF_000471905.2 Amborella trichopoda | reverse complement strand
GTTTCTTCTCTCTCTCTCTCTCTCTCTCTCTCTCTCTCTCCTAAAAAGGAAAACAAATAAATTTGCATGTGTGTATGTTTGTATTTAATTTTTTATTTTTCAGGCATTATTTATTTATTAAGTTTAAATCATTTTCTAATTTCTTTATAACATAGTTACTTGTGTGGTTGAGAAAAATGTATTTGATAGTTCCCATTTTTGTATAATATCTTCTTTAAAAATTTGGGTTCAAACAAATGGGCTGAACATAATTTTTGAAGATTGTTTCATCATATTACAATGCAACCGTTGCATGAAATCATTCCCCATATGTCTAACTTGAGTTTTGTTTTTATGTATCTCTCTCTTATTTCTTCACTCTAGTTTATTTTTGTAAATACTTGATATGGATTAAAATATACCAATTTTCAAAGGGGTTATCTAACTTATGCATTTAGATAGTGAATGGGAGGTCCCTAAGGATAGATGCTTATTCAAGGACACTATCTAGCTAGTAAATTATATTCAAAAGAGTTTACGTAGAAAGACAACTTAGGAACATTGGAGGGAAAGGAGATGTTATTTGTAGTTTGGAAGTCACTATTTATTCTCCTACACGTGCACACACACATTTATATGAGAAGTAAAAGAAGAATTTATCTTCCTTCGCTTTTATCATCCTTGTGTCTTCTTTTTTCAAGGGACTACTTTTCTGTCCTGAAGATTCTTGGGCTTTCACGCCTCTGAATCCTTCTCTTGGGATGACAGGGCTTATTGGCATTGCAAATTCTTTTCTGCTCTACACCTTCTTGGTGCTCCCCTAGGTTGGTTTACATCTTGATGTCTCTCCTTTAAAATATGTTGAATGCCCATTGGAGATCATTCTCACCTTACATGAATCTGTGTCCATTGTGATCATATGCTGATAAGCTTTTGGTTCTTTGGGAAGAACATTTAAAATTTCTTCTTATATTCTTCCCTCTTATGGTTGTGTTCTATTCGAATTATTTTGTCAATGTTACTCTCTGTAGACCCCATCACTTTTTCATGGACTATCGTTTTTTTGCTCTACATTTTACTTTGCTGAATCTGCTTCATCTATATTCAATATAAATCACTGGCTAATGGGACTGCTGCATCGTGTTTGTTGGTAGCAGTTGCAGCTACAATTTTCTTTGTTAGCTAGTTGAGTCTTAGTAGCTCTTCAACTTGCAGGTTGAAGTGAAAATCAATGGCCTGGGAGGAAGCAATGAGATCGACAGGCATGCTGATATCAACATGGAAGCCATCCTGTATGAAACAGGGAAGTGGTATGAATCTGATGAAAATGTGGACCTACAGGCTTCTGAAGTAGCCCGTCTGGAATTATGTCCATCCAACAAGAATATTGGATTTCATGGATATAAGCTTGTTGGAAAGCTGGAGAACCCAAAGCTATGGACTGCAGAGCATGTGAGGAGATTTACTTTGTTTCTTAGTTGACTTTGGTAAATTAGGTTTTCTGTCATCTCTGAAATGGACTCTAATTGATGAAATTGATGTAGTTTTTCCTAATGCTGCTGTTTGTATTGATTGAAATCCATTGTTCTTTGACTAAAAAGCTCGTGCTGAAGAGTACTTCCTACATCTGTTAATTTAATTTTATTTTATTACCATTAGCATGGGGATTTTAATTATCGTAGTGTGTTTTGGAAGTCACGGCAAATTATGACTGCTATTGGATATATTAACTAATTGACTTGCTATGTCTATATCCAACTTCTACCATGTGGTGATGGAATTGGAAGAAGGCATGCAATAAAGAATTTTGGGATTAAGTTTGACCTTGTTGTCTTTTTGATTATCGACATGGCTATACTGTGCTGCTGTTCTTATGAATATTTTTCCTGCTGCTGCTTATTTGTTGTTGAATTCTTTCCATAGATTTTTGTGTACCTTGACATTAAAGTGAAAACTAAGCTTTCCTAAGGTTTTATCATATTATCATGAACTTTGCTGTTCTCTAGGTAATGAATTTGGTAATCTGATGCATAGTTTCTGGGATCAGGAGCGAGGGCAGGTCCCTGATTAGAAGTAGGACCAGATCTAGCAAGGCTTGAAGTTTTCTCCATGAGGGATCAAGATGATCGAGTTTCCAGTATGGAGGGAGTGCGATTTAAATTTTTCCAGGATTGAATAATAACGTATATGAGATCGCGGTCCATCGCTTTGAATCGGGGCTCCCAAATATCACTTAGCTAGGGTAATTTAGTTTATGAACACAGTATATTTAATTTTTTCCTGAATTCAAAAACCAAAGTATATTAAATACAAGAATCCTGTCTTTAAAATACACTTTTGACTTTTTATTATCGTTGGAGTGTGTTTCATATATAAGAAGTGAAACTAAAAACCCAATGTGAGTTTCAAATCTCAGTCCTCAGCCACTAAAGAAGCTCCAGTGTCCTCGACCTTGTTTTCCCTCTGTTTGGGTTCTTTCACTTACATGCCATTGGGTGACATTATCAACAAGAGGGTAAAGGTATCTCTCTTTCGCTCTCTCTGTGGTCCTTTATTTTGTTAATGTTAAAAATAAAATTTTCTTGTACTGTCTCTTTTGGTGCTTTCTCTCAAACTAAAGGTGGTGGGCTATGCCAAACTCTTCGCATTCACAATGCTATCGGCCTCTCTCTCTCTCCATGTGTTGAAGATCTGTCAAGTAATCCACGATCCCTTAGTATATTAATCTCGAAGTGTGCTGGTGAACCTTGCTCCCAATGTAGAAGAAACTCAATTCCAAGTTGGTGGAGGCTCGATTTCAGTTACTCATGGACTCATGATTTGGATACGAGGGATCTGGATCCCATCAACTGGGGATATAGGTCCCCAATTTTGTGGATTGAGATCCCTGAATTAAAAAATGCCTGGAATCGAGATCCCTTGTCCGCGAGTGCAGGATCAAGCTTCCGGAGCTGGAGCAACCACCTCCTTGGGAGATCCCAGAGACTATGATCTAATCTATGAACTATCTCCTTAAAAAGCTATTAAGACTTTTCTTGGTTTGCAATCCAACAGCCGTCTTGCTCTCATCATCTTCCCCTTCCCCAATCCCCTAACCCCCAAAATCCATACGTAGAACAACTCCTTGCTTCCTCGCCTATCAAGACTTGATCATGTAATCAGTCCTTCCATCCATAAAACACCACAATTTATGCATAAAATCATTCTGAAACCTTAAGAGACCTGCTCCATAATAGAAAACCCAATATTTGTGGTTAGGAATGAAAACATTCATGGCCAACTTGATTGAATTAGTAACACCACTTTCACCAAAGTCTACTTTGAAATGATTTAGGAGAGCGAATTAAATCCAAAATCAGGGGAAAAATTTAAATAGTGCTTTTTGAGGATAACTATGATTGATTGTTGTTTTACTCTTTTTGGAGGCTGTTTTAGTCTCAATTGCCTTGGTATTATTGGCTCTCTAGTGCTCTTTATCATATTGGCACTGGTGACTTGTTCAGTTACATTAGCTTTGCATGACTGGTGTCTCTTTGAGCGTGATTTGTGTCCAGCAATATGCTAAATTTGAATGGAAAATATTGAAACTACTTCTTCCCTTTTGTAATTTGATGTGTCAATCTAGAAAACTGCCATATATTGTTCCCTGAAAACTAAGGGATTCTTCCCCAATGCCTCATGTGTTTGAATAATATGATAATTGTGGTGATGTTATCTCTATTTACTGATGGATGTATTTAATGCTGTTCAAATCTAAAGGCTTATAACAATTAAGGCATTGGCTGGTTGAACAGGGTTTCATAGAAACCAATCCTCTCAAAAAAGTTCCTTATAGAATATTGAGAGCCCCCTAAAATTCTTGAGGGCCTCTGGCCAGCTTTGCTTGTCAAGTCTGTCACTACACCCAATTTTGTATGAAAGCAGACCCTGTTTTTAGTTCGTCGAACTTTTGACCAAGATTTTCATTTTTCCTTGTAATCCAATCCTAAACCATCTAGAAATAGATAGTCACCAAAAGAGATATTGGGGAGGTTTGAATGCTGTTTCTTTTGTTGCGCATGTCGAGGTTAAATTGGCCTAGAGACCCCCGTAGGCAAAAGGGGGGGTTGCTGTTTTAAGGTTAGATCCCAGCTATCCTTCAAAAAATTTCCAATAAATTTGGCTGAAGTTCGTACCATGTGTAAGAAGCTTTAGAATTTGTTTTTCTAAGGATTTTCTTTTTTAAAATTGGGGTTCACGTCTTTGGAGCTTCCTTGATTTTTTTGTTTTCCCTTGTCTGTATTTGAGGCAGAGCTTTTAGTTCTGGATTGGTTATTCCACTCAAGATATAGAAGAATCATGTGCAACGATACTTGGAAGATAAGCTAACTTTCTTAAAAAAAAAAAAAAAAAACAAAAATAAGTGGAAGATGGAGGAAGAAAGAAGCATGCATATTGTGTAGAAGGATTCTTTATGATGAAATAGAGTAAAGGCTTTGATCAATAATCTATTTGATATGTGAAGAAAGCGGGAGGATGGAGGGAATGTGGAAATCTGATTCATTCATCTTGGGCTCACATGAGCAAATATTTACAAAACATAGTTCGAAGCATATTAAATGAGTTTAATAAAATAATATAGAAAAGAGTTGATTCGGCCAAGGTACTCAGGCCTTGGCTGAGATGAGCAAGTCGGTTGAGTCCGAGTGGACTCGGGCGAGTTATAGACACCCTTTACCATGTAAGAAAATAAAAAAAGAAGGTAAAAACTTACTTAAAAAATAAAAAAAATAGGAAAAAGTATTTTGAGTTACTAGAAATAATTAGAAGGCTGAAGAAGATGAAAAAAATATAAAATATGGACTAACCTTGATTTATGCTTTGAATATTTTAAAAAAATTAAAAAAAGGAAAAAATATGAAAGATCCCAAACCATCCTAAAAACTATCAAAATCATCTAAAGAATAATTTCTAAGCAATATATTTATCATTTCTTGACTCCACCATGGCCGGTCCCAAGCGAGTCATGCCGGCCCCAAGGCCAAATAAAGGAGGAGGGTTGTGTTAGGTAGGGCAGCCAGCCTAAAACTTTACTACATCTTTTCATGAATCTTGGACCAATGTTATATGCTCATGCTAGGGCGTTCCCTATAAGTGAAAGGGTATGACTCTTGATAGTGTTGAATGCTGAAATAGAATTTGTGTTGCCTATCCCAAATAGATGGGATAAAGGTCGGGTGATGATGATGATGATATTTTTTGTTTCTATTTTTTTTAGATTTTTAAATTTTT
The DNA here is from genome assembly GCF_000471905.2 of Amborella trichopoda. The sequence goes on along the minus strand of NW_006499948.1, from coordinate 1,395,822 downwards.
TTAGGGGGTTGTTGTGGTGGGCAGTTGGATACCCAACCTGCCCAGAACTCGCCTCACCACTAGGGCGAGGCCGAGTGGACTTGCCGAGTTGCGGAACACTGAGATTAAGGGTGTTATAATAGCATACAAGTATTTACATGATACATAATAGTTCTTCTGAACACTCCCCCTCAAACTGGATAATGTAGATCCCGCATTAATCTTGGTTGCATTAGCCCCAGATTGCATATTGAACATGCAAAAATGCTTGCTAGGCGATGGTTGCAGAAGTCCATTTCCATATTATTGAAGGCTTTGCCTTGTTGCACTTGCATGTATGAGATATCAAGGCAGATTTTGAAGTGCCAGTCCCTTTTGAGGTGTTTGTCCTGCACAAATAGTAACAATGTATGGCAAATTTGTACAGGAAAGCAAATTTTTTTGGGAAATAGCACTTCTTCTTAATGGGGGCATAAAAAAAAAGAAAAACTGCTTTGTCTCCAACTTGGATTAGTCCGCCCTGTGCATATCACCCATCCATGTGGGCAAACAAGCACTAGGCAGTAATTATCTGGATTACAGCACTCCAGCTTTAGCTCTACAACAGGTGAAGTTTATATTATGATTTGAATGCACATGCTTATGTTGCTAAATCATCCTGTTTATTTGAGCTCTGGCCTTGTGCAACAAATTTGAGAAACGTGCAGATTCTCCAAAGACTTGAGACAAAGTCATCAGGCCTCTTTTCCTTTGTTCACATGTGTTAAAAAATTGAAATTTTTTTGTGTAGTCTTTTTCATCTTGAATTTCTTCAAATGAAAGAAGTGATTTTTATTTATTTGGTTTTTCTCTGATTGTCTTTTATTACCTGCTGTTATTTGTCTTGGTCATGAAGTGTACTTCCTTGTTAACAATTGAATGGATTTACTTATGTCTTCTTTTTACTTCGGCAGCCAACTTTATACACTTTAATAGTCATCCTTCGAGATGCATCAGAGCAGCTGGTTGACTGTGAATCATGCCAAGTAGGCATAAGGGAAGTTTCTCTTGGTCCAAAACGGTTACTTCTGAATGGCTGTCCAATAGTGATACGAGGAGTCAACAGGCATGAGCATCATCCACGTGTGGGGAAAACAAATATTGAGTCATGCATGGTTAAGGTGATCTTTCTGAGTTTTATTTTTTTGGTTGATACCATTACTGTATATCCTGATCAAGGTTGCCATTAGATATCCTTTATTCAACTTTTGCAATTATGCAGTGCCATGAACCAATGATTTGCATACTAACAGAATCTTCTTGTTTTGATGATTTTCAGGACTTAGTTTTGATGAAGCAATACAATGTTAATGCTGTTAGAAACAGCCATTACCCGCAACATCCACGTTGGTACGAGTTGTGTGACTTATTCGGTGTGTACATGATAGACGAAGCCAATATTGAAACCCATGGTTTTGATCTTTCTAGTCGCCTGAAGCATCCTACTTCCGAACCAACTTGGGCTAATGCTATGCTGGATCGAGTCATAAGTATGGTTGAGAGGGACAAAAATCATGCATGCATTATTTCTTGGTCTCTAGGAAATGAATCTGGATATGGTCCTAATCATTCTGCATCATCGGGTAACAAAATCTTGGCTTTTAGGACTATTGATTTTTTGCTAAATCCTTGTTCTGCGTTATCATATCTGTTGATTGTCATTTATAGGGTGGGTGCGGGGAAGGGATCCCTCCCGGCTCTTACATTATGAAGGGGGAAGATCTAGAACTTCGTCCACTGACATTGTGTGCCCTATGTATATGCGTGTTTGGGACATTGTGAAAATTGCTAAGGATCCAACTGAAACCAGACCTTTAATTTTGTGCGAGTATGGTATTTGTTTTTTAAATTTTTCTGAAGGTTTTGATATGCTTACAGCAAGATGTGCATTCCTGATGCAAATCTCACCAATGGTTTCTCTTTTGGAAATGTCGTAGGTATTCGCATGCAATGGGTAATAGTAATGGAAACATTCATGAATATTGGGAAGCCATTGCCAGTACAGAAGGGCTGCAAGGAGGGTTTATCTGGGACTGGGTTGATCAGGTGAACATATTTGCTTAAGCTTAGTTGATTGTGTGGCATCTATTTTTCTTCTTTATGTCCATATATTGCATAGCATTTTTTTGGATGATAAATGAAAACTTTGAAAGTGCCGGATTTAATTATACAACCATTTCTCGGAAATAATATTGTATGTTGCAAAACTACGCATCAGGAAGTATAGGCCGTCCCTGCTTATGAAATGATTCAATACCTCAATCTCGATTCACTTGTGCACTTACTTGAAACAAATTCAGTGCATATGTCACTTTAACAAAAAACCTGTAATTCCTACAAGTTGGCCCTAAGTTGGCTTGCATTTGTGGGAATGCTTAGTTTGATCTGGTTATGTGCTGGCAATGGTATTCCCTTTAGAATATTCAGAATCTTTTTCAGGGGGTTTTAGATGTATTGTTTATCCTGAGTCTATGAAGAAATGAGATGGCACCGTTGGTGCATTTACTTTGTTATTATTCTGTGTCACCTTGTTCTTTGTTTCATCGTTCCTCTCTGTTTCATTGTTTTGTATAAATTAACATTTTAAATCTGCATATTTATACAGGGTTTACTGAAGGAGGGTGCAGATGGAACTAAGCACTGGGCATATGGCGGTGACTTTGGAGATATCCCTAATGACCTTAACTTTTGTTTAAATGGTCTTACTTGGCCAGATCGTACTCCACATCCAGCATTAAATGGTAACATGCAGATAATCAACCTCTGAAAGATATCATATAGAACCTTAGGCAATTGGAACTATCTGATAGTCGTACCCTTGGGATATGGATATTGCCATTCATTGTTTTTGTCTTTTTGTCAGAGGTAAAATATGTCTACCAGCCAATCAAGTTCACATTCGTTGAAGATAAATTCAAGGTATATTTTAATCAGTTGATATCCTACATTCCTCTCATGGCAAGCTGTTGCACTGGCATTGTAAGCGTCTTATGCTGCAGATATTTAACTCGCAATACTTTGAAACCACCGACAACATAGAGTTCAGTTGGCTTCTAGTTGGAGATGGAAAATGCTTGGGGTCTGGGATGCTGTCTGTCCCTCTACTAAAACCCCTGGACAGTCACGAAATTGAACTAAAATCATCACCCTGGTATTCTTTATGGGAATCATCCCCTGCAGCAGAAATATATCTGACAATGACTGCTAAACTTACCCAGCCCACACGTTGGGCTGAAGCGGGACACGTGCTTTCTTCTAGACAAATTTGTAAACCTGTTAAACGGGCGCATATTCCTTCTGTATGTTTTCTTCTCAAGTATCTTTATTTATTGTCTTACCTATATTGTATGTCTGATTTCTTTCTAAATGCTTTGTAGACCTGTTTTTCCAGGTCATTGAATTGCCTGAGAGTCCTCAATTGCTTATTGAACAACGTGATGGGGCAATCACAATTAGCAACCTGAATGAATGGCTGGTTGAAATTAATTCAAGGACAGGAACCCTTGATAGCTGGAAGGTAATTGTTGGCATAAGGGTTTTCCACACATAACATTTGTTTTCTGAAGTGCATCTGGAGAAGATATATATGTAGTGCTATACATAACTTGTATCACAGTATCGCTAGTCTCTATTGAGGCAGCATCACCTGCTAGAATTTTTCAAATCTATAATGCCTCCTGTCAACTCTGATTATTAGCCAATCAGGTTATGCTCTTTGCTGGAAGTCTCTTAGCCTTTCTCTTCACAATTTGATGGCAGATTTGTTAACCAAAGTCCATGGCATGGACACAGCATCAACTCCTGGTCAACAAACTGATGCTTCTGGTTTTCCCACATCAGTTTGAAGGGGAGGCCAAACAAATATGGAAGTCATTGTAATTTATTGTGTTCTACTACTTGTAACACTGTTTTGTATCTTATTATATTTCTTGAGTGTTCCTATTTAGTTGTTGATCGACCAAAAGGAGCCACAGGAGTTTGTAATATGTCGCAGGTATAATGCGTTAGAGGATCATGAGCCCTGTTGCATCAAACTCATTTTGTCTCAATGTTGTGGAGCCATTTGCTCCACATATGGATATAAGATCTTAAAAGACAGAAAGGATTTCTAAGTACATATGCATTTTATACATAATAGATACACCAAGGACGTTTTTTCATCTGTTCAGTCCAAGGACACAGTAATCTGTGGATTTGTGACTTGGGCATTAGATCTGAAGCTTTGTGATTTCTTGGAGGACGAATTTTCTTTTCTTGATCTTGTTAGTTGGGTTGATTTTGGTAGCGAGCATTATCGTAAAGTAGTTTAATTAATCTTTTTCAATAGGGCCAGTGCTGGGAAGCAGATATTTCTATATGTTTCTCATGTTACTTGATTACAGTATAATTCTAACTAGGTTATGTAGGGTCTAAGCTCAGAGTTCTAGGTGAACCAATATATAACACTGTAATGCCCTGCCCTCAAGAGAGGAAGAAAAACTAAATGACAATAAATTATTAGTATGATTCCCAGTATAATTCATCTGCGTCATTTTTAGGTGAAATGGTGATTATGTAATACAATATCCAGCTGCAAAAATGTTGTTTAAAGTGCGCTATATTCTCAATGTGTTACTGGTTTTCTTTCTTCTCCCAATTTATATGCTTCTAATGTCTAAACTACTTTCATGATAGTCACCACTTGTCTTGTCTTTTACTCAAATATCAGTTGGTTGACAATCATCAGCATTTTAATATTTGAAAACTTCCAGGTTGCAAATGTGGCTTTGATATGCAAGCCTATGCTTCCATACTTTTGGAGAGCTCCAACTGATAATGACAAAGGAGGACTATCTAACAGTTATGCAACAAAATGGAAGAAGTTCTTCCTCGATAACTTAATAGTTTGTACAGAAAGTTGTTCTATGCAGAAGCTCACAAACCATGTTGCTGAAATTGTAGTAGTCCACAAAGTTATCCCCAAAGATCAGAGCTTTGTTCCCAATTCTGATAGATTTGAGAATAATGTATTCCATAAGAGGATGGTTGTTTTCAAGGTGGATGTCACTTACTTGATCTATGCGACTGGAGACCTGGTTGTGAAATACAATGTGTACCCACATTCTGATCTTCCGCCTCTTCCTCGTATTGGTGTAGAACTCCATATAGATAAGTCTCTCGATCAAATAAAATGGTATGGAAGGGGACCATTTGAATGTTATCCAGATAGAAAGGAAGCTGCCCAGGTTGGTATATACGAGCTAAATGTTGAAAACATGCATGTGCCTTATATTGTTCCTGGTGAATGTGCTGGTCGGGCAGATGTAAGATGGGCTGCATTTCGAAACTGTGATGGTATTGGTCTTTTTGCTTCATGCTATGATGGATCTCCACCAATGCAAATGAATGTTAGCCGCTACAGCACTGAAGAGCTTGACAAGGCTACGCATGAGGAAGATCTTGTTCCGGGGGATGACATTGAGGTAAGAAATCACCTTCTCTTTGTATTTATTCCAAAGCAAGAGGATACCATAATTAAATGGACAGCAAAAAAAATCATAATCATTTAGGTCATCATTGTCCATTGAAATGATGGATGGATGGTCAGACCCACCATTGAGGACATCCCTTGTAGTGGTGAGTTCCATTCTCTCTCCATAATGCCATTTTCATATTCCATTGAATTATAATATATTTTCCCATATTCCAGAACTCTAGAAGTAACCTTTTTTGTTCTAATTTGCAATCTTACCATGTTAAAATCTACCATTGAAACATAATAGTTCATATTTGACCTTAATCAATGAATGTTCTAGCAAGTATGACACAATCTGATGTCCCTATAAGAAGCAAAATACAAGCATAATCTGTTATTCTTTTTCTGTCTCCTCTGGAAGCATTTCCAGAAATGTATTAGGCACTTCATTCATTGTAATTACCCCAACCCCAAAGGTCCATTTCACCTTCTTTAAATGTTAATCCTTAACTGTCTTATCATTTGTTGACTCTAATCTCTAAATGTATTTGTGATAAATAACATTCTGATAACTGAAATATTTATATGAAATGCCTCATTTGTTATTTCTTTTTATTGCGATTGGTTTACCTATTTACGATATGAATTTAACTTACTGGTGTGTCACAATGGAATGGCACCCAGGCACGCCCTAGACATCAGACTTCTCCCCTTATGGCATATAAATTTCTCCTTACTTTAAATGTTAATCCTCAACTCTCTATCGCTGTTGATTCTAATCTCTTAAGGTATTTGTAATAGATAACATTCTGATAACTGAAATATTGATATGTAAATATTGATACGTAATGCTTCATGTGTTATTTCTTTTAATTGCGATTGCTTTACCTATTTAGAGTATGAATTTAAGTAAATTATGGGTGTTTCACATTGGAATGGTCCCGAGTCACACCCTAGACATCAGACTTCTCCCCTTATAGCATAAATACATTTGTGGCAACCATTGTCATTGAATTACTTGTGAAAAAGCACTAATCCTTGATTGAATGCCTAGGTCTTCTAGTAAAGAGGAAGCAGCATTTGAACACTAGCTTAATTGGTTAAGTGGTTTTATACTGGTTTCAAAAACCCCCCAGACTGGCCACCCACCGACCCCAAAGAAAGAGAAACCAAAAGTGCTCTCACAAAATGTTGTGGTGACCCGAGACTGACAATCTTTGAAGTAAATGGAGACTGACAATCTTTGAAGTAAATGGTTTCTTTACCAGTGGAAATTATGGACTTCACGTCTTGGTCGTTTAGCTATATCCTTCACATATAAAGATATACCTAATAAACCATTTTGGAAGTTGGTTGAAAGACATCAGGTTTCTGTCATTACTTGCATCAATCATAGCTAATTTGTGAGGAAACGGAACAGCAAAATGTACAAGTTTTAGGTCTAGATGCTTTTGAACTAAAAAAGAGAAACAACAATTGGGCTTGGGTAAGGCGGTAGCAGGTGGGTTTTCATAGCACTCACTCCATCTCAAGTTCCATTCGTATATAACCTTGTTAAAAAAAATAAAATAAAAAAATGCAGCAATTTGTAACAGAATTAGCCTCTTATATTTGTTGGAATTCATTCAATTTACAATTATTATCGTTTTTTTGTTTTTTGTTTTGAGAGAATTTTGTTCTTCTGGTGTTGCAGGTGCATCTTGACCACAAGCACATGGGTTTAGGTGGGGACGATAGTTGGTCCCCGAGTGTTCATGATCAGTACCTCATCCCTCCAGTGCCTTACTCTTTCTCTCTCCGTCTATGCCCTATTAACTCGTCCAGCTCATGCCATGATATCTATCGATCCCAGCTTCCAAAACCATGACTGTCACTTTAAAACAAGTTAAAATAGAGAGTTAAATTGGAGAACATGAGATGCGTATGAAAGCATGAGGAATAAGGAATGAATTGAAGATTTGTTTATCACCCTTCTAATGGTAAGTATGGTTGCCACAGCAATATGTATGTCCGAGTTACTTTAGTTCTACTAATAATAATTGGGTTTTAGATGTGCATTTTTACGTGAAGAATATAAATCTTATTTATGCATTCATGGCTTTAGAGTTGAGAGAATGAGAAGTTCATGAACTGAAATTTAGGGCATGAGAATGTGCAAATTCACATGTGAACGAATAGAAAGATATGCAGAGAAAAATGTATTGGAACACGCTCATTGGAAGGCACCTGATCAAATAAGCTTTGTTTTCTATATAAAATGAAGAATATATCTGTGATTTCATGGAATCATTACAGTAATGTATGGCCACGTCTTAAAATTATGATGTGAAATTATTTTATGTATAAGTAAATAGATCATGCACACAAATATTATTGCTGAACCTGTCGGAAGGGCTATTCCTTCTGCCCTTGTAGGGGAAATATTCATGTATATTTGAATCCATGAATATAACAACTCTAGGAACTATTGTGATTAAATTGTAATAGGTGTTTTCACTCCTTTTGTTTACGGAAAAGTATACAAAAAGATTTTGGTAGGAGGAGGGCACAATCACTCTGATTCGTCAGATTTCAAATCGAGATGTTGTAAGATTGTTATTTATTGGACTCAAAGTTCAAAAAAGTAAAATAAAATTTTCGAATTTTGTGATACACTTTGAAACCATCCAATTTGAAATCTAATGATTAGAAGTAATTGTGATTTTGGTAATTAGTCTCATAATATCAATCCCTCTCCAAGGACCTTGTCGTAATGGTTTAGAAATGACGATACAATCGTCGTTAGATATTGCTTTATTATTTTAGTGAAAGCATTCTAACCAGTGTTTGGAAACTTGGATTGGAAGGTGGTGGATTGATAACTCACAAATTTGTGTGAGATCGTTAGATCAGCGATTTAGATTAGTCTGAATCGACAATTAAAAAACAAACTAAAAATAAATGAAATATAATGATATAAAAATTGGGGTTTATAGAGGTGGGGATTTAAAGGACCGAAGTAAATATTAGACCGACTGATAAATAATAGTGATAAGAATCGGTTTGGTCCTGAGCAATCTGGATTGAAAAGCGGTGGGTTTTAAAAGATTGATTCTACCAGGTTAATGTAACCTCTACCTCTCTCTCTTCACTTAAAAAAAAAAACACTTGTATTGATATATGTTCCAGGAAAATTCGTTAAATACCAAGAAAATAGAAAGTAGAATCTCAAGTTAACAGACAAACACAAAAAGGAAAAAGAATAAATAGAAAAGTGAAACAAACGAAAACTGACAACCAAGTTAATTTTATTTTTTCTGCTGGTGAAGCTCTTTTTGTTTATTTTTCATTTTCTTGTTGTCCAGGGAGAAGCTGGAATTCGAACTTTAGAAATTGCTCGGGTCCTCGGCAAGAAGCTGAACCACTTCTTCTTTTTCCTGGAATGTTAAGAGAATCTGAACTTGATTTCAAGCCATCACCTTTTTAATTAGACAGACAATGTGTCCAGTCCTAAAAATAATGCATTTTACATTACATTATTTGGACCCGGCAATTTATAAGGTTTTTATATGTTTATAGATCTATTAGATTTGAACGTTTTTGGGGCAAAAAATTTTATAATTAAAAATAAAAATAGATTCTTGCACCATCCTAAGATTTAGCACTCAAAATTGCTTCTCATGACAAAGATGCATCAAAAGGGCTTCTCATGACAAAGCTTAAAGTTGCACGATTATTTAAGTTGCAACCTTAAGCAAACCATATCCTTTGTTTTATTAAATTTTTTTATCATCATTTTTTATCCCTCTTTTTTTTTTTTTTTTAAAATAATGTTGTGCAAAGGAGGCAGGAATATACAACGGAATATTATGTGAACCTACATTTTTTAAAATAATGAATTTAATGTTATTATATGAACCTGTATTTTTTTAAGGGAAAAGTTTATATAGAGCCAAGGTTCTATACAATCAAATTAGAGCGAACCTCAAAACTTTCACTAGAAGAGGTTGTTTTGATGTCCAAATATGCTCAGATTGATCATCTTGATATCAAAATGTAGGACATAAGAAAAAAATGGATTTCAAGTATTGGAATAATGCATCATGTAATACATTTTTGGACTGTCAATTTTAAAGCTTCTCAAGTTTTTTTGGATATGCTCCATCTACACTATTTTTTAAAATTTAAATTTATAATTAAAGATAAAAATATATTTTAAGGCCATCACAAATCTTTCAAGCATTGAAACCGTATTTCTCAAGACTATTTGAAGGTGGGCTCTAATTTGATTGTTTAGAGCCTCGGCTCTATACAAACCGCACCCTTTTTTAAAAGTACCATGCAGCATTTCAATACTAGATTGTACTCTATGGTCTGACCAATTGTACTGCTAAAGATTTGACTGCAAGGTCTGACCGATTGCACTAGTAAAGATTGGACTATAAGGTCTGACCGATTGGACTCTACTCGATGCCTTCGCCTGTATTGTTTAAAGCAAAAACATGGTTTTGTTGAAAAATGATTCAAACTTTTTCTAACATATTTCATAATTTTGAATTACTATTATTTTTATGTACTTTTTAAAATATGTCTAACCAGTTTAACCGACAGTGGAACTGTTTTGATTGTATTAAACTCCACTGGCTAGATTGCCAGTGCGATCCTTCTAAGAATGATGTCTCACATGACTACAACATGTCAGTCTCCACATAGTAACACAACACAACTGACAATATATTTAGAAGATACTAAATTGTTTTTGGAAAATTTATTAAAATACACTTTACTTTTCAACAATTTAATATTTTTAACCTTTTTTTCACTATTCCAACACAAAAAATATGTGCATTTTAATGATATTTTAAAATCAAATAAAAATGGATAGTAAAATATTAAACTTTTTCCTACATAAGGAAATAATTTTGTACTTATAAAAAAATAAAATTTATATAAGGTGGCGACCTTCTACTGTAGAAATAAGATGCACCTTAAACATACACATGGAAAACTTGTTTCGATGTCGAAAAATCCTACAAGTGATTATCTCAATCTTGAGATGTATATATATGAAAAAGAAATCGATTCCTAGTCCTAAAAACATAGTCTTGTAACACTTTATTCAAACAATCTATTTTCAAGATTTTAGAGCATTTATAGATCTACTTATTCTACATTATATTTAGAATTGTAAATTTTTAGAGCGAAAATTGATCTGCGCTATTTTTAGAGTGAGAATAGATTTTTTAGCCATGATAAAATTTCTGGGAACCTAAATAATATTTTGGACGTGGTTCGTATAAGGTGTCAATCTTAAATAATTAAAGTAAAGCACAACTCTAAATTGTACGGGAAGATATACTTTTGGTGTCAAAAACCTGATTATCTAAAAATCTAATTTCACGCTCTTAATTATGAGGTTTAAAACTCATAAAATGATGTAGATAGAGTATATCTATAAACTCGTAAATATTTTGAAAATAGACGATTCAAATAATATGTTACAAGTGATGCATGAGAAGAAATAATTAAATAAAATAATAATAATGGGAGAGAAACTATACTATCTTTCAAGTTTGCAATGCATCCACCCCAAAAGAAATTTTCACAAGATCAACTATTTACTCAATTCCAATCTCTTTGTTTACATCAGTGTTTAAAAGATCCGCCGATTTTTAAGAAATCGGCCGACTAACTCCGATATGGCCCCATTCCAACGGTCATGTATGCATAATTTTCTTTCAGTTAATCAGTTGACTAATCGGACTAATCAACACTAATCTGCAATTTGTTTCAAAAATTGGTTGATAACTGCAATGTCACAGTGTAGAGTTTGTAAAGCTATCCTTATAACATTTTTATATATTTCTCCTTTTGTTTTCTTTTCCCTATTCTTCTATGGACATGGTTTCTATACGGCTAGCCCACATATTGTAGAAATGCAGGATTGACAATAAATATATATTTTAAATATAATTTCATCCTAAGTTTTAGAGAATACATAATCTTTAACATGGAGATCATGAATATGAAAATAATAACAATAATTTGAAAACTAAAAATAATAGTCATATTAAGAAAATATTTGGACGGTTAGTTACACTTGTTTTTAGATGGACTACTTATTTGCATCCATCTTTAAGATGGATGCTTTATACCTATGGACCGCATAATGTAGAAATGCGGTCTAACCTGAATGAAACAATTTTTCTTTTAGTATTTCTCTACTTAAAACTTTATATATTATTACAAATTTTTTATTTTCTATGTTGTGGCCTCGCTTCCTACCGTCCCCGTTGGACCCACAAAGGGCTTGGACCGGGCCCCCCGAAGGACAATATGGAGGGGTCACGACCACAGGTAGTGAGTGCCACTCGGGCTGTGGTGCTCTCAACACTTTGAAAAGAAGGAATTTTCAGTATTAAAGTCAACCACAAAAGAAATGAAAAATGAAACACAATATGCGTAACCATAGTCTGCTGAACAAACAAGTTCCAAAATACATATAGGTCCAAAGCAAAAAAAGCTTAACATCAAGACATATATCAACTTAGAAAGGACTATAAGGCCAGGACATGCCACTCCAAACACGCTGGCTATCACTCTACATAGAGGGAAAACTTAAAAGGGTGAGCTGTAAAACCCAGTAAATAGTTCTAGGTGCCATGCAATCATGCTTACAAATATTATAACATGACAATAGTCAGTGTTTTATGCAAATCTTACGAAACATGAAGTCATGTGTCAAATTCACATTTAAACAAACGTGTCATGCATGATTTGTTTCATGGTGGAGTAATAACCAATCAGATTAATCATATATAATTATAACAAGAAGTCGATCAAATCATTCAGGCATGAGTGTCATAACAACTCAAAATAGCTAGGCATGTATGTAACAAGCATAATCAAGATTAAGAGATACCAACTAACTCCTGAAGTAGAAGCCTCACCTATCAGGCCAATCAAATATTGATGTGTAGAACCTTTACCATCATAACCAAGAGGGAAGCACCACCAAAGGGTAATTCCGTTGCGTAGTGCCTCATACACATACACGGTCCCTAACGCGCTCTGGGGTTTTTGATACGTACTGGCCTTGCAAGACATGACCCTCTCATGTGTCCTTCTGGCTAGAGCTTTATACTACTAAAGGGATCCCAATGAATACTGCCTCACATATTTTTGGGAGAGCGACCACCCAAACACACACACTCTTAACTCGCATCATATCATAAAGAGTTAGGAAAAAATCACAGCTGTCGACACAAATATATCATCATATCATAATAGGGGCATGTCTCCATGAGCACTTATCTTATCAGAAATGTATTACCATGCACACATATTTTATCAGAAGCATATTGCCATGCACACATATCTTATCAGAAGCATGTTGCTATGTACACATATCTTATCAGAAGCATGTTGCCATGCACACATATCTTATCAGAAGCATATTGTCATGCACACATATCTTATTAAAAGTATGTTTCCATGCACACATATCTTATCAGAAGCACATTGACATGCACACATATCTTATTAGAAGTATGTTGTTATGCACACATATCTTATCAGAAGCATGTCACTATGTATGGATTATATAATAGAACCATGTCTTCATGCACACGAATCATATTAAAAGCACATCATACATATAATCACAAAAATATCAACATGTCCAGAGCATGTTATACTTATAATCACAAGAACCATCGCCATGTCATATTTTCATGCTTATCACTTCAAGAGACATTATCATGTCGATAGCATATATATCAATGTAGTAGACATCACTACATTATATTATCATGCTTATCAATTCTAGATACATTATCATGTCAATATTATGTTATATATCAATACAATTGACATCACTATGTCATATTTCTGGTTTTCGAGGATGAATATTGTCCACCTTTAAGGGCATATCATTAAATTTAAAGATCATTTAACTCTGAAACCAATTTTATGACAATCTAGACTCATAGAAAGATAATTTTCATATAGGAAGTAACCCCAAATCTTGGTCTAAAGTTTATCAAACTATTTGATATTCTCGGATGAAATTTTTGTTTTGCGCAGTAGAAAATCCAGTGTAATGCCCTACTTGAAAAATGACTAACTTTCAAACCATAAGGAATTTTACTATGAATCCAAAACCAATTTTAAACTAGAAAACTAGACTAATCTATCTAACAAATCAAAGTGGTTTGACCTCATTCTAGTACATTTTGGTCAATTAAAATCTTCCCACGAAAACATGTTAACTCCCTAGAATTTCATCTCACAGATCTAGCATGCTTCAACAAACAGTTAATAGCTTTCAAATTAAATGATATATTACCAAGGGGTTTTTTCCATGTAGAAGTACATTCAATATACTACTAATGCAACAAAATTTAAGGTCTAAGGCATGGTTTAAGGTACCCTAACAATCTTTCAAACAGAAACTACACATCTGGAAATCATAACACACTCTAACAGAATTTTAGTAGCATGCTTCCACACTCGAATTTCATATTTTAATTGGGTAAGGAAACATGCATTAACATAAGCATGAAACCATGGGAATTAAATCTACTTACGTACTCCAAACAAAACTTCCAAGGTGCAATGCTCAACAAGTTCCACTTCGATTGACAAGCTTCAAATGGATTTTTTTTGGGTAAGTCAATGGGGGAGAAGGCCCCCTACCTATTTTGCATTAATAAAAAAATAGAGAAAAACAATTAAGATACAACCCTATGCCCTATGGTAGGGCAATTGCACCAGAACATGTAATAAAGGCTAAGGGGGAAAAAGGATTTGGTTCAAGCTTTAAATAGGTCAAACCACTTTGAAAGGCTAAAGCTTCAAATGGATTGGGTTCAAGCTTGAGAGGTTAAGGGTTATGAGGGGGTTGATGGGCTTCGAGGGGATTTAAAGGCTAAAGGGGAAAAAGGGGCAAGTGAGGACGTGAAAAGATGAGGAGAGAGAGAGAATCAAATTTATGAGTGGATGGGGGGTATATATAAGCATGGGAGGTGGAAGCATGCATGTGTCACATGACACTCAAGTGATCATGCATGAAGAGAGAGAAGGCATGCTTGAGGAACACAATGATGTGGGTGGAAGCATGCATGCGCTACATGACACTCAAGTGATCATGCATGAGGAGAAAGAAGACATGTTTGAGGAATACAATGGGGGTGGAAGCATGCATGTGCCACATGACGCTCAAGTAATCATGCATGAGGAGAGAGAAAACATGTTTAAGAGGGAAAGAGTATGAGCGGCGAGAAATACCCTAAGCCCACCAAATGCCACCCTCGCCCAATCGCCACACTCATCCACCCATGCTCTACTGTACGCTTATCTACTCGTGCCAGCTGCGCCCTCATCCACCCTCACTGTATTGCGTGCTCGTCTACCCCCGCTAGCTGCGCACTCATCCACTCGCGCTTTACCATGCACTCGTCTACCCACGTAAGCTGCGCACTCATCCACCCGCACCGTCTACCCATGCCAACTGCACACTCATCCACATTCATTTATCTAAAAAAGTCTCGAACCATACGTGCTAACTGCAAGGTTTGCTGTCTTGGGCAAGTAGACTCAGACGCACCAGAGATGGTCAGGCCTGACAGGGTGCCAAGCCTATAGGTCCCTCAACTCAAGGGATATAAAATTTATTTGCTGTTCTGATTTGATCTTCAATCTAATACCTACACAACCAACCCCTTTAGGGGTATATAGACATATACATAGACACGAATATGAGAGAGAGATGGAAATTTATCTAAATTGTCACAAAGAGAGAAACAATTTTATATGGGAAAGTATATAATGAGACAATTTACCTTTAGTACATGGTGGTCACAATTAATTTTTACCATTTGATGTGAAATTGGGTGGTTGCATTATTTTATTGATCGAACTCAAAGTTCAAAGTGAATTTTCTTGAACTTTGTGATACACCCAAGCTATCAGATTTCACATCGGATGGTTATAAGTAATTGTAACCTCTTTATACCAAAGGTAAATTGTCTCATGGTATACAATCCCATTTTATATTATACTGAGTTGAAATATTATAATATTATATTATATATTTATATTTATTTTATCAATGTAATTTATATTATATATTTACATACCATATATTATTAATATATTTATTATATGTTGATCATTAAAAAAATATTGCTTCATGTGCCTAATCATTTTCTCCGAAACTCAATTATGATTATGATATTTTTTTTAATTTTTTTATATGACAATATAAAAAAATAATACATGTAAATTTTAAATTTTAAACAAATTTTCAAATTTTTTTTATAATTTTTTTGGGATTTTAGAGTTTTTTTGTGATTTTTTTTACCAAAATTGTATTTTTCAGAATAATCGGGGCAATAATTGGCCGATCTAGTCAGAATCAGTTGGACTAATCGGATCGGGCAAAGATCTAGTCGGCCCGATCCGTTGTTTTGAACATTGATTTACATAGAAGAGGACACCTCCCTTTTACATACACTTAAAAGAAATAAAAAATGAATAAATAAAAAGCCATATATAGTCTCTCTCTTATACATTTTTGTCTTTCCCCTATCATC
Source organism: Amborella trichopoda (assembly GCF_000471905.2). Next base: position 1,379,775 of record NW_006499948.1, on the reverse strand, counting down.
TTTCTTCATCTCATCCAACTTTTTCAACTCCCCCCTTATCTCTTTCTAAAACTCACGTATTACCCTCTTTATTCTATCCTCACCAAGCCACCGCATTAAACAAATATATGATAATCAACCCAACAACTAATTCTATCCATATCCTAAACAACTAAATACTCAAAAGCCATCCTTTCTCAGAAAAAAATAAAAATAAAAATAAAAATAAAATAAAATTATACGACCCTAATTTTTATATGTATCAATAACATATGCTATGTTTAGAATTTGAAATTTTAATTTTTTCATATCCATACATAGGTCGAGATGTCCAAATAAGTAATTTTCCAATATCAAAACAACCTTTTTGAGATTTATTATAGTGTAAGGTTAGCACCCTATATAAATATATTTTTTAAAGTATTTTTAAGGTATATTTTTGAGGTACATTTACATTTTAACATGTTCATACCTTATAGAAACCACACCGGCACGTGTACTTTCCACATGAAAATTTGGGTTTTTCTAGTTCTAACGACCAAAATTTGGTATTACATTTGGGACCTCTAAGTTTTGTCAAAACATTACTTATGTAGTCGAAACTTTATAATGGCTTGAAAAACTATGTTCAACCCTAATTATAAAATTTTAAAATTTACAATAGTCAAATCCTATTTTACTATTTTTAAAACCGCACCCAAATAAAATAGTCAAATCCTCATTTAGAAAGCAGTTTTGGTATCTATAATGGCTCTAAAATAAATTTTTAATGTTGACAATGAAATTTGAAACTAAAAAAAATATACCGATCTTACGGATTTACAAAGACTTATTTCTAGGGTGAATGGACAGTCTAGAAAATTTGTTACAGTATGGGTGTGGTATATATAGAGCCGAGGCTCTAAACAATCAAAATAAAATGTACCTTTAAATAGTGTCCAGAAATGTGATTTAAAATATATTTTTATTTTTATCTTTAATTATAAAATTTAAAGCTTAAAACTTAATATTAGATCGTACGAATCTACGAAAACTTCAAAATCATAGAAAATTGACGGTACAAGATGCACTATCTCCAACTTTCCTCTCTTCTTGGACGATCTCAAGCAACTCATCACAACCTAACTCTCTCTACCCAATTGATTCTTCGAAAACTTCAAAATCATAGAAAATTGACGGTACAAGATGCACTATCTCCAACTTTCCTCTCTTCTTGGACGATCTCAAGCAACTCATCACAACCTAACTCTCTCTACCCAATTGATTCTTCCCCCCAAATATTTTAATTTTAGCTGTATTATTTGCCTGTGAAGCTTTTAGCCATGGCATGGTTTCCAAGCGTCTGATTCTCTACACAATTCTTCCTAGGCACAGCGAGGTCTTCGAGCCGCTGGCTTTGGGTTGACCCATGTCTCTCAATTTCAAGATTTTGGCTTTGGCGATGTTCCGTTCATACAAACGGCTCTTGTTTTGTTCAATGGCCAGGAAATGTTCATACAAACGGCTCTTGTTTTGTTCAATGGCCATGAAATGAAGACAAATTGAGAGATGCGTGAGTTTAATTACCTAACTACAGTGACAATGTGCATTTTAGGTGAAGAGAAGAATTGGGTCCACATGATAGAAGTAGATCTTCAGAGATGGATGCAGGATTGTTAACTTATATAAAGGAGTAATCCTTATGTGGAGTGCATTTGGAAAAGGTGAAAGAAAGACCTATGTGATCATTTATCGGGGAATATTTTTTTTATTTCTACCCTTTTCTTTTGGCAAAAGATCACTTACATGTGGTCTTTATTATAATAAGATAACTTTCAAAATGAAATCAATATAACAATAAAACCAAGATCTTAACAACTTGATGCCATTGAAACAACTTTGCACTATGTTTGAGAATAAAATATAAGATTGCAAGAAACAAAAGGAAAAGTGCCGAAGATTACCTCAACCGGGCTTATTACACCTCATACCGAATCACCACCATCTAGCTTTAATTTCAAACCAGAAAAGCAAATTTCGGCCAAGCCACTCCAATGGAACGTGAACCCCTTAGATCAAAAACTCAAACCCTAGATGAGAAGAACTCCATAACCTAAACCCTTAGGTTCTTTCACAATGTGGGAGAGAGAAATCAAACATTATAAACTTTCTTAAGAGAGAGATAGAAAGATAAGGTGTAGAGATTTTTTGATAGAGACAATCAATTTTTATCGGCTTTGAATAACATTAGGGTTTATTAGGGTTTTTTTGGCTTGCCTCTTCTTGTGAGATTGAATATAGACTGTCGATCAAGGGTGACTTGTAGAGTGAGAGATTTGAGCCATCCATTCCATAGATGAGACATCAATATTATGGAAGGTGCATGAACCATTATCCCCTTTTTCTAAACCATTTTGTCATCAATAGAAATTAAATAAATTAAATCTAATCAAAATTATGTACATACCATAAAATAACACAAGTCTATCAAGTCAATATTTAGTCAATATCTTCCAACCATATGGCCACATGTCATATCACCAAAAAATAGGAAAGAGAATAAAGGTGGGGCGTGCCACCCAAAGGAGGCACTTATGGGCCCCACCTTCTAAAAATATGGCTGGCCCATGTGCACAATGGACCCCCATAATATTTTTATATATTTAAAATTAATAAAAAGATTTTAGAATATTATTTGAATATTTAAACAATTGTAAAATCATTATATTTAATTTTATAAATCTAAAAATTATAAATAAAATATCCATAGGTTCATAAAAATTCAAATAATAATCTTAAAATAGTTTTCATCATAAAACAAATACAATTAAATTAATTTGATGGGACAAAGATCTATATGGTTTAGGAATCAACAATCATGATGCACTCTACCTTCAACTGTGGACTACAGACCATACTTGCTTTATCAGACCGACCTAGTGTTTTCTATGACCTACAGTCCAAGAAGGGGCTCATTAGCGGGTCACCAAAGTTCGATCGATGAGCCAAGGGATCGCAATCCCAGTTTGTGGATTTCAGGTTCTCCCCTAGAGACAAGTCAAGGTCACCAAGACCTTATGCGACCGCAGCTCTATGGCGCATAGGGGTATCTCTCGCACATGCATATGTTTCACCTTAAAAGGTGGATTTCTGGCTTTCACGAACTATCTATTGATATGCATGCTGTGTGAAGGTACATGGATGAGGTTTTGGCCCATGTCTCTGTAGGCCACCATCACACACAAGGGTCACACAATCCATCGGCTCACTCATCCGAGCATATTTTCGACCTCATCAAGGGCTAACCTATAAGCCCTCATTGGTTTGTTCTTCATGCCCATGTAATGTGAGTTTTTCCCAACCGACTGGCCTAGATCGTTAAGTACATATCGGTATCAGATAACCATCGTTTACTTAGAATGGTCCACGAGGGACCACACTCTCACTGAGTTCCAGTTTCATTATATCATTTCATTTTACAAGTACTCATAAAGTCTTTAAAGGCCACATAAACCCAACATCTCCCACTTGGCTTTTGAAGACCGTACATTCTTTCATTCTCACTTTCACTTATTCCCATCTCTCTCTCCCAATTATAATCTCTCTCAAGTATTTTTACTTATTCTCTCAATACATTAATCATGGCTTTCTCCATCAATCTTTTCATAAAAAGATATATAGAAGCAACACATGTTTCTTTTTGTTGCTCGGATCTCATCCCAAAAATGGTCGTAGCTCATCTTTTACATCGCATCGCGAATCATGGACCTGTTGTCGCACAAGACCATCATGTACCCTCATCGTATGGGGTCGTATGTTCATGGGCTCAAAATAGTTCTTCAAATAAGCTGTTTCTTTTGTAGCCATACAACCAGCACCAAACATTTGGATTCCATGGGTGAACAACATTATAGTTTGTTGTTTCATTTAGTATGTCAAATACTAGCAGGTGCTCCCACTGGAATATTTAGTTAATTTGGATCTCGATCTTTCTCAATCTCACCTCATTCCTCAAGTGATAAAAACATGGTTTTATATGCTTGGAGTTCTTATGGAATCGTGGCTCCTTTGACACTCATATCGTCACCGTGCTGCCGCAGAAAATTCTTATTGCCTCACAACACACGAGATGAAAGTCAAGTCAATTAAGAAATTTCTTATTCCATATGGTCTACTGGATCACTAAATAGGACGCCACGTACTCTGCCTTCATGGTGGACAATTTTGTCACATCCTGTTTCTTTAATTTCCAAGAAATTGCACCCCCTCCAAGCATGAACACATATCCAGATGTAAACTTCGCATCATCTAGATCTGTGAGATAGCTTGCACCTGTATATCTGAATATCCAAGCAGCTACAAAAACGTGGGACTGTAGTAGCTCCCACTCAATTATTGCATATACAACATATACATTTTCAACATTCTTATGCATATAACATGAGGTAGCATATCAAGTCTAATGTAATATGTAATTCAATACCCGTTGGTTTCACGGCATGCAAAATCCATCATGAACCACAAAGGTTCAACCACACTAGACATCTTGGTAGTAAATTCATACAAACCAAGTTAACTAATCAACACAATATGTGTCAGAGAAGCCCAACATGATGGCATTTCTACAACATTTCCTATGGTTCAAAGTCTTAGGTAATCGAATATTCTAAATAACTAGAAACATGGGTCAAGGCATATAGGTATTTTTTTTAAAAAAGTGCATGATAGTTTTTCTCCCATTTTTATAAATACCTTCAAAACACAATGTTTTTCTTTTTAATAAAAAAATTTGACTTGGTATATATATATATATATATATATATATATATATGCTATCTACAAGACTAAAGTTAATATAGACTATTATAGTACTAAGTTTAAATTAGTATTTACTAATAAAGTAACTTAATAGGTACGTACGTACAA
>NW_006499948.1:1357414-1374871 GCF_000471905.2 Amborella trichopoda | reverse complement strand
AACGTTAGTACATATTAGTTTTACTTACCTTACTTTATTAACTTACTACTAACTACTAATATTTACTTTTAATTTAAAATTTAATATTAGTATATATATATATATATATATATATATATATATGCATTCACAAGCAAAAGTTATATAGCATTATGACAGTTTAAAATGATTTTCATAAAGACTTAATGGACCTTGCAAGACTATGTGGTTTTCTCAAAACCATATTCATAGACTTAGGCTTTTCTCAAATCATAAAATTTAATTATAAAATACATGTTTAGCCTTCATAAATCATTTTACTGCATTCACCTTTAATTTCCTACCAAGTCAAGTTCATGGCCACAAAAACAAATCATATATACCATTTTGTAATTTTATCCAAAATAAAGCACGACTAAATAATGTCTATTAAAGCCTTGACAAAATACTTCCTTTTTGGCAATTATGGAGAATTTATCAAGAGATCATCAGCACATGTAAAACATCATATTATAGACATTATTGAATGAGCCATCAAGACCGAGTTCCACCATAACTCTCTCTTTGTACTTACATATTTGAATGAGCTACACACATCTCTCGTATTTCATCCTTAGGGCTCAAAGCCCTTGATCAAATTACATCTCCATGTGTATTACTACCTTAAGTAGTTCATACTCAAGCATAATGAGGCAAAAAAATACAGGGTATTCAAAACCAGCACTTTCAAATTTGTTAGCACTTATCACTTAATATCCATACACTCCATACATATTCATAAAACAATTAGCCAAAATATAACCAAAGCACATTAAACAAAGTTATTGAATCCTCTTTCCCTATATGACCTTACCATATAATGCGGGAATATTTCATACCTCAAAACCATGTAGTGTGGTACCTGGGCTTTCTTGATTCATCGCTTTTACTTGTTTGACAAGTTTTTATGATCTTGGAAGTGTACACAACTGATGGAGAATATATTGGTTGTTGGTTTCACATGTCACGAAGTGTCCATCTCTTCGGTACTTGGATTCTCCTGTCTTACTCCGTGAAAAAAATATCTTATTCATCCCATTATTTCAAATATCACAATTTTACCACTGATCGTTAGCGTTTCTCTGCTACCACCAAGTCTCTCTATATATTCCTTCATTTCGAAGAAACGAAGATGTTTTTATAGGTATTGTGTTTTTTCTTCTTTCTGTTATTCTCAGATCGAATGCTCTTCACATAGAGTGTCATATCTTGTCAACTCTGTATTACCTATCTCTGAAGGTTTATTATAATAAACCATACTCATAGCACACTATAAAACCTTTTTAAATGAGACCTAAAAAAAGGTTTTCATAATTAGGAATCCAAAGATGTGTCTTAACATGCCACATGTTTTTAATTTACTGCATAATAAAACTTGAGCATCTCATGATAAAAATATGATATCTCTCAACTCATAAAGAGTAATATTCGAATCCTTTTGAGTATTGAAATAGACTCAAAAGAAATATAAAATAGTGCTCAGTTCCATCCCTAAATCATACAATTTAATGAATATTCATTTTAGTGACATTTAAGTCACAATGTAATTTTTTTAGTTGAAAATCAGGTTGAGCACCTCTTAATAAAAAAATTGTTTCTCTCAATTATCAAAGAATTTCTTCTTGAAATCTTTTGCATTGAAAACTAGACTCAAAACAAAATCATAACATCATAGTTTGAATCCCAAATAATACTTTTCTTTAGAGAAATTAATAAGTGACATTTACATCATAAAATAAATCATACTGCAGAATTTCAGGATGAACACTATCTAGTAAAATTGTCTTTTCTCTCTACCATCATGGAGTTTCCCTTTCACACCAATTTTGTTTGAAATTAAACACATAATAGTAACACATATATTTTCACAAGCCTTATATCACTCTGTTAAATAGGCTTGATAAATATAGTTATTCATGTCTTCAATAAAGGACATACCAAATTACAGAAAATTCAGGATGGCCTGTTTTCAATATAAAATTTTTATTCTTCTCTTCCCATAGATATTTCTCTCTCAAATAAATTTTGTTACAAATTAGACTCAAAATGGAAGTCTAAAAACTTAGTGTGAACCATAAAACATCTATTAAAAATAGAAATTAAATCTTAACTTCCAAGTCATGAAAATAATTTTCGTTGTAGAAAACAGCACTTGCGCATCCTTCAATAAATTGATCATATCTTTCAAACCACAAGAACTTTCTTGATGAAACCTTGTTTTTTTTTTGAAAGTAGACTCAATTTTATGAGTCAGTCCAATTTCAGCTAGAAATAAAATTATATGATTGGTAAGAAAAATCAAGGAACTCAATGGACAGTTCTTGAATTTTGCATGGTCAGAACTGACACCCTTCATTGTTGAGTCCAAAACTCTCAATTCCTATAAGATCTCCCACTGAAATTTGTAAGTAAATCCTACTCTTAAATACATAAAATGTCACTGAAGTATGTAATGGAAAAATACCTCATTATATTCTTCATATCTCTACTCCAAAATAACCCAGAATACTCATTATGCAGAGTGCCTTTTCGGTGTTGGATGTCAATAATTCTTAGCTGTCGGTGTATTTCTTGACCACAAAGGTCATTATCTTTCTTATATCTCATTCCCAAGTTTGATCTAAACTCAATAAATAGAAAATACAACTAATGACATCAAGTATCAATAGCTCTGGTTCTAATGAAAAAAAGACCTATGTGATCATTTACTGATGAATACCTTTTTTTTCTTTTTTTCCACCCCTTTTTTTTGCAAAAGATCACTTACATGTGGTATTTATTATGATACGATAAAATTCAAAATAAAATCAATAAAAAGATTTTAGAATATTATTTGAATATTTAAACAATTCTAAAATAAATATCTTTAATTTTATAAATCCAAAAATTATAAATAAAATATTCAGGGGTTCAAAAAAATACAAATAATAATATTTAATTAATTTATATCATAAAAAAAATACAATTAAATTAATTTGATGGGAAAATGATCCATATAGTTTAGGAATCAACAATCATGGGGCACTCCATTTTCAACTATGGACTACAGATCACACTTGCTTTATCAGACCGACCTAGTATTTCCCATGACCCACAGTCCAAGTAGGGGCTCATTAGTGGGTCACCAAAGTACGGCCGATGAGCCAAGTGATCGCAATCCCAATATGTGGATTTCAGGTCCTCCGTTATAGACAAGTTAAGGTCACCAAGACCTTATTCGACTACAACTCTATGACGCATAGGGGTATCTCTCGCACATGCATGCGTTTCACTCTAAAAGTGGATTTCTGGCTTTTCCGAACGATCTATCGATATGCATGCCGTGTGATGGTACATGGATGAGGTTTTAGCCATTGTCTCTTTAGGCGACCATCACATACAAGGGTCACACAGTCCCTCGGCTCACTCATCCGAGCATATTCTTTGACCTCATCAAGGGCTAACCCATAAACCCTCATCGATTTGTTCTTCATGCCCAGGTAACATGGGTTTTTCCTAACCGACTGGCCTAGATCGTTAAGCACAGATCGGTGTCAGCAAACCATCGTTTGCATAGTATGGTACACAAGGGACCACACTCCCGATGAGTTCATGTTCCACTATATCATTTCATTTTACAAGCGCTTATAAGGTCTTTAAAGGCCACATAAACCCAACAAAAGGATCACTCGTTGTTTTAGACTGTTTGGACCCGCGAACAACCCATCAAAGTTCATGGATGTACAAGCCTAGACCTGTCAGAGCAAGCCAGAAAATAAAAATGTATTTTTTTTGTTGATAATTTTAACTTTTAAAATAAAAATGTATTGACTGCATAAGTTTGATACAATTGGCTGAACCACAACTAGTTCTCACATATGGGTGATTTACTAATAAAAGTAACTTATAAACATTTGAGTTTCAATCATTTTTTATTTTGGGAAATATGCATCGTCATGCAAAGCCCCTTGATGGAATTTATTTCATAAAAATATTTTGAATGTGTGAGTTTAGATTAAGATTGGATGAATGCTGACTAATTCTTACCATATAGATGATTAAATAGCAAAACAACTTGTGTACAATTAAATCAGTTCATCCTTAATTTTGGTGTTAAACAGTTAAGGGAGTCTTGTGTGGTCATGTAATGTATGGTTAGAATACAAGGCTTTTACCATAAAGAATAGAGAGTTAGAATGATTGAATGGATTGCGATGGGCTGGTGGAGATTACAAATTTAGTGCATATGGTCTAGAAGTTGGAATAGAGAAAGTGGACAATGAGGAGGTGGAGGTCTATGAATGGTCCTAGGAGCATTATTCAACGATAAGAGACCCTAGGAGCATAGTCTTTTTTCGTCAAGACATACTGCAGCAAATTATTTAACAATTCTTCAGGTAAGGAACATACACAAGCCCATGTGTCTATTGTGGAATTCCCTTTGAAGGCCTAAAGCCTTGAAAGTCCTAACTCTTTCCTTGCATCAAATTGATGAAACTTATTTTCAAAACTTCAGCTCGCTATAGGGTCAAATACCATGCTTCAAACTAAATTTCGGAGTTTATTTTGCTTTGTTTATAATTGCTTTTGGACCTCCTAATTAATCAAGTGATAAGGAAATATATGAAATTGATATTGTTTTCACATGAAATATAGTTTTGTTGTTGGACTTATCAGGTCGCCTCCTGTTAAGATGAAATTTTTGATAGATCTTTAAACTACTGAGCTAATTGAAGTTCAATTAGAGAAAAACCAGAACGAGAGAGAGAGAGAGAGAAAGCAATTTCCTTCTGGTGATTCCCCAGGTTTAATGGGTGCTTGATTTGGTTGCAATGATCTTTGCAATAGTCACTATGTAATTTTTCAGGACAATGTCTTCGTGTTTATGGTTTTCTTGGGTTCATATCTATGTCTTATGCACAATTCCTCTAATTTTTATTCACCTTGTTAAAAAATTAAATAATGCAACCACACAAATGCTGTGTTTCTTGTTATTTCTTTCAGTAGAGAATTGAAGTGATATGCTTTTAAGGAGATTCCTTTAAAATCAAAGTTGAACTTGCTGAGTTAGATTGTCTTTTCATCTGTGTTGTGTGCTGAAGACTTGGTGATTCCTCAGATTTAGAAATCCATAGGATGCTTGAGTTGGTTGGAATGATCGGTGTAGTTCAGGACAATGTCTTTGTGTTTATCATTTTCTTGGACTCATGCCTATGTCTTATGAACCATTTCTCTTATTTTTTATGGGCCTAGGAAAAAAAAAAGAAAATTAAATAATGCAACCAAGAAAATGTTGTGTTGCTTGTTAATTCTTTCAGTAGATTCCTGCTACTTTTATTTGCAGATTGGTGAGTGTGATTCAAATAGTTATAAGACATGAGTTTTGAAGTGATATGCTATTACAGTGTTTCCTCAACAATCAAAGGTGAACTATCTACATGGAATGTTTTAAGATGCATGGTTATTACTAAGCCAGAGAAAAAAAGAAAGAAAAAAGAAAAGTTATTCAGGAATTCAACAATCCTTTATAAATTGAAATCTTGCTTCTAATTGAATCTGTGATTGCAATTGAATCTGTGATTGCAATTGAATCTGTGATTGCAATTGCTCATATTTTCTTTGGATTATGAAACCTTTGAACTTCATGTTCGATCTGTGAATTGGGTTTGCGCATTCAGTTTTGCAAAAGCCCATGTGAGGCTTTTTATAGAGGCTAGTTGTTAGGTTTGTTTGTCAACTTCTATGAGTTTTTATCTCAAGGATTATAATGAAGAATCTAGTGGTGACAGTTTAACTCATGGTTGAAGGAAACCATCGAAGAGGTCCATGCTTCTCTCTGCCCTGACAGCCCAGCTCCCACTGTTTTAACAAAGGCCTTTAATCATCTTTTTCATATTTTCTGAGAGCTTTGGTTATGATACAAGTTATGAGCATTGCGGACAGCAAATAAGGCCATCTGTATGGAAGTTAGTGATGAAAGTATTAGTTTTAGTAAATGATCTTATTTGAATTGTCATTGTTGTTGTAAGTCATCTATTCAACGGGGCTTGTGTGGAACTTATGCGTTTTAAGTTGTTTCATCACATTTCTAGGCAATGGTTTGCATTAAAATTACTAAGGGATGAGTGGTAAAATTGGAGAATAATTTGAGATGTGTTTTCATATGCGAAAGGAGTTTGGGCTTTAAGATGGCATTTCATGAGCTGGTCTTAAATTTAATGGAGCTTCTGCTAGTTTCCACCAGTTGCACATCTAATTCTTCAACTAGGTGGACTCTCTACTTAAAATCCAATCACTATCCCTAATTTTGAGGTGAAGCAACATCATAGTACATGCTTTAGAGGGCCTTTCTTTGAACACAAACCTTCATTTAAAACTAACACCGCAACTAGGTCATTAGTATTGAATTTAGTTCAACAACAATGGCCGAGACCTAACAGTAACCTACTGTAGAGATGATTTAATATCATCTCTTAGGAGTTTTGAATTTAGTTCATTTTTATTTTGTGAAATGAGCCAGTATCAGTTAGAGCCGCTTGATTGCTAATGCCACTAGAAAGACCATCTTGAGCAGTGGTTGGAGCCTTGCAGGCATGACAATCTTCATAATGGGGCAATGGACAAATCAAGGTCAGTGATATTCATGTGTGAAATGGGAAATGGAATTGATTTTTTGGGTTCGAGAGTCTTGAGTGGCGAGGAAAGCCTTTAATTAAAATGTGCATATTTGCTATTTGGTTTGAAGAAGCAAACATATGAGCTAGGATTTCGTGTTCAGGAAAGGCGAAATATGTTTGTGCAGGATACATATTTTGAGTAGGGGATATATTCGTTTGCAGTATGCTGCATAAATTTGGGCATTAAATGAATATTTATTTAAAAAAAATTTCACTGAAACATTTGTCCTAGTAGATGTGTTCTTAACAACCTTCGCTATGTATCAAGTTGTGGGTAATGGAGCCTCAAAGAGCTTGTTCTTCTGGACTGTGCTTCTACCCATTATTTAGTAAACCTTGGAGGAGGCATGCCAAGTCCATTTGGGCAAATATGGGGCCCTTTCCAGGCCCATTGTTGGGCCTTAACAATCCTACTCCTGCATGCTTATTGCATCCCTATGAAAACTAGGTTTGGTTGTGCATAGTTAAGTTCTTTTCTAGAAGATTTGCTCTCCTGGAGAATGATCATAGTTCCCACTAAATTTTCAGAGTTCATTATTTTCTTTTCTTTAGAATGAATTTCACTCACTTGTTATGATATAAAGAAGTAAATCTATGACACCGATTTCTAGTTTCATGTGAAGTTTTTCGACGTACTTATGATATAAAGAAGTAAATCTATGACACCGATTTCTAGTTTCATTTGAAGTTTTTCGACGTGCTTAGACTGTGAACTTTTTTTTTTTTCTATTTGAAAGGGTGGTTGAAGTCCTGCACATGCATTTAGCAGCTAAAAGATTGCATATATTTCACTATTTGTGTAACAGTCACCGATTCTCAAATAAACTCACTCAGAAAAGGGCCTTTTTAAAAAAATTAATGATGAATTCGTCAATGTACGGAAACTCAATGAGCCTAACTTGGACTCGCCTAAGTTATTCGGACTTGGCAGGCTGCTGAGAATGGAATCTAACACATCGGAAACAGCCGAGTCTAATTTGTTTCTAATATTAATTTTGTTTGGACTCAGCCATAGCTTGTAATTGACTCACTTGTGTATGCTAAACCTCACTTGGGCTCGAGACTCTAGCGAGTTACCACCAAATTTTTTGTTACTATTTTTGGTTTGGAATAGGTTGAGACTCTATCAAGACATCGCCTGGCTTGATGCCAATATTTTATATTAGTAGTGTTTCGATTTGGCCAAGCCTTTGACCGACGTGGCGACCTGTTTCCTTGTTTCTTAACACTTTCAGGTATGGAGGATCTGATATTCAACACAACCACACATGCACAAAGTGCATCCTGTGACATGAATGACTTTGTGCATACTTGTGACATGAATGACTTTGTGCATACTTGTGAGATGAATGACGTTTATTTGGCCCATTTCTCTCTTTTTTTCTATTCTGTATGTGGTCTTTTTTCGTTTTACTTGAGGAATGTATTTTTCTTGGTACATATGATTGAATCGGTGTCAACACTTTATTGCAGTATGTCCAAATTTTTTACAAATTTGACACTTTTTTTGGGGTGTGTGAGCTGATTGCTCTATTTGTGAATCTTGTTGGAACCTTTGATTTATGTGTCGCATAGGTGTATCACCACTTTCTTGGTTTGTCGAAAGCACACCACGTCCCTCGTTCTTGTTCTGGCATGTTTGAGCAAATCCATGGCCCCGAGAATTAAAAAATTGTTGACCACCAAAGTTTTGTCTGCCTCTACCTCTGTAATTTCTAGTACCTCTGTTAAGTCCAAAATTTCTCTGTTGTCCAACAAATGCCATATTCTGATTTCGATATGAGTGTCAAATACTCTTGAATCTGCTTATCTATTTTGATAGGGTCGAATTCTCTTTCTTGCAGAGTTAGAATTACTAGGTAAATTGGAACTCTCTAGCTTGAGAATTACCTGCATAGGCATTCTTCAGAACTTTCCATACTTTTGCAGAAGTTTTAAAGCCAATCACAAGACTGAGAAACTCTTCTGACAGTGTCCCTGTAATCCAAGCTTTAAGAAACCAGTCAGACTTTAGCCATAATTTGTAGTCTGCGTTTCGATTTCACTCTTACCATCAGGAGAGGTTAAAAAATGAATGAGAAGTTCACCTTTGGCCTCAGTGCAAAAAAGTCTTAGATCTGATGTAGCCTTCCCCTCTCCCCCAATCCCAAATTGACACTATATATTCAACAACGGTCTTTCTAATGCAATGAAGAGAATGATTACGATTAGAAAAATGAACTCAAAAAAAGAAGAAGGAGAAGAGTGATTTACATATAGCCCTTAAAACTTGAGGTAAAATACAAAATACTCCACTTATATGCAGAAATTACAAAGAAGGTCGTTTAACCTTATTTTTTTCAAAATTGCCCTTCGATTAACTCTAAATTTTGATTTTTTATAGTTTTATTTTTTATTATTTTTATTATTTTTCATTAGTAGGACAGTGTACTGCCCTACTAACGAAAAAACTAAAAAAAAATAAAAAAAAAATCAAAATTCAAGATGACTAAGGGGCAATTTTGGAATTTTTTTTTTAAAAGTAGGTTAACCGACCTTCTTTGTAATTTTTTCAATAAGCAGAGCATTTTGTATTTTATCTAAAATTTTAAAATCCGTGTGTAAATCACTCAAAAAAAAAAAAATGAAAATAACACGTGTATTGTTCCGAGAGTTGGAATGACTACCGGCGCATGGAAAGTGAGGTGCATAAGTAGGGGAAAACCATGATCTGAGCATGTGTGTTTCAAAAGGCAAGAACATAGTGATACGTTTCTTGGTTCATGATATATGTGAGGGTATACGCATAGATAAGGATTTTACTTACACATGTAGAGCTGTAGACAGTATGCACATCTAAAAACACATGCATGCATCCAAATTATACATCCATGCAAGACACAAATACATGAAAGCACATGTTACTGTGCAAAGATTGGATAAATTTGGAATGTTTGTATTACAGTTGATCTCTCATGCATGTAGTTTACATGAAAGAATCATATCACCATGATAGATTTATAAATGGAGAGAAATGATCAAAATGGCTACGGTGGGTTATGTACAACATCATTCATGGACCTCAATCATTTGATTAGATTAATCCATATTGAAACTGGAAATTGATAAACCTTGTTATTAGAAATGAATCTTCCTAACTTATATAGACAACCTATTTTCCAACTTAAGAAATTCTAGTAAACCAAAAATTCAACCATCAAATTTTTTATGTCAAATTTACCATCCTAGACACCCTGAGCCTACGAAATATAGGAAACAAACCCTTACACATCCACAAGTTTGAAGACCAACATCCTAAAGTCCCAAGTCCTCTGTACGACTCAAAAATAACTGAAATTGTACCAAACGTGATTCCAAATTATAAAAATTGTAAGCTTTTCAACTGTTCAAGAATTGCTCAAATCCAATATATACTTTGGAAGTTATGATCCGAACAAGATTGTTTCCAAAATTTTATTTTGGTCTATGTGAGAGCTGTATTACCATGTGCGCTTGTTGGTAGAGTACGCACTGCGAATTTAGTAAATACACATGCGGGTTTGGTACTCACGCAAAGCCAATCTTCACCCAGAATTTCCAGGAAATCAGCGAGCTTTATTAATACCCATCATGTTCATCTATCATGCAAAGCCATTTTATTCAAGATTTTCCATAAACCATCTTGAGTATTAGCTTTAGTAATACCACTAGTTGAAAAGTTGGCCGACTTTTAAAAAATCGGTTGACTAACTCAGCACTGGCCGAGCGTGAGTATGCCCGATTTCATAGGCCATGTATTGAAAAATTTTCTTATAATGCATTAATCAACCGATTTACTATAAAAATAGGCCAATTTATATAGTAATTAACCGATTATGTACTAATCGGCGATTTATTGAAAAAATCTATACTAACCTCTCTCTCTTGGGTTCGTGCAACATGCCCCAACTCTTTCTCTCTGTGGTCTTATAAGAGCTTTATAAATTATATTATTTTTATAGATGTTCTTTAAATAAAATAAAAAATGTCAAGAAATTTGAATGGTACAAGTGGAAACCTCTAGTATTTTGGGATATCATCTACAAATGGCTTAAAAAGCAACTTTCAGTCCAATTACATAATCACATAAGATACTAGAAGCTTTTTTTGGTAAACTATAATAACCTTACGTTTTAGGGGCACTCTATTTATACAGTAAAAGCTGGTGAATTCACAAGGCAGTCTTTTTCATTTAGGGGCACTCTATCTATGCAATAAAAGCAGGTGAATTCATTCATAAAAGCAGGTGAATTCACTAGGCAGTCTTTTTCATATTCTATCTATGCAGTAAAAAGCATGTCAATTCACAAGGCAATCTATTTCATGCATCAAAACAATTGCTCGTGACTTTGGATTCCTATTAGGCACTCGACTATTCGAGGCGGTGAGTGCTAATATGAAAGAAACTGGAACCGAGACTCAATAGAATAAAAGTGGGTTGATGAATCAAGAAAATGCTTCTCAAAGACTCCATAAAGTCCCAAATGTGTGACCATCGTACACGCGGAGTAATACAATTGCTCTTGACGTTAGATTCCTATTAAGCACTCGACTATTCGAGAGGTGAGGTGATAAGTGCTAATATGAAAGAAACTAAAACCGAGACTCGATAGTGGGTTGATGAATTAAGAAAATGCTGTTCAAAGACTCTATAAAGTCCCAAATCAATATTACATTGCACATCAATTGATAACTTTGTCATTGATAAATTATCCAGTACGTTGTCTAAATATAAAATGATGACTTTAATATTGATGAATTCTCCAATATCTAAATATAAAATGAAGAACTGTATGGCACAACCTGTACCCAATATTGAAAAAAAAAAATGACGTGGTCCTTCCAAAGTTTCAAATCTACATCATGTAACTTTCCATAAAAAAATTATTTGAATGTCTTCAATTATTTGGAGGTAATTTTTGTGTTTTCCTTTTCCTCAAAGAAAATAACCCTTTAGGCTCCTCTTCCTTGGACAAATGTGTAAATTCATTTCAAATGAGATTCTATATTTTTATAACAGCAGAGTACAACATATCACCATATTGGTGTTGAACCAAATCATATACATACCTGCATATAAGACAACAATTGAAGTATTAATAAGCATCAAGACATTTACTCTAAATTATGAGGAACATTGTCACTGGGCTATGAAGAACTAAATTTCAACACACTTCTTTTTTCCACACGCAGTGCGACAACTTAGTGAACATTGGCAATTCAGCTCTACAAATATAATGGTGTATATAATATATTGGAAAATTGTTTCATGCAGGCTCGATCACATTTCTACAATATGTGGTCCAGAGTAAAAGTGTAACTAACAATCTAAATGTTTTCTTAATATATTTATTATTTTTAGTTTTCAAAACTTTATTATTTTTCACATTCATGATTTCCATGTTAAAGATTATATATTCTCTAAAACTTAACATCAAATTATATTTAAAAAATATATTTATTGAGCATAGAAGCCATATCCTAATATATTTAAACTGTTTTTTGAATCTTCTTAAATCATCTCTTAATTAATCATCCCCAGGCACACACGTTCAACATAAACTTGCCATGAAGCTCATCAAGAAACTCATCAAGACTAGTCTATTAACCACAAAAGAAAAGTATCAAACACAACCATTGAATGCATCAGTTAGAGTTATCAAATATGCTCTAATTAATTTGGCAACTAAGATTCTTGCATGCTACTATGATGATAATAACGAAACTCATGAAAACATTATAGAAACAAATACAAAGAAAAAACTGGAAAAGATTAAGATGGACAAAATATCAAACATAAAAACAAACAAATTAGACATTCATTCTTATTAAAGAACTTACCGCTGTAATATCGAACGACCAGCCCTAGTCTCATTCGAACTATAAATGTAAGTATGTTCAAGAATCTTCCATATGGGTCCTGCTTCATTTAAATCCATCTAGAATAAAGTTTGAAAGCAATGGGAGGAAAAAAATGATTCTTCTTTAAGAAAAGTACAAATCACAATAAACGCAGGCTTGTTTGGTTGTATGTGAGAAAATTAGTTTGATTACGATGGGTGTTTCAACATAGAAGGCCTTTGATTATGAAAAGCTAAATACTTAAATAAAAGAAATATAATCTTTCATTTAAATTTTTTTTTTAAAAAAAATCTCAAAAAAAACAGAGAACAATTATATTTAACGTTATTACAGAATTACCATGAAGTTTCAGTTATTACTTGTATACCCAGTTTTTCAACTTCCTAACTTCTTTTTTTTTAAAAAGACAGAATTATCCTTTTCGGTTTCTGAAACTTCCTAACATTATAATTTCCATTATAATTGATTGTGGTTACCGATATCAGTTTGGGGCCAATATGAATTTCTATGGAGTAAATTCCTTAACCATTGAGCTTCTTCACAAGTAGAATCTAGAGCATGAATTCCAATTTTATAGTGGATCATGAAATACACAGTTGTTTCTTTAGCCCCTTGATACTGCTCCACTGTTGTGTGCGGAAGCTTTAAATCCGATAGGTTGATTTTTGGCAAATAAAGTACGAGACAAAGAATTGATAAAAAAACAAGCACCAAGTAACAAGCAACAAGCAACAAGCAACAAAAATAAACCAAGAAATAAATAATAGAAAAAAAAACACCAGGATTAACGTGGTTCGTCACAAATGTGATTACATCTACTGGTGAAAAAGGTCGATGTTTTTAACTAAATCAAAGAAAAAAAATTACAAGGCAACTTACTTGAGAGAACTAGAGATTCAATCTTCTACAAAGCCTGAGAGAACCAAAGATTCAATCTCCTACAAAGCTTTCTTCTCTATAATTTTCCCTCTTTGCAAAAACGCCCCAAAGTTTCCTTCTATTTTTCTGGTTTTTTTTCTCTCTCTCAATAACCCATTATATAGAAAAAGCAAACCCCAAGAAAGATGGTACATGGGATTCTATCATTTCCTATAAAGTTAGAAAACTTAACGTTATCTCTATCTACTTGCGGACCTAAGGCTCCATCTTAATCTAAATAGGACTTATCTATAAACTTAGATCCTAAATAATAGGCTTATTAGAAAAATGAAAAGTCACATGCAAAAAAAGAGACAAGATTTACGTGGTTCGACAATGGCATACATCCACAGTGAACATTGCATTCTTTGTTCTGTCATGGGAAAAGTACATAGCCTCAAGACAGATAATATATAGAAGAAAGGAGCAACATTTACATCCCATAAAAATCTGATCATATCCCATGATATATATTAACCGTCCGAAAATAAAAACCTTCAACAAGTAAACCACTGTAGAACAGATTGGCAATGAGGTGGTGACAGGGTGGCAACACATTTTCAACACTCTTTCTCAAGTTGGTGCGAAGATATCAATAGAGCCCAACTTGGTAATAATTTGCAGGAACCTTAACTTTGAGTCTGCCTTTGTAAATATGTTGGCAAGCTGGTCTTCACTTCGAATATAAGGGGTGCTGATTATTTTATCTTGAACCTTTTCACGTACAAAATGACAATCGATTTCAATGTGTTTGGTTCTCTCATGAAAAACATGATTAGTAGCAATATGAATAGCAGAACGATTATCACAAAACATTTCAATTGGTTATTTAATTTGAAAAACCATGTCTTGAAGAAGAGACTTTATCTAGACAATTTCACTAGTTCTAGATGTCATAGCTCGATATTCAAATTCCGCACTTGATCTGGCAACCACATACTTCTTTTTACTTTTCCATGTAACAAGATTGCCTCCTACCATCATACAATAGCCTGTTGTAGACCATCTATCATTCTAATTTCCTGCAAAATCTGCATCAGTATAGCCCATAATATTGACATGAATTATTTTTCATCCAAATTCCTCTTCTCTGAAAACCCTTTAAAAATCTTATAATTCTTTCAACGACTTCAAGGTGATTTGTTCTAGGAGCATGCATATTTTGGGTGACAACTCCTACAATATGATATATATCAGAACGAATTATAGTCCAATATATTAATTTGCCTGCCAATCTTTGATATCTTCCTATATCCTCAATATATTTTCCATTAGAGGAGTTAATCTTACTGTTTATCTCGAGGGGAGTTTCAATTGGTTTCACTCCAAATTTTCAAGTTTCTTTTAATAGATCCAAGGCATACTTTCGTTGAGACAAAAATATTCTCTTTTTAGAATAGGCAACTTCAATCCCTATGAAATATTTCAATTTTTCAAGATCCTTAATATCATTTGTTTTTGTGAAAGTAAGCCTTTAAGTTCGAAATTCCTTCTTCATCACTTCCCATGATAACAATGTCATCAACATAAATCAACATAATAATAACTCCCTTCAAATTTTTTTTACAAAAATGGAGAAGTCAACATAGCTTCTCTTAAATCCTACTTTAAATAGAGCATCATTCAACTTAGCATGCCAAGCCTG
Organism: Amborella trichopoda; assembly: GCF_000471905.2. The sequence goes on along the minus strand of NW_006499948.1, from coordinate 1,359,754 downwards.
GGGAGATTGTTTTAATCCATATAGAGTCATTTTTAATTTGCATACAATTCTAGGCTTTCCTTCTATGAGATGTCCTGAAGGAAGATTCATGTAGACATCTTCTTTTAGATCTTTATGTAGGAAGGCATTTTTAACATCTATTTGATAAAGATCCCAACCATATGATTAACGGCAATGGATATAAGGATTCAAATGGTTCCCATTTTGGCAACAAGAGCAAAAGTGTGACACACCAAGTTTTCTAAAATTCATAAGATGCGACAAACTATTATTATACTATCTATATATAGAACAAATTTAAAATTTCTACTAGTATATTGGCACTAAAACAAGAATTTTCCATTTCTTTTAATCTATACAAAATCTACCCACAACCGATATTAACATGAAGAGCTAGATATAAACATCTCTTGATAGAACAAGAATTTCAATGGTGCATTTGATCAAAAGTTACAAGGGGAAGGTCAATCATGTTTACAAATTCTTCAAAGATGGTCCTGCTGCATTCGAACAATGAGACTACAATTACCCTGAAAAAATATTTACGATAGTTTGATGAGTTTGGCTACTTAGTAAGTGATCATCATGGTCCTAAATATAATCATGGTGAAAAGATATAAACATTTTCTAAAAAAGATGTCTATAGAAACAATACGAGGAAAAGTATTTATGGAGAACAATTTCATTTTCAGAAATACACAATTAAACAATCCAAATGATTGAAATGCATAATAAACACTTTAACATAAATGCATCATTCAAAGATTTCACAAAGTAGCCTACTAACGTCCCAAGTAGTTCACCTATATACCCTACTAGCTTCCTGATGGGTCTACTTAATCCCTACCGACATCCCGGATAGGTCCACTTAATCCCTGCATGTCTATTCATACCTCACCAATGTAATGGATGAGTCCACTTAATCCCTTCCGACGTACCGGATAGGCCCACTTATACCTCACCGGCGAATCAGATGAATCCACTTAATCCCTACCGACATCCCAAATAGGTCCACTTGTATTTAAATTATCTCTGAAACTCTTTAAACATTAGACAACGTCATATATTCAAAATATACTTGAAATCCTTAACATGAATTCACTTGAATCAATTTATAACAATCACTTTCATTGAAATATCTGTAAGTAACCAGTCAAACATTTCGACAATAATTTCTGAAAGGCAACAATTCTGAAGGACATTCAAGCAGTCCATTATCAATAGAAGAGCTTTAAAGAAAATCTGAAGTTAAACACGGAAATATCACAAATTTATGGAAATGCAATTACGCAAATAATTGTTTTATAGGAATGGGTACAACTTATAATATCTGAAATTCACAGACGGACAAAAAAACAATTAAATACAAAAATACGTAAATCTTACATTATTGATAATATTACAATTTTTATTGAAAGTGCAAGTAACCAAAATTCATAACAGCAACTGGAATATCATAATTTTGCTAAAGCAAACTATTTTTCAGGATAATGAGATCACTTATATGTAAAACTTATAGTGTCTAAAATTCTTAACAGACAAAAATATCACAATTTTAATAAAAGATTATTTTTCGAGATAATAAGGTCACTTTCCTTTATGTATCACTTTGAGATGAGAGAAAAATTAAAAATACTTAATTTTAAATATGACATAGATTATTTATCACCTCGCATCACTGAGGCCAAAAAGCATTTTTGGCTCCGAACTTGCTCTTGCGTGGACAAAATTTAAAAATTCATCATTAACTGCATGATGCCGTAAGATAGTCATCAAACGTCCATGCTTCACATAGATGTTCCTTGTCCTTTGGAACCCTTGTCGCCCAATTGAAAGAAGCTTCAGTGACAGATTGCGAACGCCACACCACAAATCGGCGAGTCGCAACGGATTCGATTGAGTCAACTCGGGAATCGAGCACTCCATGTCGATTCTTCTACAAAACTGGGAATCATCCGATCCTAAAAAGGAATCGACAGTGAATCACCTCTATTACGTCATAAATCGCGATTCCAATCGTCCGATTCTAGAAGAGAATCTACGATTTTGAACAGTTAATCGCCCTTATTAGGTTATAAATCGCCATTCACCTTCTACACTTTCTCCAATTCTTGGATGTGGGACTTACGCTAAGCCATATTATATTGAAAATTCATACAATATAGGTAATTATTGTACAAAATTCTTTAGCACATGAAGGGTTGCCGTGGTTAGCAGTAGTGGTTCTTATGCGTGATGTCCCAAGTTTAAATTCTAGTTGGGACGTTATTATGCAAAATTCACTTTTTGTCTTCCAAAAAAAGTTTTTTAAAAAATAATATCATATAAGAAAAAGAAAGA
>NW_006499948.1:1338374-1349709 GCF_000471905.2 Amborella trichopoda | reverse complement strand
CATCCCAAGGGGTTTGCCTTGAACTCCTACTTCTTCTTCAGATTTGATGGTCGTGATAAGTTCCTCCAATTTTGGTGCCTTTCTTCTAGCAGAGATGGAAAATATAAAAGTCTCCCATGAATTAGGAAGATAATTCATTAAATGAATCACTTATATAAATTTATTGGGGCTTCATGCCTGTATCTTCCAAATCTCAGACTAGCGCACGAAACACGTGCACATGATCTGCAAACTTGGTACCTTCTACCATTTTTAAATCGTTGTACCTTCTCATAGCCATAGTTTGCTTCATGGGATAGGGTTCATCATACTCTCTTTCAAGTTTATCAAAAATCTCACTTGTAGTATAGATTGGCTCGTACTCAGAAACATACGAGTCAGTCATGACACATAAAAGAATATGGTTGCATCTCAAGTTCCTCCTCTTCAATTGGCGTACTCATCTTTGATTATTTGAGATGAGTCGTCAGTTGAACGATGAGGTCGAACCTCAAAGAGTACCTCATGCAAGTTTTCTTTAAAGAGCACAAATTTGATTTTTATTTTCCATGAAGCAAAGTTGGTCTCATCAAACCTTTCGATTATCAGGATCTCAGAGATGAAGGTACGAGCAACCATTATATTTATATTCTCAACCAAAAATAAGAAAAGACTCCGAATAGCAATTAAGTAAAACTAGCTCTGATACCAATGAAAGAAAGACCTATGTAATATTTTGCCGAGGAAATACAATTTTTTTTTTAAAAAATAATAATCACCCCTTATAATTTTGGCAATACGATCACTCATAGATGGTCTTATTACAAACAATAGAAATTCCAAAAATAAATAACACATCAATAAAATAAACCTCAACTACTTGATGTTATTCATACAACCTATTACTATGCTTGAGAATATAAAATAAAATAACAAACAATTAATAGAAAAGATGTCGTAGACTACCTCAATCAGGCTTTTTACACCCCCTACCGAGTCACCACATCCAATGGCACAGGATCAGCGGTCTAGCTTCAATCTCGAACCGAGAAAGCTAATTTTGGCCAAACTAGGTAACCCACCCTTAAATCTCTACAAAACCCTAACTCCAAAATAATTAAGCTCAAATTTTTCCAACTCTTATATTAGATCATGAGAGAGAGAGAGAGAGTCTCTATGTTAGGGCGTGCCCCCTAGGATCTTTTTAGAAGAGAGAGAGTAGAGAGAGAAAATCAAAGAGTAGAGAGAGAGGGGAATGGCCCCTAGGGAAAAGATAGAGAGTTTATGAGAGAGACAGAGATGTGTGGAGATGGGGGGAGAGCACCCCTATTTATAATGAAATTTAGGTTTAGGATTTTTATAGGGTTTCTCATAGTTTGCCTCTTTCTTGAGATTGAATATGGACCGTTGATCATGGTGACTTGTGTGATGAGAGATCTGAGCCATCCATTCCATAGATGGACTATCAACATTATGAAAGGTGCATGAACCATTATTCCCCTTTTCTTAAACCATTTTCCTATCAATATATTTAAATAAATTAAATCTATTAAAGACATAGTGCATACCATAAATTGCATATTTCGTATCATATTTTCCATAGGAATATTTCAATAATATCAAGTCAAGATATTCCTTCAATAATCAAGATAAGATATGGTCAATATTTCCTAATCAATATTTGACCATATGCTACAAGATATAGTTACCATATTGAATAAACTTGAAGACAAAGCAACAAGAGAAGGTATCCAAGGGTGGGGCGTGCGACCCATGTATGGAATGGGGCCCCACCTAATACCCACATGGTGGGCTCATGTGCACTATGGGCCCTCATATTTTTTTTTAATAAATATTTTAAAATTAAACAAATTGAATTTTAAAACATTATAACTTTGTAAATTAATAACTTCATTTTTATAAGTCCAAAAATAAGAATATCAAATGACTTATAAAAATTCAAATAATAAATCTAAAATAATTTAATAATAAAATGAACACAACTAACTTAATACGATGGGAAGTAGATCCATATGGTTCAGGAATTCAATCAACAATCACGGGGTACTCCACCTTCAACTGTGGACTACAGACCACACTTGCTTTATCGAACCGATCCAGTATTTCCTATGACCCACAGTCCAAGCAGGGGCTCATTAACGGGTCATCAACGTCTGGTCGATGAGCCAAGGAGTCACAATCCCAGTCTGGATTACAAGTCCTCCCCTAGAGACAAGTTAAGGTCACCACGACCTGATACGACCACATCTCTATGGCGCATAGGGGTATCTCCCGCACATGTATATGCTTCACCCAAAGGTGGATATCTAGCTTTCCCGAACGATCTATCTATATGTATGCCGTGTGATGGAAATGGATGAGTTTTTGGCCCGTGTATCTGTAGACCACACACAAGAGTCACACAGTCCCTCAGCACTCATCTAGGCATAAGCTCCGACCTCATCAAAGGCTAACCCAAAAACCTTTCTCGGTTTATTTTTTATGCCCAGGTACTTTGGGTTTTCCACCCAACTGGCCTAGATCGTTAACACAATCCAGTATCCGCAAATGTCATTTGCTTAGTATGGTCTTCGAGGGACCACACTCGCATTGAGTTCATGTTTCACTATTATAAATATTTTTCATTACACACTTATAATGCCTTTAACGACTACATATACGTAACACCGTGAACGTGCCTTGTATAAAATCATCAAGGACATATCTAGAGAGAGAGTTTCGTTGCTGTTAATGGTGTTAAAGAGTTTGGGGTTATGAGTTCCTTTTTCATCTCTCATGTGGTTCAGGCTTGCTCGCTCGCGGAGCTATTTCATCTTGATTCCTAAAGAGCGAAAGTGGATGCCTTCATATGAACTTTATCTCTATGTCTCACCTGCACACATCATCTGTGGCTAGGATGGATGCGTGAAGGTTGCCGTTAGGTGGCGATTTGTTTGTGAAATCTGCTGTGTTGATGGGGATTTGTTGATTCAAGGAGAAATCAGCAGCCGCTGTAGCCATTCGTCTTCTTGAGCTATGAATTCGTTACTTTAAAAGAGAGGTGGAGAGGGTTAAAATGGGAGGGCTGGAGGGTAAGGCGTGAGAGAGGGCTAATAAAAACCTAATACTATATGTGTCGATGACACATTGAAATAGGATGCCAACAAAACTCTTAACATACTAATCTTATGCCAACATCACCTAATAGTACATGTGTCCTTGACACATGAATTAAGATGGCAAAACAAAAACACTTAGCTTGCACATCATAGGGCAACGTCAAAAAGAGGAACGAGTGGTCCTCTTGGGCCATATTATAAAAGTGGTCTACTTTAGAAATGGTTTACAAAACAACCAAAATGAATACTCCTAACCGAAACCAAAGGATGCGTAAATTAATGGACCCATGGTGTTACATATACTATACTATATTATTAAGCAAGAATTAAAAGGTGGACACTGTCACAAAAAATAAAAAGGGACCCTAATTCATTAAAGATGGTAGGAGACATTCCCACCTTTAGAGAGGAGAGAGAAAAAGTAAAATATAAAAATATAATATATTGAATGAAAATATCAAATTCATAGGTTAATATTATATTATATTACCTACAACTTTTGTGCTCTATTCATATAACCATATCTCAGATTTTCTACTCGCATGGATACATAAATTGAAACTCCTTGTAAATAATAAAATTTTAGTTTTTTCTGTTAAAAATAATTTCCTTTATAATGTAGAAATACAGTGTAAATTTTAGTTAAAAATTACTATAAAAGCACCTACTACATTCAGAAAAAACTTCCTGAAAAAATAAATATATTTCAAACTTTCAATTAATATAGTATTATATTTACTTAAAAAATTAATGTATAATTTTTAAAATTGATATTTTTTATTTTGAAACTTCCTAAAAAAGATAATAGGAGCTCTATAATCTACCATTACATCTTCTTTGCAAGGTACACAACCTCATGCGCTAAAAACCAAAAATTTAATTATATCTACTAAAATTTCACTCAATTTCAATAACCTTTTGATATTATATGAGTCAAAACTTCATAGTCTAGCCCTAACACACATATGGATAAATTAAGAAAAATTTAATCCGAATATTATAATTTAAGTAATGGTAGTTCATCATATCTATAAAAAAAAAAATTACATTTGATTAAATTGTATATGTGAGCATACTATGAGCAATTTAATCAGCTGATCATAGTAAGTTATGATAATTGTTAAGATTTGTGAGAGCATACATGCACATACATTACAATTGAATGAGGAGAGAAGAAGAGATAGCACAATATTTATGTGGTTCGAAGCTTTACGTTGGGGAGAGAAGAAGAGAGAACACAATATTTATGGTTCGAAGCTTTACATGCATGAATCCAAAGCCCCAACGGGCTATATCTTCATTAATTTTGGATAAGGATTACATCAATAAGTGCCTCTATATATATAAAAGACAATCTCAATAAATCTTGGAGATAGGGGTAAATAATAGGAGGATTTATCACCAATAACTAACTTGATGACCAAAGACATTAAACTAACTTGATGATCAAGGAGAAGTAAATAATATGACGCCTTATCACCAATAACTAACTTCATAACCAAGTCTGTCGTGCTTAAATAGTATGCAAGAACGTGGTGATAACTATCAAGTCTGTCGTGCTTAAATAGTCTGCAAGATCGTGGTGATAACTAACTTCATGACCAAGTCTGTCGTGCCTAAATAGTCTGCAAGAGCGAAAAGCGAAGAGACACTGTCATGCTTAAATAGTCTGCAAGAGCAAAGAGATGTGATCCGGACACATGATCACCAAACTTGGTCTAAAGACGACCACTAAAAGTGCTACAAAGGCACAACGATTTAGTGGATTTAGTGGTCAACGAAACACGGCTCTGCAAGCTCTGCCACAAATAAAGTGTGAATTTAGTGGTCAACGAAACACGGCTCTGCCACAAATAAAGTGTGGATTTAGTGGTCAATGAAACACGGCTCTGCCACAAATAAAGTGGTAACGAACACTGAAAATTGGTAAAAATTTCTCCTTGAAAAATCCGCTAATCATTAATATGCTCCCCTGACGATGTCGTCACTACAATAATAGTGTGACAAATCCTCGAGTGCTCCCCTGACGATGTCACTACAACAATGGTGTGACAAGTCCTCGAGCAAATGATATGCGAGAAGATTGAAACAACGTACGAGACAACAGAAAAATACACGAATACCGGTAAAAACTAATGTTCTTGTCCACATATTGGTAGCGGTCATATTAGAGATGATGACTTGATCACTACTTATCTCATCTCCATATCTCCTATATTCTCCCTGCAAGTTGGATGTGCATGCGAAAGCACACCCAACTTACAAAATACAATTTTTTAGTACAAAAAAATACCAATGAAGTTAGGCTTCTAGATAATAGCCCACATCTTAAAAAAAAAAAAATACTACTCATTTTTTTTTTGTTCTTTTTTTTTTTTACAAAGCTTTGGGGCCAGATGCTTTTTTTTTTTTTTTTCTTTGAAACTTGACTCTTGTAAAAAAAATTATAGACAGCGAGAGAAAAAACAATCACCACGCACCAATGTGCCTAATTTTCCACATAAAAAATGAAAATAATAAAGGCCTTAGTTTAAGAGGATACTCAATTTACAAGGACATTCTTTAGGCTCGCGGTGGGGCGATATTCGGTAAGTTAAAGAGGATAATTTACAAGGGCATTCGTTAGGCTCGCGGTGGGGCGACATTCGGGAAACAAATGCCCCGATTTGTAATGAACACCCCACATGTTATAGAGCATCCTCGGCCCCATGGGCCGCATCCGCCATTGACGCACTCCAAGAAGTTTTCCGTCCAAATCATTTGCTGGAAAACCGGAAGGGCGGACCTTCTTATTTCGCTGAAAAATCCCGTGGCCGGATTTCTAGCCGGAAAATGGACCCCTTCTCTTTTCTTCTCCTGTTTCCATACTCTTTATCTTCTATGAGTACAACTTCCTCATAACGTAGGCTTCAGCTTGAAATCCAAGACGGCTTCAGCCTGAAATCGAAGCCATTGCCGGAGATTCGCCAAAAAAAGCAGGAAATTTTGTTGAAGAGAGAGCTGACTGTAGAGAGAGAAGATTTGGGTAGGAGATAGAGAGAGAAACCAGAGGAAGGTGTAGAGAGAGAAAGGAGAGACGGGGAAGATAGGACCGAGACGGGGAAGATAGGACCAACATTGAAGAAAGATTCGACCGAGAGTCGAAAGATAGCAGGGCGAAGATGATCAGGCCCGATACTGATGAGATCCATGAGTCCAGCGCGGCCATAAAACTTGACAAGGAACACAATGGCGTTGGCCTGAGACTCAGGGTTCTTAATCCATTAAAGACATGGCCTTATGCTGCAGTTCTCACTGCAACCCTTACGAAGAACCCTACAACCATTGTAACTCATTCTCATGGTGACCACTCCAGCTAGAGAGAGAAACAAAAAATGGTTAAGGTATGAATGGTAGAGAACAAACATGTAGAGAGAGGGGTCACTAGCTGCTTGCGAATTGCTTCACAATGCCGATCTTGGTTGAACCCGCACCACAGGCTGTGTGGAACAATCTTGCACTCAATCTACTTCACAAAGTCACCAAGGCAACCGATGAAAAAGCAAAGAAACTCAAGTCCGTACTCCAAGACCTTTTAGTTTATTTAGGAAGAAGATCTATGAATATAGCCAAAGCAACATTTCCTTACCATTAGCGTTGCAAAGAAAAAAAAAAAAGGGTATGCGTTGCAAACCATCAGCCAAATAGAACTTTTTAGTAATAGCGTTGCAAACAGTTCAGTTTTGATAAAAAAGGGTATGCGTTGCAAACCATTAGCTGTTAAATAGCAACTTTTTAGCAATAGCGTTGCAAACAGTTTTGATTTCTAGAAAGAAGCAACTTTTTAGCAATGGCGTTGCAAACAGTTTTGATTTATAGAAAGAAGCATTTTTGGGTATACAAAGCGGTTGCAACGACCTTATTTCATGCAAATGGTTTACAACGACAAAAATACTTAGCTTAGAGAGAAGGCGCAAAAACGCAACTTGGGTATGCAAAAGGGTTACAACGACCTTATTTCATGCAAATGGTTTACAGCTACAAAAATATTTAGCTCAGAAAGAAGGAACAAAAACACAACTTCAAAGGGCTCGACTAGGTACGCCTTAAGAAGAGAGAAGGAGCAAAAACACAGCTTCAAAGGGCTCGACTAGGTACGCCTTAAGAGCTTCTTGGAGAGTGAGAACAACATAGCTTCGGCCATCAATAAATCGTTAGAGATAGATTAGCCTGCTCTGATACCTTGTTAAGATTTGTGATAGCATACATGCATAGATATTGAATGGGGAGAGATAGCATATATGCATAGATATTGAATGGGGAGAGAAGAAAAGAGCAGTGAGAGCATGCACAAACATATTGAATGGGGAGAGAAGAAGAGAGAAGTGAGAGCATGTACAGACATTAAATGGGGAGAGAAAAAGAGAGAACACAATATTTACGTGGTTTAGGTCGAAGCCTTACGTCTACGAATCCAAAGTCCTAAAGGGCTACATCTTCACTAATTTTAGACAAGGATTACATCAATAAGTGCTATATAAAGGACGTCCACTAATTTTAGATAAGGATTACATCAATAAGTGCTATATAGACAACGTCCACGAATCCGAAGCCCCAACGGGCTACATCTTCACTACTTTTAGATAAAGATTACATCAATAAGTGTTATATAGAGGACACTACTAATTTTAGATAAAGATTACATCAATAAGTGTTATATAGAGGACGCTATATAGAAGACGTTCACGAATCCGAAGCCCCAACGGGCTACATCTTCACTAATTATAGATAAGGATTACATCAATAAGTGTTATATAGAGGACAATCACAATGAGATAGATGTAAATAATAAGAGGCCTTATCACCAATAACTAACTTGATGACCAAGTAATTTGACTTGATTTCTTCTTATCTTCAACAATATTTATATTTTATTGTTGATATTTTAACTTTTGTGCATAAATCTTGGCCAATCAAAATAGGGTGCAGTTTGCATACGGATGCATCCATAGCTATAGAGTTAAGGTTGAAACAACCGTCACCGTTCAAGCATTTCAACGGTGCATATTGCACTAAGACCAAGGGGAAGACTGGCACTTAATGGTGCCTTGGTTTCTTTCCCTGTACCCCAAAATGGTCTTTTCCCTGTACCCCAAAATGGTGTAACGGGACAGGAAGAAGATGTAACTAGAGAGAGAAAGTTTCCCTTTATGCCAAAACGGTGTAATGGGACAGGAGGAAGATGTAACTAGAAAGAGAAAGGAAGAGGTAACTAGAGGAGAAAGGAAGAGGTAACTAGAGAGAGAGAGAGGGGAGAGCAGTGGTTCAGTAGAGAGAAAAAATACATTTGCCTAAGGTGAAGTAACTAGCTGGAGCCATGAGGGAGATGTAATAAGAGAGAGACGAGGAACTTATGTGAGTAAAGAGAGAAGAGGTGGAGATGATCCGAAATTCAGAGTACGGATGAGCTTGAGGTGGCATTATTCTTCAAAACAGTGTTGTATCGGGCTGGTTATGAAACCGTGCCCTTATGGTTTTCGCTGGAATTTTGTTTCGGGGGTTTTCTTTGCTGCTATTTCTGTCTCAACCAATATTCTATGTTTTATGAATGGAAATAGGGCAAAATCTCATCTAGGGTTTCATTCCTCAATTTCTAGAGAGAGAAAGGGATGATTGATCTAATCTCAGTTCTAAATCCATGCCTCAATGAAGCGAATTAAGGGTTTGTTTTATTGGTACGTGTGGGTGGCCATGGGGCCTTTAAACGTGTCATGTTTCTCTATCTTATAATTTAACATTTATCACAAAAAATAAAGGCTTTTTTAGAGAGAGAATATGTCCTCATCTAACGGGTAAATGACGACTACCCACCTTTCAGGAATTGTAGGCCACGTTTTCTCAAAGATTTCAAGAGGAAGCCGAACGTTAGAGAATGACCTCCTTCATCCCTCTATAACTAGGCATTTCATGGCTATGGAGAGGCATACATTTATCTTTTAAGTTCTCATTGTTTTGGAAATCTTGACCTCTGCGATCCACAGACTCATAACATTGGCCTCGACTTCTGAAAACTTGGTGGGTCCATCTCTTCCCTCAAAATTGGTATAAGAGCGAACAATATTAAGCACTTCACTGGACCTTTTCGCTTTAGGGAAAGGTTTCTTAGTTAATTTACCAAAAATTCATAGCTCGCATGTTTTGAGTACAATTTCTCCTAAATTGGAGAGTAGGCTTATTTTAACTATTTGATTCATTTTGTCTTTATTTATATGTTTTAACCTTAAGTGCCATAAATATGAATCATCCACACACATATACAAAAGTATCAAAAGAGGCATCAGAATAACCAGCAAAAGAGATGAACTATCATTAATATTCAATCGGTACAAATTGTAAACTTTAGTACCATACACCAATGCTCTAGAATGCTTCCCAATGGTGATCCGACTAGACCTGAACCTTATTTCATAACCCTTGTTATCTAGCCTAAGGACAGAAATCAAATTGCGCATCATATTGGGTGCATATAACGTGTCAGTCAATAAGAGATTTGTTTCTCCTGGTAAACACAGCTTAAAAGTACCGACACCTAGTACACCGCAGTAGGTGTCATTTCCCATGTAAATTCGTTGGTTACCGGCTGCAATTTCCTTCAATTCTGTGAATCCGTCCTTGGTCCTCGAGACATGTTGAGTGGAGGCTGAGTTGACCCACCAATTTCTCAAGTCATGGTCGGCAACTATTGATTCTAGGACTACGCAGATCAAGTCTTTTCTTTTATTTTGATTATTTCGAACATGGTTGTTATTCTGGTTCTTATTTTATTTTTCAGCTTAGGACAATTAAACTTGATGTGCCCAATTTTTTTATAATAAAAACAGGTCTTCTCAACCTTATTATTTTGATTTTTAAAATTTTCCCCCTTTCCCTTATACCTATTATTATTTTTATTATTGAAAGATTTCTTGGGGATCTGAAAAGATGAACTTTAGGTAAAGTGGAGCTCATATGACTTCTTTCACATTCTTCTCTCCACTTCAATACTGAGATGCATGGGAAGATTTAACATGGTTATACATTGTGCAAAATGGTTCAATGCAATTACAACAGACTCCTAAGATGGAGGGAGACTGGTAAGGACAATGAACACTTGCATGCGATCGGGGACTGGATTCCCGGCTGTAGCAAGGTCTTTTATGAACACTGTCATTTTATTGACATACTGGGTCACTGAGTCTGATTCTTTCATTATGCAAGAATTGTATTTTTCTAACAACAATTGTACATGAGTCTCAGAAAGTGGTCCCATATTTTTCAGAAAGGGCACACATCATGCTTTGAGCTGTAGTGTGATCCTCAAAGACTCTAATTAAATCATCTTTCATAAAGCTCAACATAGTAGTCCTAGCTACTTTGTCATCTTCTAATCATTTTTCAAGCCGCCTTCTAGCTTGACCATTGGCATTAGGCTCTAAGACTGGTGGTTATGTTTCTAGGACATAATCTACTATATCTTAGAAAAGAATATATCTAATTTTTCTTTTCCACATAGAAAAATTGGTCCCATTGAGTTTTTCAAATTTGGATAGTTCTGACATGACTAGCCTAGATGCCATTTTGAATTTTTAGATAATATCTAAAAGTTCAAAAAGATTAATTGTATTTAAAAAAGGGTTGTCTGCTAGCTAAATCAATAGGTCTGCTGATTCTCAGTGAGCTGCAACCTCAAAGAAAAATTTTATCGAACAATTTATGTTCGCACTGCTGTGATGCAACAAAAAATTGATAAAGTAAGGCAACAACTACTTTATGTCAAATCTTGCATATGAATATTTTTCATAAATATATGAATATGTTTTAGCACAAGAGAGAGAATTTATAATGATATTTAATATTTTTCAACAAAAATTTTGCATAACATAAATCAAAAGAAAAAAAAATGAGTTCACAAAAATCAAGATCATGAAAATTTCTTACTTAAAAAAAACCAAAGCATAGAATAATCAAGGCAGTGACAATTATGATGCAAATAAAATATATAGAAAATCCCTAAATTATAAGCCACACAAAAAAAAAATGCATGCAATTGATATGTCAACCTTTACTCCAATATAATTGTTGTGTGCATAATAATATATATATATATATATATATATATATAATCTAAACTTCACAACCTTCAAATTACATAGGTTCAACATAAAGAGAGTTGTGAAGGGTGGATTTATTAATTTTGTAGTCTAATTTTTTAAAAAGTT
>NW_006499948.1:1293347-1324989 GCF_000471905.2 Amborella trichopoda | reverse complement strand
ATATATATATATATATATATCTAATTATTTATATTAAATTAAAAATAATAACCTGAAGTCTTCTCTCGAATCGGCCGAAGCACCGGAGTGTTTCATTTTTCTCATCAAACCGAAAAAGGCCCTGAAGCAAATATGACAAATTTGATTATTAGCGTATTTCCAAATTTTCTGATCATTTGGAGTTAGTTTGACCTGCTTTTTATCCATGGTGGAGGTCAATACCTATTTAGATCAGTTGTAAAGCTCTGTTCATCAGATAAGCCAACATTTACGTCTTTTGATTAACATTTCTCCCAAACTATGAGGATTTTTATCATGAAATTTAGCGGAAGTATTCCTCACTCAATTCTTATCAACCATAAGAGGTTCATTCCTCATTGATTCGGATACGGGAAGTGATTTGAGCCGTAATGGATGTCATATTAACAGACAACGGTATGGTTGTCGATCTATTCTTCAAACTGAGATATCTCCCAATTCTTGAGAAGTTTGCTCATGAAATTTTATGGACATATTACTATGAATTGCTCTAACAATCCTAGAAAAGTTCCCCGGCTGATATATGTGAAAGAAAGTGACGTAAGAAATAGGGAAAATTACAAAAAACCTCAAGACTCTTTCTATTCAACTTACCCCCAACTTAACTTTTTCTCTCACTTTTTTAAAAAGTGACCTAAAAATAAGAAAAATTACAAAAACACTCAAAAACTCTTTCTATGCAACTTACGCCAACTTAATTTGTTCTCTCACGTTTTTCTCCAAATTACACTTTCTATCTTTCTATGCAAATACCCTCGAACCAAATAAAAAATAAAAAAAATGCCTAAACTACTCTCCCTTACTTTACCCACGCCTCTCTCTCCTCTATCCCACCAAAATAAGGGTTCCGGTACTATGTAAGTGAGGTCTAGAAATAGGGCTCCAAAACTGTGTACGGTGCGATCCGGCAATAGGACTCCAGCACTATGTAAAGTGTAGTCTGGAAGTTGCAAAAGGCGGTCCGAGAGTTGCAAAGGGCAGTCTGGCAGTAGATATTACTGGAGTCTAGGACTTCGGCACTTTGTAAAAGACGGTCCCGCAGTACTTAGTTTCGGTTCGGTAGTTGTCTTAGGGTGGTCCGACACTTCGGCAATGTGGTGTCTAGGACTTCTTCACTATGTAAAAGGCGGTCCCGCAGTACTCAGTTTCGGTTTGGTAGTTGTCTTAGGGTGGTCCAGCACTCTGGCAATGTGGTGGTGCACTCCAACAATGTGCTATTGGGTCCAAAAGTCAACGTCACATCTGGTCCAAAATAATTTTTGTGTACGGGAAAGACATTTCCGTCTAAAAATGAACTTTTTTTTTTGGGGGTATTTGCATAGAAAGTTTGTTATGGGAAAAAAATGAGAGAAAAAGTTAAATTGAGGGTAAGTTGCATAGAAAGTGTGGTCTTGAGTTTTTTTTTTGTAATTTTCCCTAAAAAATAAGGAGATGATGGGGTAACTTCAATGACCTATATCTCCTTTAAATATAATTCACTCATCTTTGAGCATTCTATATGTAAAATATTAGAGTATAAGACTTCATAATGTGGGAGAGATTTGAAGAAAGGCAAATGATGCTCATCTGTTATTTGCATGGTAGCTAGTTTGAGGTGGATATGAGCTTGAGATTTTTGGGGATATTCCTATGTTTTAGGTGTTGATAAGCTTGAGATCATTTAATTTACATCTTGTCACGTTTTTATGAGAGAAAGAAGTTCCAACATGGGTGTTTATCACATCTAAAATCATCATTATCTCTTAGTTGTTCTACATAACCAAGGGAGGCAATCATCATTATCTCGTAGTTGTTCTACATAACCAAGGGAGGCAATTGGGTCAACTAATACAGAAAAAATATATATATATACATATTATTAGTTTTTTTGAGTTTATCTTTTAACTCAAAAATAGGAGGTGCGCAGGGCATATTTTTTGCGTGAATTAATATTGATCAATTGGTTGGTTAGTTAGGAATATAAATAAGATAAATTAAATTTAGGGGGTTTATCTTTTGGCAATGTGGCTATCTATCGAAGATGGTAGGTATGGGTAAAACATGGCTATCTATTGAAAAGGGGAAGGCTCGGGATAAAACATGGCTGGGTTAAGAGAGAGAAAAATAGGGGGAGAGATAAAATAGGAAAGTCCATTGTTTATCTTCTTTCTTAATTTTTTTTGGGTCTATTTAAAGGGATATCTCCCTTCATTGTGAAGGGGGTGTGAATGAGTTAATAAAATTAGGTCTCATGAAGAGATTATTTTGGGATGGATTCTACTGCAAACCTTGAGAGATGATTTTTTCTCTCAACCTTTCTTTTTTATTGTTATATTTTTTATTGTTATTTTTATTGTTTTATTTTCTCCCTGCATCAATTGGTATCAGAGCCAGGTCAGATCAGAGCAAGTTAGATCTACAGAGAAGTAACGGCCAGAGATCCGGTTTGTTTTACAATGCCACCAAAAGTTAATCAAGCTAATCATGCTCTTTTGGATGATCGTAAAATTTTGACTAAAGCCCTAAAGGATTTTCGAACTGAAGTACCTGAAATGAATCAGGAGATGAATCAGAGATTGCAGCAATTGGAGAATAACCTTATTTGTGAAGAAGGTCAGGAATTCCGCGACAAATCCAGGGTATTGATTCCGATCGTAATGAAGATTACAGGTCAGATCCGCGTCTTATAGAGCAATCACGTCCTATAGAGCAACCACGAGATTTTGGTATTAAAGTCGACCTCTCAGAATTTCACGGTAAGCTCTACATCGAAGGCTGTATTAATTGGTTAAGTGCAATTGAGAATTATTTTGAATGGACTGAATTGCCAGAGAAATGTAAGGGTAAACTTGTTGCTACCAAGCTCCGTAGGTAAGTTACAGCCTAGTGGGAGCAAGTTCAATAATCCCAACTTCATATTAGGAAAGGAAAAATTATTGACTGGCAAAATATGAAAAAGAAGTTGAAAGAAAATTTTCTTCATACAGATCATGAGCAAATTTTTTTTCAAAAACTCCAAAATCTTCGACATAATGAAAAAAAAAAAAAAAGATTATACTAGGGAGTTTTATCGATTAGTTACTCAAAATAACCTCAAAGAGACGGAAGGACAAAAGATTGCTCGATATGTAAATGACCTTCAACCTACCATTAGGGATGAAGTTTTTCTACATTGACCATGGACTTTAAATACCAAGGGTGCACCGATAAACGATTTTACACCAGAATGAGGTTTTACACCAACCGAACTTTAATGAAGAAAAAAAAGATACTGCAAAGTTTGTGTATTATCGATGCAACGAACCAAAACATCATTCATTTGAATGCTCAAAAAAGAAGATGAAAGTACACTTGATTAAGGAACAGGAATGAGTTCTAGAAGATCAAATTCAAGAAATAGTTCTCCATGGTTATGAAGAAGGAGATCCACTTTGAATCAAGCTCAAGGTCGAGCTTCCCCCAACCCCGGGAGAATGATGTAGAAAAAAACATTTATTATTAGTTTTTTTGAGTTTATCTTTTAACTCAAGAATAGGAGGTGTGATCAATGGGTTGGTTAGTTAGGAATATAAATAGGATAAGTTAAATTTAGGGGGTTTATCTTTTGGCAACGTGGCTATCTATTGAAGAGGGTAGGCTATGGGTAAAACGTGGCTATCTATTGAAGGGGAAGGCTTGAGATGAAATGTGACTAGGTTAAGAGAGAGAAAACTAGCGGGAGAGATAAAATAAGAAAGTCCATTGTTTATCTTCTTTCTTAATTTTTTAAATTTCTCTATGTAAAGGGATATCTCCCTTCATTGTAAAAAAGGTGTGAATGAGTTAATATTTTTTTTTTTTGTCTATTTTAAGGGATATCTCCCTTCATTGTAATAGAGGTGTGAATGAGTTAATAAAATTTGGTCTTGTGAAGAGATTATTTTGGGGTGGATTCCCTTACAAACCTTGAGAAAGTGTGTATTCTCTCAACCTTTCTTTCTTTATTGTTATTTTTTTTTGTTTTATTTTACACCTTACATCATCGACCCACCAACCCGACGAGTCGATTAGAATCAGGTTTGGGTCTGGGTCCGGTCCAAGTTTTGGACCCAGCATGTTGGGTCAGGATCCAAATGACTTGGACCCAGGGTTGGGGTCCAAATGACTCGGTCCCAACCCATTGACACCGCTATATATAAGCAAATTATAACTGTTGGAGCTAAGGGAAATATATATTTCCATATCTTACAATCTTTTTGGAAACGAAATGCTTCTTATACGCACCCTCTGCAATTCCAAGGACTTCAAAGGCTTCATCAAGATAAAAGATAACTTAAGATTGAAACTCAACCCAGAGCAAAAGGTTGAAGAGAACAAAACCAGCTGAGCAACCTTGCATCAATAGAGGCATTTATACAGCTCTGAGGTCAATGATTGTAACTTTTTGATTTGTAGGCTTTCGTGCAGCAATTGCTTCTTGCTTTTGAGCCGGTTCGTTCACTCAAAGAACTGTTGCTGGTTTTGTAATAGCTACAATACCGGAATCAAGAATATTTGATGTTGTTCATACAAGATTGATGTAAATGAAACATGAAACCTAAAGTTCCTAAAACTCTGCCCTACCCATCTCTATATACCAAAATATCTTGGTCCTATGTAGCCTTGAGAGAATTTGTTACTATATGTGTTTGTTCCTTCTCTATTGAATAGTATTCAAAAGGAGTCATATCATATCAATTCAAGTACGTTTGGTGCAAAAAGTGATACACCCAAGGACCAAGTGTATATCCAGCCCAGGGTTTGGGTTCTACATGATCGAGCCAAGGCCTGGGTTGCATGCCATAGTGAGAGTGACAAAGATTAAGTCCCTCACTGCATCTGCTCTTATAATCCCTTGGAATCTATGTCCTACTCCAAGCACGCACCTGCTACTGTGGGGGCTTAGAGATCTATACCTATTGGGTGAGTGGGGCTATAAAAGGCCATATGAGTGGTTGTAATTAAACATTTTGATATAATAGAACATGAACTCAATGGGAGTGTGGTCCTATAACTATAACATTTGCTGATACCGAACTGAGCTTTATGAACTAGGCCAGGTTGAGAAAAACATATGTTACCTGGGCATAGAAAACTATACTATCCGATAAGAGTTTTAATGGAAACTATCTGATAAGGGTTTTAATAGGTCATCCCTTGATGATGTCCGAGTATGCTCGGATGAATGTGTCGCCCTTGTGTGTGATGGTGGCCTTCAAAGACGGGGCCAAAGCTTCACCTATATATCATCACACGATATGCACATATGATAGTCGTTTTGAGAAAGCGTACCACCTTTCAGGGTGAAGCTTATACATGTGCGAGACATACCACTAATGAGCACCTGCATGGACAATAGGTCATGGCAACACTGGGTCGGTTAACATTGGGTCTGTTTGGAAAAGCAAGTGTGGACCCATTGGTAATACTGGGTCGGTTTGAGAAAGTAAGTTTGGACCGCAGTCAACATTTAAAGGTGGAGTGCCCCAATGTTTTATTTATTTAATTCCTAGACCATATGGATCATTTTCTCATCTAATGAATTTAATTATATTTGTTTTAATGATATATAATTTTTAGAATTGTTATTTGAATTTTTCTAATATCTTTGGATATTTTATTGATCAAATTTGAATTTATAAAAACATAGATATTGATTTTAGATTGATTAATTATTTAAATTGAGTTTTATGAATTTCTAAATATCATATAATATTTTAATTTGATTATTGCATGGGAGACCCAATAAGCTATATGGGACCACCATTGCAATGTGGGTGGGGCCCATGAGTGCCACCTTGTCACGCCCCACTCTAAGGAGCTTTCTATTTTGTTTGATCAAGCTTTGGCTTGAAGAAAAAGCTTTGTGATGTTTTAGAAAGTATTTGCCTTGAGGAAGTTTTGAATGATCTTGTGCACAATATTATGATTGAATTAATTTATTTAATTTCTATTGATGGGAAAATAGTTTGGGAAATGGAGGATAAAGGTTATAGCACCTTCCATATGATGTTGATAGCCCACAAGTCACCCAAGATCAATGGTGAATATCCTCTTTTGAGTTTGATATCGAACACATTAAAGGAAATACTAATTATTTGCCTGCTTTTTTAACCCGTGAGAATGACACCAATAACACCCAAAGGGACGGGAAAAATGGATATAGTCCCAGTACAGGGACAGGGAAACCCCATAATAACCTCTCCAACAACTCCAAACCAATTAGTTAAATAGCAGGCTCAAGAAATAGTCTTCTCCCCTGAAGCAATACCAATACCTAATAATTCAAAAGGAGAAAAGACAAGGTTTATCGAAACCTCCTTTATATCTACAATAATAATAGAAAATATTCATAAGGATAAAGATCCAAATGAAATAGCCAATATTTATTTGAATAATCATTTTGACCAATCTTATATTGATAAACCTCGAAAATGGTTTGAAGCCATCCTATTAGAAACGGGATCAATTACATTGGTCCATTTCTATAGGAAAAATACAAATACAATAGCATACTCCAAACTTCAGATACGAAAAATAATATCATATGAAGAATGGGGTATGCATCCAACAAAAACCAGAAGGCTACAGGCAGAAGGATTTAATAATAGATATTTTAGATATGCTGATTATATAACAGCCTGGAATAAAGTTTTTCTCTTCCAGAATAATAATAATTCCCACACGTGGTTCATCCAAATAAAGATACCGATAATTGGAGAATTTCCCAATTGGTTCAAACGCTGGTTCCAATTTTGGGGATCAGGCACAGAAACATTACCACAAAAAATACAAGCTTCACAAAAGAAGTTTATAGAATTCAATAATAATAATACAAATATAGATCTACATATGTATTTCATGGCTATGTATCAGATACCACAGATTATGAAGTGGTCTTATCAGATATCAGAAGATTATATACAAACATGGGAATATATTCCTGAACTAGGAAGACAAATATATATAAAATGGTGGGATGTCTATGAGAACAAAGCTTTAGACCCAAATAATATCAAAAAAAAAAACGTCCCCATCAGCTCTTCAGATACAGGGATCAATATGTCAGAATATATAAATAAAATACGACAGCAAAATCCCTCAGCAAGCAAGAAAGAACTTAAAAGAAAACTGCTCCAACTATTTGAAGAAGAGGAAGAAATCCTATCAACATCAACACAGAATGACGAAGATTACGCCCAAGACAAAGAAGACTGTGAACTCCAGCAACCTCGGCCCGATTTTCTATAAACCCAAATAATGCCGCTAATAATAGACAATGATTTACACTATTGCTGGATGTTGCCGACAATGCTTTACACTATTGCTAGATGTTGCTGACAATGCTTTATGCTATTGCCAAACAGCTTCCAGAAACTGCAAAATATATCCACTGTTGCCAGACGCTACTGACACTAATATCTCTACTGTTACCAGATACTGCCAAAAGCCACCGACAACTTTCACTGTGCCACCAATAATACCACCAACAGCTTTTCACTGTTGATCCGCCTTTTGTCACCTCAAGCCACTGTGCCACCGACGAATCTTTTGAGCTGGCGTCTGTAATCATAAAGCCAAGTTAATAAACCTTTGAGGTCCGTGGTTTATAAAAGGGGAAAGAAGACATGAATCCGGAGCATCTGAGGAATACAAGTGCTCTCTCGTCTGAAGCTCTCTTCTCTCTCTTCTGAAGCTTTCTCAGACCTTCTCTGCTCCACTCTCGTCTGCTGATAGTTACCTCAGCTCTCAGTCCTCTTGGGTACCTGTCCTCTCTGAGCTTCTGCTTATAGTCCATAACTCTGCAAACTTCCTCTGCTCTGCAATAATACTCTCTCTTATACTACTCCACTACCAGCCACTTCGGTTATCAGCTCTCTCTGGTATGAGTTCTTTTTTGTGTTTTTTCCTCTCTACTATAAGTTTGTAATTTCTTTCTGTAACCTTTCTGTTACAGCTGTCTCCATCTACATGTTTTCTCCAGCCTCTCTCTATTATTTCTCCTCTGACTTCTCAACACCATTCTCTCAGCTTTTCCCTACTCTCTCTTAGTTCAATTCTACTCTCTTCCTGACTTAGACCTCTCTCTGTGCTCCCAGACATCCTTCTAAATCTTCAACCGTCTCTCCCTATCATTATTACTCTCTCTCCTCTACTGCTACTGTACTGTTTCTTTCTTTCTTTATCTTTTCTTTTACTACTATATATCGGGTGGTGTATCTAGCCACAGCGAATCTTTAAATTGTGAGAAAATATATGTGTGATTGTAATATAAACTCTCTACTGAGTTATTGCCCTGAAGAGTGGAAATTGTTCTCTAGTTATTGCAAGTATTCAATGTAAGTGTTCTTTTTCTATCATGCAAATTAGATTGCTAGTTTGCCTAAAATTTAGATATACAACTTACATTAATTGGTTTGTAATAGATGTATCTCCAGTTTTATTTGCTATTTGTCTGCTAGCATATTTTATCATAAAAATCTGTGTACTGGCCTTTCTCTGCAGTACGGGTCACGACGAATTTTAGTTTCAATTCTCAGAGTTATCTTGAATGATAAATTTTATTATGTTTTTAGCCTTTAGAACAGTTCCTAGAGCTACAGTTCACCACTATAAAACTAAACCTATGGCTCTGATACCAAACTAACCAGGATCTATTAACCAGGATCTATTTAGTATTTATTTTAACAGGCACAATCTAACTAATTCTATTCAATTTAGTCTAACAATCTATTCAATTCTTTTCAATTTATTCTAACAATACATTAATTTTCATGATAAAATATGCTAGCAGACAAATAGCAAATGAAATTCGAGATACATCTATTACAAACCAATTAATGTAAGTTGTATTTCTAAATTTTAGGCAAAGTATCAATCTCATTTGCATAATAGAAAAAGAACACTTACATTGAACACTTGCAATAACTAGAGAACAATTTCCACTCTTCAGGGCAATAACTTGGTAGAGATTCTATATTACAATCACACATATATTTTCTCACAATTTAATGATTCGGTGTGGCTAGATACACCACTCGATATACAGTAGTAAAAGAAAAGATGAAGAAAGAAAGAAACAGTACAATAGTAGTAGAGGAGAGAGAGTAATAGTGATAGCTGAGAAGGGAGAGACGGTTGAAGATTTAGAAGGATGTCTGGGATCAGAGAGACAGGTCTAAGTCAGGAAGAGAGTAGAATTGAACTAAGAGAGAGTAGGGAAAAGCTGAGAGAATGGTGTTGGGAAGCTAGAGGAGAGAAATAATAGAGAGACGCTGGACAAAACATGTAGATGCAGACAGCTATAGCAGAAAGGTTACAGAAAGAAATTATAGACTTATAGCAGATAGAAAAGAACTCATACCAGAGAGAGCTGATAACCGAAGTGGCTGGTGGAGTAGTACAAGAGAGAGTATTATTGCAGAGCAGAGGAAGTTTGTAGAGTTATGGACTATAAGCAGAAGCTCAGAGAGGACTTGTACCCGAGAGGACTGAAAGCTGAGGTAACTATCAGCAGAGGAGAGTGGAGCAGAGAAAGCTTGAGAAAGCTTCAGAAGAGAGAGAAGAGAGCTTCAGAAGAGAGAGAAGAGAAGAGAACTTGGCACTGGGGGAGAGCACTTGGACTCCTCAGATGCCCCGGATTCATGTCTTCTTTATAAGCCCTTCTATACCTATTTTAAATTTTTCTTCCTTTTGAAGGGTAAGAATATTAAAATCTGAATCCGAAGGGGTAGGTTCATTAGTTGATGAACTTGGTTCACAAGCCTTATAAATCGGTCGTTGTATATTACTATTTGTTCTACTCAATCCATCTAATATAGGTCTTTGTGGGATAGACGAGGTTGAATGCCTAGAAGGTATAGAGAGTCTAGATGGTGTACATATAGATTCTTCAGATAAGTTAATTCTGGTACGTCTATTCAAATTAAATTGTATTTCGATATCACCGTCTGGATATTTAATGATTTGATCTGGTTCTCTATTGATTGGAATTTTAGCATGTTGGTTCTCACAGTGTAAGGACCAATTTTCTGGTAAAGTTATTTCGGACCAACTAATAGATTTTGGTATGACTGTTTTAGATTTTCCCATATTAGTATGGAAAACACAGTTTGTCCTTTGGTGTCCATTTGGAGGGTATTAGGACATAAGGTGTTCATAACCTTATAGCATATTCTGTATACTAGGGCAATATTTTGTGATCCAGGGTTCATGTCAAACCCTTGGGTCTTTATATTGAATGTAAGGACCTTTAAAAGATTAGGGTCCGTTAAGGAGATGAAATAATTTGAGAAACAATTAAAGTATTTAGGTCCATTGCAAAGACCGGATTCTATTATCCCTAATAGGGAATCTGAGAACTTATTATGTCTATCATCTCGTAAACATTGTAAGACAGAATTGTTTAGACCTAGTTGTGTTAAAGGTTTTATGGCAATCTGTATAAGTCCTATATGTAGATACTTATATTCTTTAGCCTTATGATTTTGTATCAACCTATCAAATAGTAATTGGAAGCTTTCTTGCTCATTATTTATGGATATACTTTGTTCTACTGTCTTTATGGCATAACTAGACTTGAATTCAAAAGATCCTTTTTTATATATATCTGTTATAGGTACCTTAGGGATATTCCAATTCTGTATTTTTCGTTCTATATTATCTATAGTTAATTCTTCTTTATTTTTTACTCGTAGTGTACTGTTAGATATAGATGTTGTTCTATTAGATAGAGTCCTAATAAAATTTACCATTTAAGGATAACGGTAGAAAAGTTGAGTCAGTCGGAAACAGTCCATGTGCCTTTTCAGCGGCTCTCCCTGGCCTTTCTCGGCAGTACGGGTCACGACGACTTTTAGTTTCAATTCTCGGACTTATCTTGAATGATAAATTTTATTAAGTTTTTAGCTTTTAGAACAGTTCCTAGAGCTACAGTTCACCACTGTAAAACTAAATCTATGGCTCTGATACCAAACTAACCAGAATCTATTAACCACGATCTATTTAGTAGTTATTTTAACAGGCACAATCTAACTAATTCTATTCAATTTATTCTAACAAACTATTCAATTTATTCTAACAATACACAAATTTTTATGATAAAATATGCTAGCAGACAAATAGCAAATAAAACTGGAGATACATCTATTACAAACCAATTAATGTACGTTGTATTTCTAAATTTTAGGCAAAATATCAATCTAATTTGCATAATAGAAAAAGAACACTTACATTGAACACTTGCAATAACTAGAGAACAATTTCTACTCTTCAGGGCAATAACTCGGTAGAGAGTCTATATTACAATCACACATATATTTTCCCACAATTTAAAGATTCGGTGTGGCTAGATACACCACCCGATATACAGCAGTAAAAGAAAAGATAAAGAAAGAAAGAAACAGTACATTAATAGTAGAGGAGAGAGAGTAATAGTGATAGCTGAGAAGGGAGAGACGGTTGAAGATTTAGAAGGATGTCTGGGAGCACAGAGAGAGGTCTAAGTCAGGAAGAGAGTAGAATTGAACTAAGAGAGAGTAGGAAAAAGCTGAGAGAATGGTGTTGAGAAGCCAGAGGAGAGAAATAATAGAGAGAGGCTGGAGAAAACATGTAGATGCAGACAGCTGTAACAGAAAGGTTACAAAAAGAAATTACAGACTTATAGCAAAGAGAAAAAAACACAGAAAAGAACTCATACCAGAGAGAACTGATAACCGAAGTGGTTGGTGGAGTAGTACAAGAGAGAGTATTATTGCAGAGCAGAGGAAGTTTGCAAAGTTATGGACTATGAGCAGAAGCTCAGAGAGGACTGGTACCCGAGAGGACTGAGAGCTGAGGTAACTATCAGCCGAGGAGAGTGGAGCAGAGAAGGTCTGAGAAAGCTTCAGAAGAGAGAGACGAGAGCTTCAGAAGAGAGAGAAGAGAGCTTCATAAGACAGAGAAGAGAAGAGAACTTGGCTTTGGGGGAGAGCACTCGGATTCCTCGGATGCCCCGGTTTCATGTCTTTTTTCCCCTTTTATAAGCCACAGACCTCAAAGGTATTAACTTGGCTTTATAATTACGGACGCTAGCTCAGAAGATTCATCGGTGGCACAGTGACTTGAGGTGACAAAAGGTGGATGAACAGTGAAAAGCTGTCGGTGGTATTATTGGTGGCACAGTGAAAGTTGTCGGTGGCTTTTGGCAGTATCTGGTAACAGTAGAGATATTAGTGTCGGCAGCATCTGACAACAGTGGATATATTTGGCAGCTTTTTGGCAATAGCATAAAGCATTGTCGGTAGAATCTAGCAATAGTGTAAAGCATTGTCGGAAGCATCCAGTAATAGTGTAAAGCATTGTCTTTTATTGGTGGCATTATTTGGGTTTATAGAATATCGGGCCAAGGTTGCTGGAGTTCACAGTCTTCACTGTCTTGGGCGTAATCTTCCTCATTTTGTGTTGATGTTGACATGGCTTTTTCTTCTTCTTGAAATAGTTGGAGTACTTTTCTTTTAAGTTCTTCCTTGCTTGCTGAGGAGTTTTGCTGTTGCATTTTATTTATATATTCTGATATATTGATCCCTGTATCTGAAGAGCTGATGGGGACCTTTTTCATTTGGATATTATCTGGGTCTAGAGCTTTGTTCTCATAGATGTCCCACCATTTTATATATATTTGTCTTCCTAGTTCAGGAATATATTCCCATGTATGTATATAATCTTCTAATATCTGATAAGACCACTTCATAATCCATGGTATCTGATACATAGCCATGAAATATATATGTAGATTTATATTTGTATGATTATTATTATTGAATTCCATAAACTTCTTTTGTGAAGCTTGTATTTTTTGTGGTAATATTTATGTGCCCGATCCCCAAAACTGGAACCAGCGTTTAAACCAATTGGGAAATTCTCCAATTATGGGTATCTTTATTTGGATGAACCGCGTGCGGGAATTATTATTATTTTGGAAGAGAAAAACTTTATTCCAGGCTGTTATATAATCAGCATATCTAAAATATCTATTATTAAATCCTTTTGCATGTAGCCTTCTGGTTTTTGTTGGATCCATACCCCATTTTTCATATGATATTATTTTCGTATCTGAAGTTTCGAGTATGCTATTGTATTTGTATTTTTCCTATAGAAATGGACCAATGTAATTGATCTCGTTTCTAATAGGATGGCTTCAAACCATTCTCAGGGTTTATCACTATAAGATGGGTCAAAATGATTATTCAAATAAATATTGGCTATTTCATTCGGATCTTTATCCTTATGAATATTTTCTATTATTTTTGTAGATATAAAGGAGGTTTCGAAAAACCTCGTCTTTTCTCCTCCTGAATTATTAGGTATTGGTATTGCTTCAGGGGAGAAGATATTTCTTGAGCCTGCTTTTTAACTAATTGGTTTGGAGTTGCTGGAGAGGTTATTATGGGTTTTCCTTGTCCCTGTACTGGGACTATATCCTATTTTCCCTTCCCTTTGGGTGTTATTGGTGTCATTCTTCTGTCTCTTTCCCCCTGCAAAAACTCACGGGTTAAAAAATCAGGCAAATAATTAGTATTTCCTTTAATGTGTTCGATATCGAACTCAAAAGAGGATAAGATACCTTGCCATCTTGCAAATATTTGTTTTGAGACAAGGTTCTTGAAATCTTTATGAAGAATATCTTTGGCAGCTTTGCAGTCAGTTTGTATAAAAAAAATTTGATTTAAAAGATCACTTTGGAATTTGGTAACACAGTGAACAGTGGCTAAAATTTCTTTTTTAACCGTGGAGTAATTTTGTTGCGTTTGGTTCCAAGCTCATGAAGTAAAACGAACTAACTGTTCTATATTTGAAATTTTTTGTTTCAAAATTCCTCCTAATCCTATTTCTGATGCATCACATTCAATTATTTTAAATGTAATAGGATTTGAAAGTGTAAGACAAGGGAGTTCCTTTGCTTTTATTTTATTTTTCTTACAGCCATTGTATGCTCATATGTCCACTTTGGTAGATTCTTCTTTAACCTTTTGAAATAAAGGTTTAGCATCAATAGCTAATTCTTTATAGAAATCGGCAATATAATTGAGGCATCCTAAAAATCTTTGGAGTTCAGTTTTATTTAATATAATATCTAGGAATTTATCTGCAAACTCAATTGCCCTATCTGTCGGAACAATACTTCCTTGGAAGACGTTGTGTCCAAGAAATCGTATTTTGGATTGAAAATGATTGATTTTTCTAGCTGAGACTAGTAGGCCTGCAGCTTTTATTGCTTTGATAAAAACATTCAAATGTTTAAAATGTTGTCCAATACTTTCTGAGAAAATTAAGACATCATCTATATAAATTATCATAAATTTCATATATGGGTTGAAAATATCATTCATAATATATTGAAAGTCTGAAGAAGCATTTTTTAGGCCAAAGGGCATAACATTCCATTCATATTGTCCGAATGGAACATTAAAGGCAGTTCTGAATATGTCAATATCCAGATTTTAAGTCAAATTTTGAAAAGATACAAGCATTGACTAATCTATCAAGTAAATCTTTCTTAGTAGGTATGGGATATCTGATCCATTTGAGGACTTTGTTGAGAGGTTTATAGTTTATTACCAAGCGAGGCGCCCCTCTTTCTTTCTCAGAAGCTTTTTCTTCATAACATGCAGAGCAACTCCATAGAGAAGAACTTTTTCTGATCAGCTGTTTCTGCAATAAATCATCGATTTCTTTCTTGCATATTTCTAGAAGCCGAGAGTTCATTTGAATAAGTCTTGCCAGGTATTTTTTCTTCATGGAAATCTTCTATATAAGGTAGAGTCACTATATGTTTTTTCCCATTCCGAAAAGCATTAGGCAACTCATCACATATCTCTTTTTCAATTTCATTTTTAATATTTTCAATTAGTTTTTTATTTTCTGGATTCGTGAGTTTATCCTCAACTATTTTATATTTTATCTCTTCTTTAAGATGGTAAAGAAATTTTCCTTTATTAAAAATAGTTTCTTTGATATTATTTACCTCTCGTATTTTAGGCTTATCAACAAATTTGAATTTTACTCTATGTCCTTCTATTGTAGATTCAATTCCGGAGCTATCAATTTTTAATGGATATAACATATTTAGGAATGGTGTTCCAAGTATAGCAGATTGGCTTAACCTTTTTACCGTTATAAAAGGCGTTTAAAACAATTTCCATTATTGCATACTGCAGTATTAGAAAGTTTATAATTTATGATTAATCTACTACCACCTGCTGTATTTAATATTTGAGTTGTTTTGCTAAAATATTTTGTAGGTACAAGTCCCTCATTTATACAGTTCAAGTCAGCTCCCGAATCTATTAAAGCTAAGGTTTGGAAGTTGTATTCTTTATGGACTATTATCTTTACAAGAGTAAACCATTTTTAAGTTATTACTTTATCAAGTAAATTTACATAATTATCGGGTTGTATTAGATTAGAAGACTCTGGTTTTTCCTTTTTAACAGTTAAAGGTGTCTTATACTTATTTACAATATTATCAAATTCTATTTCTTCATCAGTATTATCGTCGAGGCTATTATCTGAAGAGTAGAGGCTAGCTCTAATATCTGTATCCTATTTTTTAAGCTTATTAATTCATTCATTACTTCATTAATCTCTTGTCTTAAATCAGTTATAGATGGTTCTTTTGTAACATTATTCTTGTCTTCGACTCTTTTTAGAATTTTAGCAAATTGTAATATATATATATATATGTGTGTGTGTGTGTGTGTGTGTGTGTGCGCGTGTATGTGTGTGTGTGTGTGCTGAGATTAGCCCACTAGCTCATATGAACATATGAGCCCAACGGCCCAAATAGAGTTTAGGCCGATCTGACAGTTACAATCTCATTTCATGTTTGAATTTTAATTTTTTTTTTCTATGAATTCAATAACTTGGAATCATAGGCATCCATTCTTCTCATCAAGGCACACCTAATAAAAATATTTTAAAAATAATTTGTAAAACTAATTGATCAAAATACCCCCAAAACATTTCAAGGGTATTTTGGTCAATTTATTTATTACAAATTATATTTTTGATATTTTTATTAGATTCTCTTATTTTTGAAGAATACACGCCTAAAATTTTAACTTATTTGGATTTGTAGAAAAAACATTAAAATTCAAATACGAAATGAGGTCGTGATCGTCATATCGGCTCAGATTCAATCTAAACCGTTGGACTTATCACATAAACTTAACTAATATTCCAGAATTAACAACAAGCATTATCAAAATATTTATCATTCATTGTAGTATATATGAATGCATCAGATAATTTATTAAGCATAAGAAAATAAAAATATCTAATTCATTGTGGTATATATGAATGCATCAGATAATTTATTAAGCATAAGAAAATAAAAATATCTAATTGTATAGCTCAAAACATGTGCGGAGTACGTGCCGGTCGCTATTGTGGCTCAAAGCCCATTCAACTCTTTAAAGGATTCTCACGAAGATTGTGTGGATCAATTTGCTCTCTCTAAGATTGTATTGGTTTTATTTGATGAGTGACAATTGATGGTGATGGGGGCAGTCTTTGGGGGGAAAATACTGCCTCTATCTTTGGTGGGCCTCCACATATGAAATGTGGGCCTTTATGTATTTGTTGGAAAACTAATAAATGCATCAAATAAGCACATTTACAAATGAAGGATCGGACTCCTCTACCCTGTTTAATAAAAAAATTTAAAAAATCCAAAAGTTGGGAAAGTATTTGTTGAAATGTGGTTCATTGTAGGAATTTGTTCTGATTATTTTTATAAAGAAAAAGTTGGCAAAAATCCATCGTAAAAGGTCTTTTTAATGTTGGAAAACCCTCTAACCAGTTATCTTCACAAATGTATGAATTTTTTTTTTAAAAAAAGATTTTATGTCCCAAAAATAGTACATCTTACAACACATTATTTAGGCCATCCATTTTTAATATTTTCATATGTTTTTAGATCTACTTCATTTAAATTATTTTTGGAGTTTTAAATGTATAATTAGATATAAAAATAGATTCTCAAGCCATCCTAATAAATTTTCACACTAAAAATACATCTTATGACAAAAGTTGGAGCTGCATCTTACTTTGATTGTTTAAGGTTGCAATATTATACAAACCACACCCTTTTTCTAAATGACAAAGGCTTCTAGTTGTCGGCCGTCTCACCTATTCATATGAGTCTTCCTTTCAAAATCTATCATAGAGATGGATTTTGGATTAAAAAATTTAGGGGTTGACAATCTATACCATAGTGAACATGATTAAAAAATAATAGTTTTTAAAAGGAAAAATTTTATATAAATTTACAACTTTAACTATAGAATTAAGATTGCACCTAAGAAATCCAATGGAGAAGGCTATTTTAATGTTGGAAAATCCCCTAGTTCATAATATCAACATTGAGATGTATAGATGTGGACAAAAAAGGATTTCGAGTCCCAAAAATAGTGCATCTTGCAACATACTATATGGACAATCAATTTTTAAGATTTTCATGTATTTATGGATCTACTTGATTTGAACCATTTTTAGAGTTTAAAAATTTATACATCCTAAGAATTTTTGACACTATGTATCTTATGATAAGATTTGGAGGTGTGCCTTGCTTTGGTTGCTCAAGTTTGCAACATCATGCAAACTACACTATTTTTTAAATAAAAATAATAATTATTGACATATTTTTTGTGTGACCACCTCCTTTTAATATCCATCTTTAACATGGATATTAGTTACATTAGGGGATGCACATGTAGAAGTGTGTCCCCAGACATACTCTACACTTTTCTATAATTTAAAGGAAAATATTTATTATAAGGTTGCAACGTTTTGAACTATTTTTAAAATTTTAAATTTTACAATTAGATAAAAATGGAAGTTGTGACTGTTAGAATTTTTTGTTTGAAAAATGCTTAAGTATATTTCAAAACAACACTTTGGTTTAATTGTATTTTCCTAAAATGCCTTTGTAGATAGAGAAAGATGTGGGTTTGAGTCCCACATTGAAGATGAGAGAGTTTATTGAGTTGCATTTAAGAGCACGAATTTCCATACAATATACTCTAAGCATAAAGGAGAGAGAAGGAGTATGTGCGGAGCACTCGATGTGTGCAATGTGCACATGCGTGTGTGAGGGCGAAGGAGTGGGCACAAGGGCACTTGATGGCGTACCTGCACACTCGCATCATCTCATGAGGCACCCATTGCTCGAGCACGTGTGCAGGTCTAGCTCGTGGCTCGTTATTTTTTTGTGAGCCCAGCTCGTAAAGGGATCCAACGGTCATCTAGCTGTTAACACGTGTAGGATATCTAACGGTCATCTAGCCGTTGATGAGATGGAGGCGAAGGCATCCAACTGTCATCTAGCTCTTGACACATGTGGGATATCTAATGGTCATCTAGCCGTTGATGAGATGAAGTCGAAAGGAGGCTGTAACAGCAGCCATCAAGAGAGTTAGAGTGCATATAACTTGTAGTTGTTGATGGTATATGTAATCATCACTACAAGTGAGTTAAGGGTCTGCATGTAATTGGTGGTGCATGTAACCACCACTACAGTTAATGAGCAGCCACCTTATAGTTCTATATAATGGGGCCTCTATCCCATATGAGATACACACTTAGAACAACTTTTTAGCCTCTCTCAATAATTTTATGTAATTCTAGCAAGCAAACCAGTGTGCTAAACTCTCTTTCTTCTCGATTTTCTCTCTTTCTCTCTCTAATACATCAAGACTCTAATGTCTATTGTGTGGAGTCTAAACTCGGGTATATAAAGCTTAGGAAATTTGTAAAATACCTCTGTTTTCTTGTATCCTGATGACAAATTTCCCTTCTTATGCATATCAAGTACTTTATTGAATGAAGAAAATATCATTTTGAGATAGTGCTCATGCGTGCCCAAAACAAGAAGAGTTCGAGAATCTAATTTTCGAAATCATACCATTTTTTCCTCCCATATCACCTAACCAAACTCCAACAATTCAAAACGATAATTTATGAGTGAAAGAAAGGAGAGTGTCATGACTTTTTTAAAGGTCAGGAATCACGACTTTACCCAACTCAAACGCTTCAACGGTTTGAATTTCAATAGATAGCAGCAAAATGTTCTCTTTTTGCTTACCACTCTCAAAGTGGCTTACAAGCATGTTCTCTCTCAAGTATATGAGTTGCAGCTTGTAGCCAATAACCTTAAAGATTGTGGTATTTCTTTAGATGAATATTTTTTAGTAATATCTATAGTTCATAAGTTAACCCCATCTTAGAGAGAGTACCAAAAAAAGATGAAACACAAGACAGTTGATATTGATTTGATTCAACTTCAAAGATCTTTTTGAATTGAAGAAAAGAATAGACTTAGGGAAAAGAAAGATGAATCAATTAATTTTCACTCTAAGGCAAACCTTGTTGAGCAAAAATCAAGTGCACCTTTTAATATGAAACATTTCTTTTCTAAGGTCCATAATGTAAATTATAAAAAATAAAAATCTATTGCCAACAAAAATAAAAAGAAAGTCACTTGTTATGTATGTGGAAAACCGGGATACCCTTTAAGAAAGTGTCGAACCAAAAAGGGCTAAAAAGACCTAGAGACCAAGTGAACTTGTCAAATGATGAAAAATTTGTAGCAATGGTCACTGAAGTAAACATGATCGATAAAGACAGTGGGTCGTGGGTCAATACCGGTATTACCATTCATGTGTCTAACAATCGAGATATGTTTAAGACTTTTGAACCAGTGGGTGATAGTAATTCAGTTCAACTTGGAACCCAAGATATGATAAATAGGCTTGGAAAGGGGATCATGGAACTAAAATTTCGTTCGGGTAAGGTACTCACCTTAGAAAATATGTACTAAGTACTGGACATGAGAAAAAACCTTGTTTCAGTATGTATCTTGAACAAGAAGGGCTTTAAAATAGTCATTGGGTCTGACAAACTCATCTTGACAAAAAATTGTGCATTTGTTGGCAAGGGGTACTTATATGATGGGATGTTCAAGTTTGATCTTGTTAATGAAATGAATAAGTCTTATGCGTATATTATTACGTCTTGTAATGTATGACATGGTAGATTAGGATATCTTAATTATGCTTTTATTAAATCTTTGATTAAATTATGATTGATTTCAAATTGTAATAAATTAACTAAAGAAAAATGTGAAATATGTGTACAAGTTAAAATAACTAGAAAATCATTTCCTTCAATTGAAAGAAATAGTGAATTGCTAGGACTTGTACATAGTGATGTATTACACATAGTGATGTATGCGATTTAAATAATGTTCTTACTAGATGTGGTAAAAGATATTTTATTACCTTTATTGATGATTTTTCTAGATTTTGTTATGTTTATTTGCTTAAACATAAAGATGAGGCTTTTGAAAAATTTAAAGTTTTTAAAGCAGAAATTAAAAATCAACTTAGTAAGAAACTCAAAATTATTTGAAGTAATAGAGGAGGATAATATTTATCAAATGACTTTAATGAATTTTATGAAAATAATGACATTATTCATCAAGTAACTGCTCCTTATACCCCTCAACAAAATGGACTAATAGCAAGGAAAAATAAAACTTTAGTTGAAATGGTAAATGCAATGTTTATTTCTTCTTCTTTGCCATTAAATTGTGGGGTGAAGCTTTATTATCTGCATGCTTTATTTCGAATAGAATTCCATATAAAAAGAGTGATAGGGCCTCTTATGAGCATTGGTTTGATAAAAAACCTTCTTTGAATTTTATTTCTTGCATATGTTAGAATTCCATATCCTAAAATAAATAAATTGGGTCCTAGAACATCTAAATGTATTTTTGTGAGATATTTTCAAAATAGCAAAGCTTATAGATTTGTAGATCTAAATTCCAACACAATAATTGAATCTAAAGCTGCTGAATTTTCACTTGTAAAAGTGAATTGAAAGAATCATGTAGCCTGCAAAATGAAAATAATCATGAAATGATGAATATGTTGATGTAGAACATGTAAAAAATAATGATGATAAAATAATAGAACCAAGAAGAAGTAAGAGAATTAGATGTGATCCATCTTACAACTTTGGCCATGAATTTTAGATTTATCTTGTTGAGGATAATAAAAATAAAATTTTGAATTCATTAGCTATAGTATCAAATATGGAGGAAGATCCTACATCTCTAAATGAAGCTATGGCATCTCAAGATGCAATTTTTTAGAAAGAAGCTATTAATAATGAAATGGATTGCATAATAGCTAATAAAACTTGGAAATTAGTAGATCTTCTATCTAGTTCTAAACCCATTGGTTGTAAATGGATTTTCAAAAGAAAAATGAATTTTGATGGTTCTATTAATAAATATAAAGCAATATTAGTTGCTAAAGGTTTTAAACAAAAAAAAGTATTGATTATTTTGAGACATGCACCTATAGCAAGAATTGCTACCATTAGATTGCTCTTAGCAATAGCCTCTATCAATCATTTAGTCATTCATCAAATGGATGTGCAAATTACTTTTTTAAATGGTGACTTAGATGAAAAAATATAAATGAAACAATCCGAAGGGTTTGTAATGTCATATCATGATAATAAAGGTTGTAAATTTGTTAAATTACTTTATGGACTAAAACAATACCTAAATAATATCATAAAACATTTGATAATGTGTTGATGTCAAATGGATTTAAGAGAAATGAGGTCGATAAATGTGTGTAAAGTAAAAAAATAAACTCTTTATGTGCCATAATTTGTTTATATGTAGATGTCATGCTTATTTTTTGCTCTAATCTATAAATTGTGGAGGAAACTAAAAAGTTCCTCGCATTTAACTTTGATATGAAGGACTTAGGAGAGGCTGATATGATACTTGGCATTAAAATAGTGAGAAATGAAAAAATATTAATCTTGATTCAATCTCACTACATTGAGAAAATACTTAATAAATTTGAACATAGTGATAGTAAGCCAGTCTCTACCCCTATAGATCGTCATATTAAGTTAAAGAAAAATAACGAATGGTGTATATCTCAACTTGAATATGCTAGGATAATTGGTAGTTTAATGTATGCAATGATTAGTACGAGGGCTGACATTGCATATGCAGTTGACAAACTTAGTTGATATACAAGTTGTCTAAATAAAAAGCCTTAGGATGTTATATCTCGAGTATTAAGATATTTGAAATGAACTATCAATTATGATATAAAATATACAGGTTATCCCGGAGTGTTGGAAGGGCATAGTGATGATAACTGGAATAATGAAATCTCATATTCACTATCAAAATCGAATGGATATTTATATTAGCAGGTGGTGCAATATCATAAGGGTCAAATAAACAAACGTGTATTTCATATTCTACTATGGAGTATGAAATTATTGCTCTAGACTCTATCGGTAAAGAGGCCGAATGACTAAAGAATTTGTTAAATGACATTCCCATATGGTCAAAACCAATATACAATAACAATATATTGTGATAATCAAGCTACTACACATGTTGCGAGAATACATAACTCCATTAAAATATTAATTGAGGATGGCATGATTAGTGTATAATATGTAAGATCAAAGAAAATTTTGGCAGATCCTTTGACTAAAAAGCCTTGCAAGGGATGACATTAGTAAGATGTCAAAACGAATGGGGCAAGAGTCCATTGAGTAACCATCTGCAGTGGGAACCCAACTTAGATTTTTATAACCTCAAAATTCTAGGTTCAATGTAGTAAAAACGAACTGTACATACTGTTAGTTTGGTTAGTAGACGACAAAATATAAAAAGCACACATTCATAGAAAATCCATAAGGTGGATAAGTCTAGTGATGACCTGTATATCAAGTTGGTTTTATTATACTTTCCTAAAATGCCTTTGTAAATAGACGAATATGTGGGTTTGAGTCTAACATTGAAGAGGAGAGAGTTCGTTGAGCTGTATTTAAGAGCATGCATCCTCATGCAATATACTCTAAGTACAAAGGAGATAGAAGGTGCATGTGTGGAGAAGGGGCATGTGAGGAGGATCCAACAGTCATCTAGCTATTGATGCAAGTGAGACATCCAACGGTCATCTAGTCGTTAATGAGATGGCGGCAAAATGAGATTGTAACAGCAGCCATCAAAGAGAGTTAAAATGCATGTAACTTGTTGTTGTTGATGGTACATATAACCATCACTACAAATGAGTTAAGGGGCTGCATGGTGCATGTAACTACCACTATAGTTCATGAGCGGCCATCTTATAGCTCTATATAATGGGGCCTCTATCACATACGAGATCCACACTTAGATCAATTTTTTAGCTTCTCTCAATAAACCATTCTCTGCAATTTCAGCAAGCAAACCAGTGGGCTAAACTCTCTCTCTCTACTCGATTTTCTCTTTTTCTCTTTCTAATACATCATGATTCTGGTGTCTATTGTGTGGATTCTAAGCTCGGATGCATAAAGCTTAGGAACATTGTAAAAGACCTCTCTGTTTTCATGTATCCCGATGACAAATTGGCCTTCTTATACACATCAAATACTCTATCGAAGAGGAGCAAATATCATCTTGAGATAACTCTCTTGAGTGCCCGAGAACAAGAAGATTTCAAGCTTCCAATTTTTGAAATCATATCATTTTTTGCCCCCATATTAGCCAACCAAACTCCAACAATGCCTTAACTATTTACTGTTGCAACCTTATGCAAGCCGCAATCTAATTTAAACCTCATCTCTTAAATATATTGGTGGGATCGCGCGCATTCCGAGTAGAAATGAAATAAGAAATCACATAAATAATTACGTAAATATGTAATCAAGAGTATGTAGATATGTTTCAAGGATTTTTGTAAATAATTTTGTAAATATGCGATGGAATAGTATATTGATAGGTGTCAAGAGATCACCTAAATAATTACATGATTTACTAACGAGAAAGTGCATTACATGTAAAACATATTCATAATATATATTTATAATTCTAACTATATTTACATAATTTTTTTAATATTCATTATAATATTACCATCACATTCCAGTGTTGATTCTGATATTACTATAAAAACAGTTAACGATAATAATTTAAATAATTACCTTAGCTTTAAATTAATTATAATAAATCCATATAATTTATTAATTTAATATATTAATAATATTTAATTCTAATTTTAATAATTCTATGTAAATTTCATAATTATAATTAATGAAACTATACTTATTATTGTCACAATACATGAATTACTACATTAATATTAATAAAATTGTAATAAAAATTAATACATATTTGAAATATTTATAATTAAAAATATATAATTTTGATATTCACGAAAAAATCATAATTAATTTGTTATTACTTTATTAGTAATATGTTATAACTATTAAAGACATCCTCGTGCTAAATTGGTTTATTAATTTTTTTTTAAATTATAAATTTTAATATATAACTATATTTAAAATCACCTTTAATTTTAAAGAATTTTTGTTGTAAAAGTATGGTCATAAACTTTGTATATTTTAAAATAAACATTAAAAAATAACATGTATTTGGCATTTTATTTTGTAAAAGATGCCCTTTTTATTACATACTTTATCCATTTGTGAATGGACCGATGCTTTGGATATAAATGCCATGTATAAATGCTTTAATTCTAAATATCATTTTATCTACAATTTTCAAACTTTAGAGTTCAAGATTATCCTAAAAAAAAAAATGTAGAGTTCAAGATCTATTTCAACTCGGAAGGGAGTTAATTATAATATTTTCCTTTCAAATTAGAAACTTGGAAGGGAGTTAAAGGATTTAGAACTTTCTATTAATGTTAACTTTAACTTGGAACATTGTAGGAGACTAATGGTAAGTACACTTGAATTCACCTTAAAAAATAATAATAATAATTAAAAAAAAAAAGTGATATCGAACTATTTTTTCCACATTGAATATTTTCAACTTTCCTCTCTTTCAAGCTTCACAAATATATTTACTTCACCACTTGAAGGAGACTAATGGTAAGTACACTTGAATTCACATTTAAAAAAAAAGGTATCCAACTATTTTTGCCACATTGAATATTTTCAACTTTCCACTTTTCAAGTTTCACAAATATATTTACTTCACCACTTGAAAATTAATAGCTCAGGTTTGAAAATGGTTATCAATGAATTACTGCATTAATATTAATAAAAATGTAATAAAAATAAATACATATTAGAATATTTATAATTATAAACATATAATTATGATATTCATGAAAAAATCATAATTACTTTGTTATTACTTTATTAGTAATATGTTATAACTATAAAAAATTTCTCAAGTTAAATTGATTTATTAATTCTTTTTATTTTTAAGTGTAAATTTTAATATATAATTATATTTAATATCACCTATAATTTCAAATAATTTAAGTATTTAAAAATAGGAGAAAATTACGTAAATATCCGTATATTTTTGTTACTATGAAAATACCTGAAACTTTATGTTATTATAGAGATGTCTATTTTTTAACTTCATAACATTTTGTCTAAAAAAAAAAGAAATTGTCAATTTTCGGTTTTTGAAAGACATAAATTTTTTTCATTTAGGTTAAATTATATATATTTATTTTTAAAACTCTCGATTACAAACCATATTTTTGCAAATGGGCTCTCGCTCTCTTTTGATGAAGAGCCTCCCTTGTGTTTGGACTTATGAGAATGATTTGGGTACAATGATATTTGATTGGGGAATTCGATTTAGAGCAGGTGTTAGCGGCAGCTTCCGAGGTCTTTCAGTTTTTGAGTTAATGAAAACATTCTTCCACATGGATATACTTATGTTACAAACAAATGATATATGGCACATATACGAGCATCGGAAACGCTTACTCCAGCGTTATATATGGCACACATAAGTATCGATATACTTATGTTACAAACACATGATATACAGCACAAATACGAGCATCGGAAACGCTAACTCCAGCTCATATATGGCACATATACGAGTATCCGAAATGCCAACTCCAGCATCAGCCTTAATGAGCATGTCCATATATCATTAAAAGGAGTGTTTTAAAAAACGGAAGGGGAAGTGGACATGAAAAAGGGCAAGTGGGCATAGGAAATGACTCCGCGTCAGCCATCATTAAAAGAAAGGGAAAGTGGGCATGAACATGCTTATAGATCATTAAAAAAATATATATATATATATATATGACGGAAAAGTGGGATTTTGAGTGAGATTAAGGAATTTGATGGTAAAATTTTGACAAGTCTAATTTCCAAAGGGTTAGACATGGTAGCATGGGCATTGTGTAGAAACTTGCTAAAAACTCAAAACTCGGCGAAGTCCCTCACACTCCCTCGTTGACGAGTAAGTTCATAACTCATACTCCCTCGTTGACGAGTAAGAAGTTCATAACTGAAAGAGCAAGGAGTTCATAACCAAAACAAGAAGGCACCAAAATCAAGAAATTCATAACCAAAAGAGCAAGAAGTTCATAACCAAAACAGGAAGACACCAAAATTCAAGGAGAAAGCAACAATAAACGAAGAAGTTTACACAACAAAACCCAAAGATCATAAGAGCCAACATCCAACATGGTGAAACAAAAAAAATTACAAAAAGAGCACTAAGATGGAGCAATGAAGGAGAAAGAATCCCACCTTTGAGGTAAATCTATTGTATCTCTCCACAGAACTGCTGCTCTTCCCTGTTCCTTTTGTCCGGTGCCGATTCTTCTGTCCAGGGCTCCGCCATGATTTCGAAAGTCAAAATCCCATCTGAGAAACTCACATTGTTGAAAGCAAGCGAAAAATCAGAGGATTGAGTATCAGCAGGAACAACCAACTCCGCCATCGCTAGCTGTTCTGCTCTTAAACAAAGAGAAAGAAGAAGAGAATGACATTGCAGCCGCCTATAAAATTATTCCACAATCAATATCTATGATTCTATTGTCGATAAGCCCATTCCAATCCTCTTTGTGGAAATCCGATATGTATTGGATGAAGCTTTCTGATTCTATTGTCGATAAGCCCATTCCAATCCTCTTTGTGGAAGTCCGATATGTATTGGAGGAAGCATTCTGATAAATATTGGGACATGGCAGCTAGAGTCGTAACAATTTGCTCTTTCTATTTTTTTTGGTTCTTTTAATATTTTGGGAATAAAGCTACACTCTCTCCTTCCTTAATAGTAAAAACACCCTATAATGGCTGATTTTGTTCCCAATTGAGATCACTGTATGTAGTCTGAACCAATTTCTCCAGAAATGCTGGATTCTTTATTGTGATCGCCCCACGCTTTTTGAAAAATCGAACGTTTTAACTTAAATGCTTTTGTTGCTCAAAACACAGATTGGGCTCAACAACAAGAAGAAAATGAGATAGAGAGTAAAGGGTGGGTGAGAAGTAGAGAGATTCAAAAATAATATATATATGTAAATTCGGTTTTTGCAAAAACCGAAAATCGGTAGTTTTGTTTTTTTTAAAAAAAAATAGTAAGAACTTGAAAAAACAGACACCTATGTAATAAGAGAAAGTTTAAGATATTTTTATAATAACAAAAATATAACTAATATTTATGTAATTTTTCTTTTATATATATATATATATATATGGGGAAAAGTTTATATAGAGCCTCGGCTCTAAACAATCAAAATTTTTTTGATGCCCAAATATCTTCAAATTTATCATCTTGACATCAAGAAGCATGGACATGAGAAAAAAAATAGATTCAAGTTTTGGAAATAGTGTATTTTGTAACGCATTTTTGAACTGTCAATTTTCAAGATTTTCTTAAATCTGTCGCTCTACACTATTTTTGAAGTTTTAAACTTTATAAATGAATATAAAAAAATATTTTAAGGCTATCACAAAGATTTCCAATATTAAAACGAAATTTCTCGATACCATTTGAAGGTAGGCTCTAATTTGGTTGTTTAGAGCCAGGCTCTATACAAACCGCACCCATGTATAATTGTATATGACGGTCACAAGTACTTACAACCATCCAATGTGAAATCTGATAGTTGGGTGTGTCACAAAGTTCGAAAAAATTTGAACTTTGAGCTTAGTCGATGAAATAAATGCAACCACCCAATTTCACATCCAATGGTCAACATTAATTGTGACCACCTTGTACCAAACGTAAATGGCATCATTATATATTTTCTCTATATATATACTTTTCCCTTTTTTCCTCACTCTTTTGAAATAATAATTCCTTTTTGAAAGGTAAATGGCTTCACTCATATTTTCCCTATATATACTTTCTCGTTTCTTCCTCTCTCTCTTTCGAAATAATAATTCCTTTTTGAAATAATAATTCCTAAAACCAGGTGTGAAAGCGTAAGCAGGATGCATGCAATTTATCGGTACCAGGCTAATCTTGTATGCAGTTTGGTGGGTTCCTGAGGTATCGGTACCAGGCTAATCAGTTTTAGTGGGTTCCTGAGGTATCGGTACCAGACTAATCTTGTATGCAGTTCTAGTGGGTTACTGAGGTACTATGCAGGTGAGTTCTTGATTCGTTTTTTATTTCTATAATTTATGGTATTGAGCAATTGATCGATAAAAGAACCATGATGGTATTGAGCAATTGATTGATAAAAAGAAATGAGTTGATTGATAAAAGAAATGAGTTATATCAAAATAATAAACGGTTCTCTTATCTTTTATTAATAATAAATATATGCAGGTCTGTTCTTGATTGTATAATTCTTGGTGTCTAAGTTGATCAAAGAACTTAGGTATGTCAGAATAATAAAGAGTTAAATATAAGGGTGCAGTTTGCATACGGATGCCTCCGTAGGGGTAGACGTACGGTGCCTTTCAAATTTTATCATGGTATATAATTTTGATGTAAAATGTTATTAGGATTATCTTAAAATCTATTTTTACATCTAATTATAACATTTTAAATTTAAAAAATGGTTAAAATCAAGTAGATCTATAAACATATGAAAATCTTGAAAATGGACGGTGTAGATAATATGTTGTAAAATGCACGATTTTTTAGACTTAAAATCCTTTTATTATTCACAGTCATACATCTCGATCTCGGGATGATCAATCAAGGGTTTTTCAACATTAAAACTACCTTTTCTGTTGGATTTTTGAAGGACATCTGTAGTCCTACATTGTAAGGTAGCATCCTTATATAAATGTTTTCCTAAATATAAAGATTGTTAATGAAAGATAAGAAAATTGTATCTGCCTCTCTGGGAATTATCAATTATCATAATAAATGTTTCTCTTTTTGGGACTGCTTGTAAACATGTTGATTTGAAAGAAAATGACTTTATTTTATTTTTATTTTTGTTATGGTTATGGTTGATCTCGTGATTTTTTTTTTTTTATGTTCTTTTCTAAAACACCCTATCACCTAACCGATAGCACACTTTAGATTTTTGAATCTACAAAACTAAATTGTGAA
Organism: Amborella trichopoda; assembly: GCF_000471905.2. The sequence goes on along the minus strand of NW_006499948.1, from coordinate 1,295,585 downwards.
GCACCTCTGTGAGACCCTTTCTTCTTCTTTTTTTTCCTAAAACACCCTATCATCTGACAGATAGGGTACTTTAGAATTTTGAATCTATTGAATCTACAAAATTAAACTGTACAGCACCTTTGTGAGACCCTTTTTGAAACTTGTGGGGCAAGAGAGCTAGGGTCACAATTCGGGGTTTCACGAAGAAAATTTGGGGTTTCACGAAGAACCCATTTTTTCACTCTTGGCATATGATAAGATAACACCTTATCTCGAAACAAAATCAAGGCTAGGGTGTGCCCCCTCTTTTACCTCTCCGTTGTTAGGTGCGTGCCACCCCAATACTTCTGGGGAGTCGCATGCCACCTTTATGAGAGAAAAGAAAGAGGAGTAAGAGAGAGAAATGCTAGAAGAGAGAGGAGTGGAGATGAAAGAGAGATGAGAGAGATCTATGTAATGGAATGATGGTGTTTTCTAGAGAAAATAAATCTGAGCCACCTTTAGCTCTAAGATTAGCCTTCCTCATCTAGAGAGAACATTCGGAACCTTATCCTCTAAGATTTGACCCTTATCCACTTCAAATCAGTATCTATATCTATGACTAGTTGAACTTATCTTCTAGTAGTCTCTAGAAAATATAGGATAAACTAGAAATTATAGTCTATTGTCTCACAAAGAGATATTAGGAGTCCAAATAATTTAAAATTGGTAAAGATAATCTAGAAACAATTATCTATATATAATTTTGTTAGAAAATATATTTATTTCAAAACCATAATATAAAATCATCATCATCATTGTTATAGCCTCTTCCCAACTAATTAGGGTCGGCTACACAAATCTTGGTCCACCATTCTGCTCTATTAAAGTTTATACCCTCAGTGAGACCATAATTCCTTATACCATAACTCTCTATATCATTTCAGACTTCTTCCAACTACGTCCTTTTGGGCCTACCTCTTACCATTTTCAATCATTCCACTTAAACTAACTTGCACCTCCTAACACGTATACAGGGTCGATGCATGGCCAGTCTACTTAAGTTGTCAACACATGGCCAACCCACCTAAGTTTACTCTATCTCATCTTATCACCTATTGGTACCACACCTAAATTTTTTCGAATGGATTCATTTCAAATTCTATTTCTTCTTGTCTTGTCACTCATCCATCTCAACATCCTCATCTCCATTACACTCATTCTATGGTTATATTATTTTTTATCCACCCAACATTTCGCTCCACAAAGAAGAGCTAGTCTCAGAGTTGTACTATAGAACTTGCCCTTCAGCTTCATTGGTATGTGGCAATCGTATCCAGTTACACATCTCCACTGCGCCCACCCAACTCTAATTTTGTGTGCGATATCTTCCTCAATCTCTCTATTTTCCTAGATTATCGACCCAAGATGTCGAATGTGCGGTCGTTTTGTACTTCCTGACCATCAATATTAACTACTTCCTTGTTTTCACTCCTATTAGTACTAAACTTGCATTCCATGTGCTTTGTCTTAGTTCGATTAATTTTAAAACCTTTGGATTCAAGAGCATCCCTCCAAAATTCTAACTTCGTATTGATGCCGCTTCGGGTCTCATATATCAAAACTATATCATCTGTGAACAACATCACCATAAGACCTCATCCTATAGGTACCTAGTTAAGTCATCCATAACTAAGACAAGGAAGTATTGACTCAAGATCAATGACTCTCTTGATAGATTTTTTACCATTAGCAAATCTCCTTATCTAACAGAGATTTCTCTTAAGAAGAAAGTGAAGAAGAACAAAAGTGTGCATAAGAATCCCATTCTGACTATCGTTCCAAGGCTATTTGAAATCAGTAACAATGTCTTCTTTGATGCTTCCAACTGCAAGCTAGAAGGCTTCAATCAGTTTTACTTTGCTTGAGACCTAATATTGGTCTAAATGAGTTCATGCCATATTTCAAGATAGGTAAAACCAATGGTTTAAAAACCGGATTGGTGCCCCCGATCAGGTACCCCAAAAACCCATCCAGATAAGTGAATCGGCGATTTCAGATCTGGAATCGGCCGAATTGGTCGGATTTAGCCTTAACAAATCCAAAAAAATTATTAAAAATCATTATAAATGTTGTTTTTTAAGAATCTAATAAGAAATAGGGGTACTCCATGAAGAACTTTCATTTTTTACATCAATATACGAATATTGAAATCTTCTTTCCCTGTATGAACTATTGTTAACCATTAAATTTGCAACACACAAAAGGAGGAGCATAAAA
>NW_006499948.1:1214041-1281269 GCF_000471905.2 Amborella trichopoda | reverse complement strand
AGAGTTTTTTGTAATCCATGAACGAATTTTTTGTAATCCATGATCGAATTGTTTTTTTCTATTTTTGTAATCCATGATCGAATTTTTTGTTTTTTTTTTTTGTAATCCATGATCGAATTTTATGTAATCCATGATCGAATTTTTTGTAATCCATGATCGAATTTTTTGTAATCCATGATCGAATTTTTTGTAATCCATGATTGAATTTTTTGAAAATTTGTGATTTTTTTTGTTAATCCATGATCAAATTTTTTTTGTAATCCATGATCGAATTTTTTGAAAATTTGTAATTTTTTTTTTAATCCATGATCGAATTTTTTGAAAATTTGTGATTTTTTTTTTTAATCCATGATCGAATTTTTTGAAAATTTGCGATTTTTTTTTTTAATCTACGATTGAATTTTTTTTTGTAATCAATGATCGAATTTTTTGAAAATTTGTTCATTTTTTATTTAATCCATGATCGAATTTTTTGAAAATTTACTGCACTTTTTTTTTTTTATTTTATTTATGATCTAATTTTTTGAAAAATGATGATTTTCCGAAAAGATGTGAAAATCGTGATAAGGTTTTGATTATCATGATGTATTAAACTTAATTTTTAATTTTTATTGTTTGAGTTTGCTGTACTTTTTTTTGTTTTTTCCATGATCGAATTTTTTGAAAAATTATGATTTTCTGAAAAGATGTGAAAATCATGACAAGGTTTTAATTATCATGAGGTATTAAACCATATTTAAAATTTTTATTGTTAACTTTTTTGTTGAAAAAATTGTATGTTGATAGATTATTTATGCAAAACAATGCATGTTATTATATTTTTAATGCAAAATTGTATTTTTTTAATATGTTGTTAATGCATTTTTTAGTTGGAATGACTGATGTTAGGTGGCTCTGTGAAGAATTGTTTTTATTATTAATTTTTTAATGCAAAAAATATATGTTCTTGATAATTGAGTTGTAGCCATGTTTGGAGCTTGCATTTTGTATTATATTATCCTAAATGTTTATAATTGATATGTACGAAAATATTATTGTCAATAGAGGTATTTTGCAATAACAAATAACAACAAATCATATTATCACTACACATGATGATTATTTTTCTTGTTGAACTGTCAAGTTAATTTTTAACTTTTTACATCTTAAAATAGTTGAATCACGTCACGATCTGCAGAAGATCCTGCATGGCAACATGGGGTCAGACTTGATCCCAACAAAAAAGACAAAATTATTTGTAATTACTATCAAAGAGTGAAAAGTAGTGGGGTACATAGGTTCAAGCAACACTTGGCAAGGGTTAAGGGAGATGTTTCTGCATACACTAGTGTCTCTAGTAATGTAAAAAAACAGAAGGCGGCAATTCTTAATGCTAATAAAGGCAAAAAAATTGCCAAACATAGGATGAATGAGGAGATAGCTAGTTTATATACGCCATCAAGCAGGAATGATACAGAAGAGCAATATAATAATGACCTAAAAGAGTAACATAATAATGACCTAGACATGGCTACAAGATTGAGTTTACATGAACTACATCAGAAGGAACTTGGGTTTAGAATGCCCGGTGGGGGGCTCAGACATGCATGGTGGGCCTAGCTGAAACATGCATGGCGGGCCCAGCTCGAGTATGTATGGCGGGCCCAACTCAAATATGTATGGAGGGGTTGGTGGCAATATATATCAAGGAGAATCAGATGTTGAAGAAATTGTTTCTAGGTTACTTAGGAGTGCCAGTATTGCAAGTCAGAGTCGTAAAGACCCATTTCTCTCAAAGCCTAAGTCACAACAGATGACCCTTAAAGGCATGGTTAAAGGTACAAGAAACATGTTGGGGAGATATGTTGGTAAATGGTTCTACGATAAAGGGATTCCCTTTGATGCAGCTAATAGCCCATATTTTCCACCTATGGTCAGTGCAATTCAGAGAGTTGGGCCAGGGGTAAAACCCCCGACGGCATATGAGCTCAGTGAGCCAATATTAGATGAAGAGATGGAGGAAGTTACAAAGTGGATTGAAGAATATAAACAGAGTTGGCCAAGGACAGGCATTACTCTCCTGAGTGATGGTTGGTTGAATAAAATTAGCAAAAAGGAGTTTTTAAACTTCTTGGCCTATTCCCCAAAAGGTACATCTTTTTTGTCTAGCAAAGATGTATCAGGGGCGAAGAAGGATGCAAACTTCTACGTACAACTATATGATCAGATAGTGGAGGAGGAAGGAGATAAGCATGTAGTCCAGTTTATTACAAACAATGCGCTTGCATGTGTTTCTGCGGGCAGCAAGTTGATGGATAAGAGGAAGCATCTAGTATGGACCCCGTGTGCTGCACACAGCATCGATCGTATGTTAGAGGAAGCAATGTTGGTGTCGAGATTTATACACAACCACTCTAAAATTTTATTTCTGTTTAGAGAACACTCTAAAAAAAAAAAGATAAACAGGCCTGCCATAACCCGCTGTGCGACCGATTACTTAGCTGTGGACTCCATTCGATAATCTGAAGGTGCATTAAAGAGATTGTTTACTTGTGAAGAGTGGTTAAATGATCGTCTCTCGAAGTCCAGTACCGGTATAAAAGTGGACAACATAGTCTTAAATAGGCGGTTCTGGTCTCGATGTTCCAGTGTTGTAGAGGCCACTGCCCCTTTGGTCACGGTGTTAAGAACGGTGGATGCTGACAAGAAAGCTACCATGGGTATCCTTTATGAAGGTATTGAGGGGGCGAAATCAATTAATGAAGAGAAGTGTAGTTTTGCTAACAAAGTGATCGAGATTATAGAAATGAGGTGGAACACTAAATTTGGGTGTCAAGTTCATTATGCTGGTAAATATATTTATATCATTACAATATTTCATTGTAAATCATTTTTTTATGAAATTATAAATGACATTTTTCTATCTATATATTTTATAGGTTACTACTTCAACCCAAAATTTTTCTATTTGACACCTGAACATCCCCACAAGATTATGGAAGGGGTCAGATACATTATTGCAAGGTTGGAGAGAAGCCATCGAAATCAAGTAGCAGCAATACAAGAGGTATTATTTAATGTTTGGGTAAGAACTTCATTGAGTTGTTATATTTGTGAGGAATAATGCACTAAAACGTAATATATTTGTTTTAACTTGTTATGTATAGGGATGTTATAGGATCCTTCGGAACTAGACTTGCCAAGAATTCTCGAACTATGATGGATCCAGGTTATTCTCTCGCTAATATTTTGTTCATTCATATATTTAATCTTATGAATTGTTATTGCCCTTACAATGCTTTTTGCATTTTAATCCAGTTGAATGGTGGGAGATATATGGTACTGATGCACCTCACCTAAAGAGGATAGCAATCAAGGTGCTCTCTCAAACATTTTCTGCTACTGGCTGTGAGCTCAAGTGGAGTACGTTCCAATGGTTGCACATTACTAGGAGGAATCGACTTGCTTTTAATAAGCTTCATAAACTAGTGTACGTTCATTATAATTTAAACCTCCGAGAGCGACAAATAAGAAGGAAGCTTGAAGACTATGGGCCGATAGACTTAGACACAATATTTGTCACAGACACAGCAGACCAATGGGTAGTAGAAGAGGAGGAGCCAGTGTTGCACAAGAGAGCGTTCCTTGAGGCTATCAGTAAGAAAAATCTTGAAGAAGGTGATGAGCAGCATGAAAGAGGAAGCAGCCAGCCAACGTATCCACAATTCGTCGGAGATGTTGGTGATATTGCACCTAATGAGGGAGAGTGGGAAGGGGGTCTAAGAGAAAATGAGAGAGACGATGATTCTGAGGCCACCTCATCCAAGCCATATTATTCACATATCGAGTCCCGACAGCAACAGTGTAGGTGAGCATGAAGGATGGACAAGCTTCGGGGATTTTGGATTAGGAATACAACAAAACACTAACACTCAGGGATTTGAGTATAGTCAGACACCTGCTAATATCGATGATTCATTTTTAGATCGAATCAATGAATTGTCAAACGAATTCAATCAATAGCACCAGTGTGATCAAGAAGAACAACAACGACTGTCATTTTATTTTTAGATCGTATGTTACTAATTGTATGCTTTATTGTAGTCCATGTATGTTGATATACTTATTCCATGATAATTCTATGTTTATCCTTTTGTGTGATATAAATTAAATGCTGAATAGTAGTTCACGCAGGGAAAAAACATATCAATATTCGCATATTCATGCAAAAATATGAAAATTCTTAATGGAGTACCCTCATTTCTTATTGAATTCCTAAAAAAACAATATTTTTAATAATTTTTTCGGATTTTTTTGAAGCTTTATTATGACCGATTCAGTCGATTCCCGATCCGGATTGCCGATTCGTCAATTCGGATCGGTTTTTGAGGTGCCCGATCCGGGTCACCAATCCGCTTTTTAAACCATTGCATTACATGATAAGTACACTTTCTCAACAATGGCCAGTTGGTTGACGGTTGAGCCCAACCTCAACTAGAGGATAAAACAAACTTAGGTCTAGGATGACAATTAATCTTATTAATGAAATTAATAGCAATGTACTTTATATAATGGGTACGGTTTCTATAAGGTTGCAACCTTAAACAATCCCATTAAGGTGCACCTCAAAATTTTATCATAACATGTAATTTTGTTGTAAAAAATACCTAGAATTATCATAAAATCTATTGTCATATCTAATTATAAAATTTTAAATTCCAAAAATGGTTAAAATCAAGTAGATCTATAAATATATGGAAATTTTGAAAATAGATGGTCTAAATAATGTGTTACAACATGCACTATTTTTGGGACTAAAAAACTTTTTTTTTTCATATTCATACATATCAATGTTGAGATGATCGATTAGAGGGTTTTTCAACATTAAAACAACATTTTCGATAGATTTTTGAGGTGCATATGTGATTCTACATTTTAAGGTTGCAACGTTATATAAATTTGTCCCTTATATAATATTCTTCTCTTAGTTGTTTGAATAGGGCTGCCAATGGACCGGCCCCAGTCCGAGGCCGGTAAGGCCTGGAACTATTTAGGCCCGATTTATAAATTGTTCATAAAAGCCTGCACCGGCCTATTAAGACTCTATTGGGCTGCGTTGGGCCAAGACTGGCCTGTTAAGAAGCTTTTGTTTTTCTTCTTCTTTTTCTCTTTTCTTTTTTATCTTACTCTTCAAACTTTTCTGAGTAGTAAGCCAAAAAAAAAAACATATGCTGAAATGGTTTTTAGAGATAGAAAGAGAGATTACGTTTCTAGAGAGAGAAACTCGGTTTTTAGAGAGAGTAATCTTTAGAGAGAGAAAGTAAGATTGGGTGTTTTTTGAGATATTGCATTTGTAGAGAGAGCATGCATTTTTAGAAAAAGAGACTAGGTTTTTAGAGAGAAAATGAGTTTTAGAGATAGTAAGAGAGTGTTGGGTTTTTATAAAGAGAATGGGTTTTTAGAAGGAGAGAATGAGTTTTTAGAGAGAGAAAGCGAGATTGGGTTTTTAGATAGTGATTGCACTTTTAGCGAGAGAATAAGTTCTAGAGAGAGATTGGGTTTTTAGAGACAGAATAGATTTTAGAGAGAAAGAGATATAGAGTTTTTAGAGAGAGAAACTAGGCTTTAGAAAGTGATTGGATTTCTAGAGAGAGAATATATTTTTAGATAGAGAAAGAGAGATTGGGTTTCTAGAGAGAGAATGAGTTTTTAGAGAGATAAAAAGAGATTGGGTTTCTAGAGAGAGATTGGAATTTTAGAGAGCGCAATAGATTAGATTTCTAGAGAGATAATGGGCTTTTAGAGAGATTAGATTTTGAGAGAGAGAATAAGCTTTTAGAGAGAGAAAGAGATTGGGTTTCTAGAGAGAGAAGGAGAATGAGTTTTAGAGAAAGAGAGAGATTGAGTTTCTAGAGAGAACAAATTTTTAGAGAGAAAAAGATATTGGGTTTCTAGATTGAGAGAGATAATGGATTTTAAGAGAGATAAAGAGAGATTTGATTTTTAGAGAGAGAGAATATGATTATAGAGAGAGCTAGAGAGATTGGATTTCTAGAGAGAGAATGGGTTTTTAGAGAAATTCGGTTTCTAGAGAGAAAACAAATATATTGTGTTTGTAGAGAGAGCATGAGCTTTTAGAAAGAGAGATTGTCTAGAGAGAGAATGGTTTTTAAAGAGAGAAAGAGAGATCGGGTTTGTAGAGGGAGAAAGTGAGATTAGATTTCTAGAAAGATAGTAGGTTTTTAGAGGGAAAAAGATGGATTGGGTTTCTAGAGAGAGAATAAGTTTTAAATTTTCTAAAAAATATTTTAGCATCTAATTATTTTATTTTATTTAGGTTACTAGAAACAGGAAAAGTTTGAAGAGTGAAAAAAAAAAAATTAAATGGGCCGGGCTTGATGGGTTGGGTTGCAATATGTTTTGGGCTTGCCGGTCCAACTCAGCCCCTTTGGGCATATTTTCGGGCTTTTTCCAGGCCAATTTGGCCGGGCCTGATCTGTTAAATAGTTTTCTGGTTGGTGATCCCACCCAATGCCCGAAAGAGGCCCAATAGTAATCTGAAATCAGGCCTGGCCTAGACCAATAACAACCCTATGTTTAATACGTACCTTGTATTATATAATATAGGCATGTATTATATAATATATTATTTTTAAAAAAGTATACAATGCGACCATTTATATTTAGTATATGGAGGTCATAATTAATCCTGACATTGGATATGAAAATTCGGCCATTGTACATATACCATTGGCTACGCTCAAAGTTCAAAAGAAACTTTTTCGAACTTTGAGACACACTCAAGCCGTTAGATTTCACATCGGAAGGTCATATGTAATTGTGACCTCATTGTACTAAACGTAAATAATCGTATAGGATATAGTCACATTATTTAATTATTCAACTTTTGGGGGAACTTTCAGCTCTTTTTTAGTTATTTCAAGCTAAAACGTGATTCTCAATTTAGAGTATGTATATTATGCTCCCTTCGAAGCATAATTTACTTCTACTTGCTCGATTAAATGGCCTACATTGGGAGGGATTTTTTCAATTTGAAATTTGGGGAACCAACTAAGAATAACTAGATGTTTCTCAAAAGAATAAAATTGAAATTTGAGTTTTTTAACACTTAGATATCACTATCTAAAAATTGGATGATTTTTATTCAATCTTGAGATATTATTTTTTCAAGTGCTTAAGAGGGTACAAATAAGAAATTAAAGAGATTATAACCCCAAAATTTGGGGTCCTAAAACTAACTCTAGGTGAGGTTTTACCCAATGGGTATACTCCTAAGGGAGCAAATGTTGTTTGGATTTAATAAATTCCTTCGAATGAAGTGAAAACAACTATTCAAACGACGAACTTATGTGGAGGAAAAGTGTTCTATGAGTAAGCGAGCTTACAAACATCCATCCGAAAGATGGACGTTATGTATGATGTATGGTCCACAAATAACATATGGATTGTGCACAAAAACATACCAAAACTTTATATTTTTTATTTTCAGTGTTTATTTTTCTTTTCATATCCATGATCATCTTGGCTAATGATTCTAAACTTTCCTTTAATCAATCTCATGTCCGCATAAAGGGGCTGGGTTGTGTTAGATAGGCAGCCAACATAAAATTTATCAAGATTTATCATGAATCTTGAAACTATAGTATCTCAAAAAGGTGTTGAGAACAAAGAAAATGCCAAACAAATGGATGATAAGTATTGTAATACCTATTTACAAGAACAAATGAGAGACACAGAATTGCACGAACTATCGAGGGATCAAGCTTATGAGCCATACTATGAAGCTCTGGGAGAGACTGATTGAGCAATAACTAAGGCATAAAACGAGTGTATTTGAAAACCAATTTGGTTTTATGCCTGGAAGGTTAACATCTTAGGCTTATTTCCTACTTAGGCGCAGATTGATAAATTTAGGGCGAAAGGAGAAGACATCTACATGGCTTTTATTGATATAGAAAAAGCTTATGATAGAGTACCTCGAGATTTGATTTGATAGGTATTTAAAAAGAAATAAGTCTCTAGACATTCATCAACTTTGTGAGAGATATGTATGATTGAGTGCTAACTGGTTTACAAACAACTAGTAGAAAGACAAATGAGTTTTCAGTGGCAATAGGTCTACATATAGAGTTAGCATTGAGTTTGTACCTCTTTGTCTTAGTTATAGACGGCTTAATTAGGCACCTATAATATGACGTACCGTTGTGCATGTTGTTCGCAGATGACGTAGTTTTGATTCATGAGACCCAAAACGACGTCAACACAGTTAGAACTTTGGAGGGATGCTCTAGAATCCAAAGGTTTTAAAATTAGTTGGATTAAGAAAGAATATATGAAATGCAAATTTAGTAATAATATAAGTTGAGACGAGGAAGCAGTTAAGATTGGGGGCTAGGAAGTAAAAAAAGGATCGCACTTATAATATCTTTGTTGATAATTTAGGAGAATGGAGAAATTGAAGACGATGTGGTACAAAGAATAAGAGTTGGTGGGCAGAGTGGAAATGTACAACTAGAATTTTATGTTATCGCTGCATACCAATGAAGCTAAAAGGTAAGTTCTATAGTACAACTGTGAAACCATCTTTGCTCTATGGGGCGGAATGTTGGGTGGACAAAAAACAATATACTTATAGAATGAGAATAGTAGAGATGAAGATGTTAAGATGGAAGAGTGGCAAGACCAGAAATGATAGAATTCGAAATAAATCCATTTAGGAGAATTTAAGTGTAACATCAATAGGTGATAAGATGAGAGAGGATAAACTTATGTGGCCTTAAAAGGTCTTATGAGTGCTTGTAAAATGAAATAATATAGTGGAACATGAACTCAGTGGGAGTGTGGCCCCTCGTAGACCAGACTAAACAAACGATGTTTGCTAATACCGAATTGTGCTTGACGATTTAGGCCAGTTGGTTGGAAAAAAAACCCATGTTACTTGGGTACAGGGAACAAATCGAGAAGGGTTCTAATGGGTCATCCATTGATGAGGTTGGAGCATACGCCCAGATGAATGAGAGGGACTGTGTGACCATTGTGTGTGATGGTGGCCTACAAAGACGCGGGCCAAAGCCTCATTCATGTGCCATCACACAACATGTATATTGATAGATCATTCGGGAAAGGAAGTAAGCCACATTTCAGCATGTAGTGTATGCATGTACGAGAGATACCCCTATGCACCAGAGGAGCTGTGATCGCATCAGGTCTAGGTAACCTTGACTCGTCTTTAGGGGAGGACCTGAAATCCACACATTGGGATTGCGACCCCTTGGCTCATCAATCAGGCTGTGGTGACTCGCTAATAAGCCCCTGCTTAGACTGTGGGTCATGGGAAACACTAGGTCGGTCTGATAAAACAAGTGTGGTATGTAGTCCACTGTTGAAGGTGGAGTGCCTCATGATTATTGACTTAATTCCTAAACCATATGGATCTTTTTCCCATCAAATTAATTTAATTGTATTTTTTTTATGATAAAAATTATTTTAAAATTATCATTTGAATTTTTATGAACCCATGGATATTTTATTTATACTTTTTGAATTTATAAAATTAAAAATATTGGTTTTACAATGGTTTAAATATTCAAATAATATTTTAAAAACCTTTATTAATTTTAAATATATAAAAATATCATAGAGGCCCATTGTGCACATAGGCCTACTATATTTCTAGAAGGTGGGGCCAATGAGTACCTCCCTTGGGTGGCATGCCCCACCCTTATTCTCTTTCCTATTTTTGTGGTGATATGACATATGGCCATATGGTTGGAAGATATGGACTAAATATTAACTTGATATATTTTTGAAATATTTTGTGGAAAGATTGAGTATACTTGTGCTATTTTATGGTATGTACAATATTCTGATTAGATTTAATTTCTATTGATGAGAAAATGGTTTAGGAGAAGGGGATAATAGTTAATACCCTTTTCATAGTGTCGATGACCCATTTATAGAAAGGATGACTCAAATCTCTCACCCCACAAGTGATCCAAGATCAACGGTTCATATTCAATCTTACAATGAGAGGTAAGCCAAGAAAAACTGTAATCTTGTTCAAAGTTTATAAAAAGATATTGACTCTACCAAAAAATCTCTACCATTTATCTCTTGTACCTAATTCTGTATTTCTCCCTCGTATCCCACTTAGAATTTCCCTCTCTCTCTCATAGGAAAAGTTTCTCTCTCTCATGAAAGCAAAAAAAGGGGCACGCCCCACTCTCTCATCTTTGATATCTTTCTCTCTCTCTCTCTCTCATATTTTAAAGAACCTAAGGGTTTAAGTTATGGAGTTATTCTTTCAACTATGAATTTATGGCTAAAGCTTCTAGGATTTAACAAAAAGAGAATTCATATATCTCAAACTAAGTTGCTAAGGGAATTCACCTAAGGTTTTAGTTTGTGATCAAAGAAGTTCATGTTCTATTGGTGTGGCTTGGCCTAAATTTGCTTTTCCGGTTGAGATTGAAGGTTGATCATTGATCTTGTGTCATTGGATGGTGGTGACTCGATGTGGGGTATAATAAGCTCGGTTGAGATAATTTCTGCCACTCTCTTTTAGTTTCTTGTCATATTTAATTATATTGTCTTTATATTCTCAAGCATAATTATGGATATTTTCTTTGTTTAAAAAAAATTGGTTTAATGGTTTTTTAAGATCTTGGATTGTTAATTTTATTTCTTTGAAGCAAGAATTATTATAATAAGACTACTTGTAAGTGATCTTTGCCAAAAGAAAAGAAAATAGGTGAATATATATATATATATATTCCCTGGCAAGATCATATTAGTCTATCTTTCATTGGTATCAGAGCTATTTATACTTGATGTCATTAGTTGTCTTTTCTCTTTATTGATTCTAGATCAAGCTTGGTAATGAGAGAATGATATTTGTGGTCAAGCAACCCCGATTAAATAATTATTAGAATATTTAAATACCGAAAAGGCACTCTGCATTATGGGTATTCTGAGCTATTTTAGATCAGTGATATGAAAAAGATAATGATGTATTTTTCTATTTTATATTTCAGTGATATTGTATGTATTTGAGATTAGGATCTACCTGCAAAGTTTCAGTTGGAGATCATTAGGGAATTGAGAGTTATAGAATCATCAATGAAGGGTATCAGCTCTGACCCTGTAAAATCCAAGAACTGTCAATTGAGTTCCGTGATCTTTCCCACCAATCATATGATTTTATTTCTTACTGAAATTTTACTGTGACTCACAAAATTGAGTCTACTTTCAAGAAAAAAATGTTTCAACAAGAAATTCCTTATGGATATGATTAATTTATTGAAGAGTGCACAAATTTTGTTTTCTGCAATGAAAACTATTTTCATGATTTTGAAGTCATGATTTTATTTCTATTCTTAACATAATGTTTTATGGCTCACACTAAGTTTTTAAACTTCCACTCTGAGTCTAGTTTCTAATAAAATTTATTTGAGAGAGAAATATCTATGGGAAGAGATGAATAAAAATTTTGGATTGAAGAGATGTCATCCTGAATTTTCTGCAATTGGGTATGTTTTTCATTAAGACATGAATAACTATATTTATCAAGCCTACTTAACAAAGTGATATGATGCTTGCGAAAATATATGTGCTACCATTATATGTCTACTTTTACACAAAATTTGTTTTAAATAAAAACTCCATGAGGGTAGAGAGAAAATACAATTTTATTATATAGTGTTCATCCTGGGATTCTGCAGTATGATTTATTTTTTGATGTATATGTCACTTTATTTATTTCTCCAAAGAAATGTATTATTTGGGATTTACACCATAATGTTATGATTTGGTTTTGAGTCTAGTTTCAGGGGGAAATTATCTAAGGCTTGAGATAAACAATTTTTTTTATTGAGAGACGCTCAACCTGATTTTTTTGCTAAAAATTTGCATTATGATGTAAAAGTCACTAAAAGGTAAACTCATTAATGGTGTGATTTATAGATGGAATTGAGTACTATTTCATATTTTTTTATTCTATTTCAGTACTAAAAAAGATTTGGAAAAAAACTCTTTATAAGTTGAGAGATATCATATTTTTATTGTGGGATACTCGAAACTGAGTACTATTTCATATTTTTTTATTCTATTTCAGTACTAAAAAAGATTTGGAAAAAAACTCTTTATAAGTTGAGAGATATCATATTTTTATTGTGGGATACTCATGTTTTATACTGCAGTAAATTAGAAGATGTGGTATGTTAAGACATATATTTGGATTCCTAATTATGGAGACCTTTTTAAGGCTCAATTTAAAATGTTTTATAGTGCACCATGAGTACAGTTTATTATAATATAACTTCAGAGAGAAGTAATAAATAGTAGGCAAGATAAGATACTTTCTATAAAGAATATTTGATTTGGGAATAGCAGAAAGAAGAAGAAACACAATACTTATAAAAGCATCTTAGTTCCTTCGAAATCAAGGGATATATACAGAAACTTGGTGATAGCATAGAAACACTAAAGATCAGTGGGAGAATCGAAATTGTGATATTTGAAATCATGGGTTAAAGAAGATTATTTATTCACGTTGTGAGACAGGGAGAATCCAAGTGCCAAAAAGATGGACACTTAATGACATATGAAACCGATGACCAAGATATTCTCCATCATTTGCGTGTTCTTCCAAGATCACAAAAGCTTGTCAAACAAATAAAAGTAATGAATCAAGAAAGCCCAGGTACCACACTACACGATTTTGAGGTATGAAATTTATCCCACATTATATTGTAAAGTCATATAGAGAAAGATGATTCATTAACTTTTTATTTTATATGCTTTGGTTATATTTTGGCTAATTGTTTTATGAATATGTATGGCGTGTATGAACATTAAGTAATAGGTGCTAACAAATAAGAAAAGCCAATTTTTTAATACGCTGTGTTTTAGTGCCTCATTGTGTTAGAGTATGAACTACTTAAGGTAGTAATACACATAGAGATGCGATTTAATCAAGGGCTTGAGCCCTAAGGATGAAACACGAAAGATGTGTGTGGCTCATTAAAAAATGTAAGCATGAAGGGAGTGTTCCGATGGAACTCAGTTTTAGTGACCATCCTCTCATTACTGTATATAATATGATGTGTTGTATGTGATAATGATCTCTTGATTGCCAAAAAAGAAATATTTTGTCAAGCCTTTAATATACATTCTTTAATCATGCTTTATTATTATAAGATTGCATTTATGATTTGTTTTAGTGGCCATGAACTTGACTTGGTAGGAAATTAAAAGTGAATACGGTAAAATGATTTATTAAGGCTAAGCATATATTTTGAAATTAAAATTGGATGATTTGAGAAAAACCTAAGTCTATGAATATGGTTTTGAGAAAATCACATAGTTTTGCAAGGTCCATTAAGTCTTTATGAAAATCATTTTAAACTGTTATACTATTATATAACTATTGCTTGTGAATATATATATATATATACACTAAGTTAATATATTTTATTATAGAGAAAAACATTGTGTCTTGATGATATTTATAAAAATTGGAAAAAAACTGTCAGGCACTAGCTTTTAAATGCCCATTTGCATTGACCCATGTTTTTAATTATATAAAATCGTTGGTTACTTAAGACTTGGAACCATATGAAATGTTGAAGGAAGGCCATCATGCTAGGCTTCCTTGACATATATTGTGTTGATAACTTAGTTTGTATGGATTTACTACCAAGATGACTAATGTGGTTGAATCTTTATGGTTCATGAAGGTTTTACATATTGTGAAACCAACGAGATTGAATTACATATTGCATAAGACTTGTTATGCTACCTTATGTTACATGCATAAGAATGTTGAGAATGTATATGTTGTATGTACAATAATTGAGTGGGAGCTGCTATATTCCCATGTTTCATTTAGCTACTTAGGTATTCAGATATACAGGTACAAGCTATCTCACGGACCCAGATGATGTAAAGTCTGCATCTGGATATGTGTTCATGCTTGGAAAGGGTACAAATTCTTGGAAATCAAAGAAACAAGATGCGGTAGAATTATCTACTATAGAGACAAAGTATGTGACGTGTTGTTTAGCGGTCAAAAAGGCTGTATGGAATAAGAAATTTCTTAATCGACCTGACTTTAACCGCTTGCATTGTAAGGTAGTAAAGTATTTTATGTGACAACACGACGACGATATGCATGTCAAAGGAGTCATGATTTCATAAGAACTCCAAGCATATGAAAACATATTTCTATCACCTAAGGAATGAGGTGAGATTCAGAAAGATCGAGATCTAGATAAGCTAAATATTTTAGTGGGAGCACCTGCTAGTATTTGACAGGTCAGATGGAACAACATACTATAATGTTGTTCGCCTATGGAACCCAGATGTGTGGTGCTGGTTGTATGACTACAAAAGGAGCATCTTATTTGAAAAACTCTTTTGAACCCATGAACATACGACCCCATGCGATGAGGGTACGTGATGGTCTTCTGCAACAACATGTCCATAATTCGCAATGCGATATGAAAGATGGGCTACGACCATTTTTGGGATATGATCCGAGCAACAAAGAGAAAAAGGCATTGCCTCTATAAATCCTTTTATGAAAGGATTGATGAAGAAAATCATGATTAATGTATTGAGAGATAATAAGTGAAAAATGCTTGAGAGAAAGATTATAATTGAGAGAGAGAGATATGTGGATGCGAGAAAGTGGGTAAGAGAGAATATAAGGTCTTCAAAGGCCAAGTGGGAGATGTTGGGTTTATGTAGCCTTTAAAGACCTTATGGGTGCTTGTAAAATGAAATAATATAGTGGAACATGAACTCAGTGGAAGTGTAGTCCCTCGTGAACCATACTAAGCAAATGATGTTTGCTAATACCGAACTATGCTTGACGATCTAGGCCAATTGGTTAGAAAAAGCCCATGTTACATGGGCATAGAGGACAAACCGAGAACAGTTTTAATGGGTTATCTGTTGATGAGGTCGGAGCATATGCCCAGATGAGTGAACTGAGGAATTGTGACTTTTGCGTGTGATGGTGGCCTACAGAGATGGGAGCCAAAGCCTCATCCATGTGCCATCACACAACATGCATATAGATAGATCGTTCGGGAAAGGAAGTAAGCCACCTTTCAGCGTAAAGTGTATACATGTGCGAGAGGTACCCCTATGCACCATAGGAGCTGTGGTCGTATCAGGTCTAAATGACATTGACTCGTATCTAGGGGAGGACCTGAAAGCCACAGACTGAGATTGCCACCCCTTGGCTCATCGACCAGATTTTGGTGATCCGCTAATGAGTCCCTGCTTGGACTGTGGGTCATGGGAAATACTAGGTCGGTCTGATAAAGCAAGCAAGTGTGGTCTGTTGTCCACAATTGAAGGTGGAGTGCCATTGATTGTTGATTTAATTCCTAAACCATATGAATCATTTCCCATCAAATTAATTTTAATTGTATTATGATGAGAGTTATTTTGAAATTATTATTTGAATTTTTATGAACCCTTGAATATTTTATTTATAATTTTTGGATTTATAAAATTAAAGATATTGATTTTACAATGATTTAAATATTCAAATAATATTCTAAAATCTCTTTATTAATTTTAAAAATATAAAATATCATGAAGGCCCATTGTGTATTGGACCCACCATATTTCTAGAAGGTGGGGCCCATGAGTGCTTCTATTGGGTGGCACGCCCCATCCTTATTCTCCTTTCCTATTTTTGTGGTGATATGGCATATGGCCATATGATTGGAAAATATGGACTAAATATTGACTTGATATATCTTTGAAATATTTTGTGGAAAGATTGAGTAGACTTGTGTTATTTTATGGTATGTACAATATTTTGATTAGATTTAATTTATTTAATTTCTATTGATGGAAAAATAGTTTAGGAAAAAGGGATAATGATTCATACACATTCTATAATGTTGATGATCCATCTATAGAATGGACGACTCAAATCTCTCACCCCACAAGTCATCCAAGATCAATGGTTCACATTCAATCTCACATAAGTCAAGAAAAACCCTAAGAAACCTTAATTTTGTTCAAAGCATATAGAAATGGATTGTCTCTACACGAAAAATCTCTATACCTTATCTCTTGTACCCAATTCCATATTTCTCTCTCATATCCCACTTAGAATTTTTTTCTCTCTCTCTTGAGAAAAGTTTTTCTCTCTCTCATGAAAACAAAAAAAGGGACACGTCCTACTCTCTCATCTTTGATCTCTCTCTTTCTCATATTGTGAAAAAACCTAAAGGTTTAGGTTATGGAGTTCTTCTCTCTCTTATCTCTCAACTATGAATTTCTGGCTAATGGTTTTAGGGTTTAGCAAAAAGAGAATTCATCTATCTCTAACTAGGTTGCTGAGGGAATTCACATAGGGTTTGAGTTTCTGATCAAAGGGGTTCATGTTTTATTAGTATGGTTTGGCCTAAACTTGCTTTCCTGATTAAGATTGAAGGTTGATCGTTAATTACATGCCATCAGATGGTGGTGACTCGATGTGGGGTGTAATAAACTCGGTTGAGGTAATATCCGGCACTCTCTTTTAGTTTCTTGTCATATTTAATTATATTGTCTTTATATTCTCAAGCATAAGAATTGTGGATATTTTCTTTTTCAAAGAAAATTGGTTTAATGACATCAAGGTTTTTAAAATCATGAATTTGTTAGTTTTTTTCTTTGAAGCAAGAATTATTGTAATAAGACTACTTGTAAGTGATCTTTCCCAAAAGAAACGAAAAGTAGTGAAAAGATATGGGGACTTATGACCTCACTGAGGGTATGATATTTAATAGAGCAGAATGATGGACCAGGATTCATGTAGTCGACCCCAATTCATTGAAAAAATGCTATGATGATGATGATTCATGATCATCTTAGCCTAAATGATGTATCTATAAATAAAAACTAGATAAAAATCCATTTCTAAAATGGATTTAAAGGGGGCTGCATATGCACATATTAGACAGCCGATTCATAGAAACCCCATCCATATGTACAACTTCCTCTAACTTTGTCAAGATTAATTTCATCGAAATATTGAATCCGAAGTCGTAATGAGCAAATCTAAGTAAGCCCAAAAAAATGGAGTGATATAGCAAAATACATAATATCTATCGTCCTTTCCTGATGATGAATGGACCCAAGAACTTCGATACACCATTGGTGTATGGTACAACACAGGATATTCCTTTGCTGGAGATGGATGTTGCCATGACATTTTCTTTCTTACTTTTGCTCCTTATTGAGCATCTGATGTTACCATACATCACCGGTGTATCGCTTACTTCCACACATGGCGATTGAGGCTTCGCACACGTTCAAAGGAGGGCCATTCAGCTCAGCTTGATTGTGAAAAAAATTAGAATATCAAATTTTAAAAGTAGCGTATATTGCAACAAATCATCCAAACTATTCATTTCGCCTTAAAAATAAGTGTTTTTGAGTTTCAAATTCTATTACCTATGTTGGAAATTAATTTTAGAACCATGTGGTGAAGCTATATTTTGTTACCATAAAGCTTAGGCTATTTAGGAACTTCAACCTTTAGTCAAATGGAGCGATAGCGCAAAAATATGAATGCGAGGACTACTAGCGTAATTTTGTAGAATCCAAGGGGCATTTCCTCTAAAATTCCAAATTTTATTATATTTTTCTAGGCCTTGGGTTTTTATTTTGGCCATGTGTTGGATCGGTCAGTCCAAAGTCCAAACACGCGCACTCCTTTCTCTCTCTACTCTTTCTCTCTCTTGGAGACTGCTCTTCTCTCTACTCTTTACTCTCTCAATGGCCATAACATTCCGGCTGTGACAGGATAATATTCCGGTGACTGCGATCCCTGTTTCGCCGGAATGTGGGAATTCCGGCACTTCTCAAATCCAGGTACTATCTCTCATTCTCTTTCCTCTTGATATTCAGGGTTTCTTCTATAGTAACCTTGGTTCCAAGCCTAAAAACTTGGGAGCTTTTCTTCTTCTCTTCCTCCTGTAGTTTTAGCAGCCTTTTTTTTGCAGCTGTTTTGTCGAGAAAGAGTCTTGGAATTCTTCATTTAGTGATGGATAAGTGAAGTAGAAAAAGCTCAGGAAACTGGATATACAGTCCATTGTTGCATAGACTTTTGCTTTTCTGCAATTATGATTTTTGGGATTTTTTGGGACTTTTGGTGATAATTCAGGCCTTTTTCTCCCAGTATTGGGGCAGTAGGAGCAGATACGCATATAGCTCTTAAACTTCATGCCTTTTCAGATTAGTGGTTTGTTTGTTTTTTTTTCATGGCTTTCCTTTTTTGCAGATTTTTAGGGAATTTTGTGTTTGTTTGTGTAATTATGTGTTTATTGCTTGATTTTTACCAGGGCACAGTGTTCATTTTGTCTGGAAGGCTTATTTAAGTGACTTCAACTTCAGAATATGAGGATGTTTCAGTGTCACTTATATGGTGATTGATGAGAGAGGGTCTGAAATTCTAGGGCGAATTTGATGGATTATTCTTTTGATTAGTCACTTGTGGTTTTCTTTAGAACAACTGCGCAAATCCAGTTAATTTGAGGTAATTAATGGATGACAAATTAGGCTTTATTTGGTGTGCACACTAAGTGGGTGATGATGAATTTGAGAGAATTTGTTGGGGTGGTGCCATGAAGCAGATGGCGGATGCTACTCGGAGTGGCCCCGTTGAAAGGGATATTGAGCAGGTAAAATTGGTTCCATATAATCTGGCTTCTTTGCTTATGTTGTAAAATTCAATTACTTGTAGTGATATCTCAGAAAGAGTTTTGCGTTAATAATATCGGCGAGAACTTATTTTCATTATGTAAATTCCCTTCTCTGGTTCTAGTATTCGAGATTATGTTGATTCTAAAGATAGTGGGAGGGCCCTGTAATTAAGCTAGTGTGTTTACATTCAACTCTTGTCTGCTGCTCAATGATGAAAATTTCACACTTGAAAACAATTTGAATTCTCTGAGTCTATCTTTCCAATACAGTACATACCTTCTGTTATTCTAGGCGATAGGGTTCTGTGATCTTATCCATATCATGGTAGCCACTTGCCATAAAGGCGCTAGTCCATCAACCTCAGGCACTGTAACTCGAAGCCACTAAAGTCTTTGGCTGACAAACCTCTTCCTATTGAATACTATTCATTTATATGGAAAAGGTCAGTTTCTGAGTTATGATGTGGACATTTTACGTGTGATGAATTACCCAATTACAGGCCTATTTGTTATGATTCTTTTTTATGTTTGTTCTTCATGTCCTCCTTAATTCTGTCCTGAGGTTGTTCTCATGCTGTGTTTTGATGAAATTTTTTTCTTTTTTTGTCTCTTTTTCTTTTGCACTTCAGAACTTAACATAAATTGTTCAAATGGTTTTGGTCTAGGAATGTCTTGTGTACATACATTTTTTTCTTTTTTTTCTTATTCTCATTTGTTCTGCTTCTTTTTAGTTCTGCTTTTCTGTCCCTCTGTATCCTATTTGGTTATTCATATCACTTTACAGTTTCAATTGATTTCCTGCTCAAGTTCATGTTGTTCCTCTGTTGATTATATTTTGTAATATCACTGCTGCTTGCAAGTCATCATTCTTTTGCCAATTTTTTTTTTTGTAATATTCTATTGCTAATTTTCCTGGTGTTCAATTGATGCCTAATTTTTTAATTTATGCAGGCCATCACCGCACTTAAGAAGGGAGCACATTTACTTAAATATGGCCGCAGAGGGAAACCCAAATTTTGCCCTTTCAGGCTAGCCAATGTATGTTCGTTTCAATGAATGCACTTGTTACAATCCACACAAATTTATTTCCATGTATTCATACGCATTAAGCCGATCATTGTCACTGGTTATTAGATATAGATACAGCAACACTTATGATAGCCTGATTGTGTAGATTTCTAGCTTCATTTCCTGCCATAGTTTATGAAAGTATTAGGCCTGAGGTATCTGATCTGTTTGTGTTGGATCCCAGGCAGCAGCAGCTGCCGCTGCTCCTTATTTGGAATGAGAATGATTATATTATATTTTCCTAAAGAGTGTATGATCACTATGGGGTATTGGTAGAATGGATAATGCACAAACTTGAGAAGTCTTAGGTTTAAACTCTGAAGGATATGCATAATCAATGTCCACAAATGTCAAAACTACTGCATGCTCTTTCAGGATGGGCATGTCAACTAGAATGAGTCAGAATTGACAACATTATGGTTCACGCTTGCATATATCGGCCACTTCATGTATTTATGGAATTACAAATTCCCTGGCTTTCATAATTTTTGTTATTGTGGAACTCGTTCAGTATGGTTTACATCTCAATATGGCAATTAGAAAACCCATACTTTAACTAAGAGTTATTTCATTGTTTGGAACAGAAGTTTGACATACATGTGGATTCTGTGAATTTTTCTTGTTTGGTGTGTTTCACCTTGTTTAACCTTCTTGCCTTTGTAAATCTTTTTCTTGCGGTAATATATTATGGAACTGTATTCCTTTAGTTCCAATTAAAGACTACCTTGTAAACTTGTCGTTACTTGCTTAGAAGCATACATTGCACTCAGGTCTCTATGTGACATGTTTTCTATTAGTAGTTGACATGAACACATTTTTGCAGGATGAATCTGTTCTAATATGGTACTCTGGCAAAGAGGAGAAAAGCCTCAAACTAAGCCATGTATCAAAAATTATACCTGGCCAACGTACTGTGAGTTTGCAGATTACTGGAATGTCTTCTTTTTGGACACTTTTCTTGTGGCATTCAGTGTGTATCTACCTGCTATAACTGCTGATACTTAACTAATCTCTGTGACAAATTTGTATAGATTACTTATTGTGATGGTTCTATTATATATTCTGTCATAAATGACTACCTGTTGTACCTTTTTTGTTGAATTCGTTCCTTATTACTTATGTCAAGTGTTTCTATCAGTTCAACTGGGTTTAGGTTTGGCGAATATGGGTAGATCATCGTGAAGTTTGTTATTCAGATTCTACTTGTTCTAAGCAGAAATCCGAAGCCACATTCCTATAAGAAATATTGAATGTAGTTTAGATTTATGATCAGTTATAGAACCTACAGTACTTCTGAGCCTTGATGGTCTGTCTCCATGTTGTGAATTTCTGGAATCTTACACTGCAGTAGTTGATCAAGTTAGCACTCTTCGTTGTTGAGTGGCTTTTCTTCTTCTAAGAGAATGTGCTCGACTGTTGGAGAACTACAATTTTCTAGTGGATGGTGGTTATGTGCAACACTCTGATAATGCAGCTCATTGTTTTTTTTTTTTTCAATCCTATCAGTTTACATTGTGCTCCCATTTTTGTAGATAAGTGAATTTGTGCTGATCACACAGCCAAAGTAATATGACATGTGATAAAAGAAACAGGATATAGAAACAAAGCAGAAAAAACAGAAAAACAAAAATATAAGAAGAAAGATTATGACGACTGAAGAGCTCCTGGCTATCCTACTGGAGCCTGGAGGAGAGATCCTGTTGGCTTTTTGGAGCACATAAGAAGTGAGATAGACAAAATGTGGCTTGCTTCAAAATATCCCCTTTATATCAGTGAATATCCATAATAGCCCACCTCTTTGTAGAGCCATCTAGTGACTTTAAGCGGATTATACAACTGAGGGCCTGATATAATGGAAAAGAAGAAAAAACAAAGGTCCATCGAGAGGGCCCTTTTGCTAAAGAGTGACAAACACTTATTGGTGATTAAACCATGAGCTCGGAACAGTCACGGCTTTCCTTAGGTCTTACTGTTGAAATTGAACTTTCTCATTGGTTTGGTAACTTGGTCCCTGTAGGGCCCTATAGGGCCCAAGGTTTGTTTGTGAGGTTGATAATGCTTGCTTACCATCTTCAATTCTTCAATCAGGTAGTTAGATTCGAAATCAATCATGACCTTAGAGTAAGGCCCCTGATTTGTTCCCTTAGTCTAGTGCACCCAATATAAGTGCCACTCAAGTCCTTTCATTTCTTCTTTATGGATGCCTCAAAATACATTCAGAGGGCATATTTTTGAAAGAAAGTGTCCTTTCTTTGTCAACCCATGTATAACTCCAATACTGGAGATTCATGTTAGACTTGCACTAATTCAGGCATAACATAGACACCGAATGCATTTGAAACAAGTTTAGGAGCATAATGCAAATATTTCTTTCATGCCAAGGAGGTCAACTGTTTGATTTGCCCTTCGAAACATGAAACAAATATTTGGGGTCTGCAACCAACATCTTTAGGAGAGGATATGTGGTGAGACTTAACTAGGGTGACAAATCAATCAAAGAAGAGGATAGGCCTTGGATATCCTCAAACTAGCCTCTATGAGAATTTTCCCACCCTACCTCAAATAAGCTTTTAACAAGGATCTTACCATAAGATGATTCTCAGAGTCACATTTCCACCATCTCTTATTTCCACCTCTAGGTATTAATGAATTCATTTCTGTACATCCCAACAACCAACACAAACCATTTAACTTGTCAGGTTCCTTAAGTCTCTTGTCCCTTAGTTTCCTTATAAACCAGAGGCACCAAGACCCTTTCCTTTCTCTCCAACACTTTAGGGACTGAAGCTAGACTGGTCAAATGCATGGACAAATATTCAAGACTTCCATCTTGCTCCATACATCTACTGCATTCCTTTAATGAGAGGGAAAACCTTACCATTTGCCACCTAAGTTTCCAAGATCTTCTAAAATGCCACCTTTATTTTTACTTTCTCAAAATTGCCACCCAGGTTTTTCAAATAATTCAATAGTGCCAGACTTTTAACTTTTCCACCTAGTTCTTCTTAAAATATCCTTTAGGTGTTTTAAGCAAGTTCTATAGAATGTGCTTCCTTTGCTTTGTTGATCTTCTTCTCCCCCTCTCCCTGCTCTCTTTCCTTGTACCACAACTTCATGGTCTCACCTCTTCCCATTACTACTAGTATTGAGCAGCTTCTTATGCTATCTTGCTGGTTGATTATGATATTCTCCCTCCTTCCATCTCTCTCTCTCTCTCTCTCTCTCTGCGAACCCAAAAGACCACAACAATTATTACTTCTTTCTCCAATAAAACAAATTATAACGTTATTGCAATAAGTGCCCCATTCCCTTGCATTCCAAAATTCTATGTAGTTCTTCTCAATCCTTTTTCATTTTTTGGGTTTTGGAACACGGATACAACTATTCAAACAAACCCATTACAACACTATCTTTTTGTCATTCCAATAGGAGTGGTACTCTTAGTTGGGATCCTAACACAAAGGAAAGTGGCAATGCATATCGTAAGGAATTCTGTAAGTTTTTGAGCTGGCCACGAGAGTTTACTATTGATGTCATTGTGATATGGTGTCTCTCTCTCTCTCCCCCCCAGCGGCCTGCAACCCCAAAATTTAACTGGTTATGTAGTGTAAGAGATTGTGGAACCTGAGCTTTTAGAGAGAATACAGGATTAGTTGAGAGAACTTATGGTCTGAGGAGGTTTGGATAGAGAGAGAAACCCTTGGGAGTTGGGTTTAGAGTTAGGAGAGATGATAGCAATGGAATTTTAGGGAGGGAATCTTGGTCTAACAACTCATGGTCGCCAGATTTAGAATAGTGGAGAGCATTGCTCCAGGTGCATGACGAGAAGAGATAAAGAGAAAGTGGAGTGAGACAGAGAGAAGGCGGTGAAAGGGGATATTTCCTTAGTGATTTGGCAATTAAGAAAATAATGAGGGGTGTTCTTGAGGAGTAAAGGGTAAGAATATTGCAAAGTGGCATGATAGATTTGTAGAATTGAGGTGGTAATTTTGGGAATTCTAAAATCATCATCGTCAACATCCGAGCCTTATCCCAACTATTTGGGGTTTGCTACACAAATCTTGTCCGCCATTATGCTCTATTGAGGGCCATACCCTCAATCAGGCCATGAGTGACCATATCCCTTCTCACGACTTCCATCCACATCCTTTTGGGCCTTCCCTTGGCCCTTTTAGAGCCTTCCACTTGAACCAATTTGCCCCTCCTAAGTGGTGCTGTATTAGGTCTCACTGCACATGATCAGCCCCACCTAAGTCTACAAAGGGGTCATGTTGGGGAGATTGGAACCCTCACCACAATGGAAAAGAGTCGGATGTGCTAACCAAAATGCTACTTGAACTTTTGCAAATTCAAACATAAATGTCGTATTTATGAAGTTTCCTGAAACTACAACAGCAAAACTGAGGTTTGCTGCAAATAGAATTGTCTTGAACAATAATCCCTTTCCATGTTAGAAAATCATGCTATATCTATTCTAATATCCAATATCCCCTTAATTTCTTTCATTCTTCATGACCACACTACCCTCCATTACTCAGTGGGCTCTTCCGGGGGAATCCCTGTGCCATTGGGCCTAAAGATATATAATAATCAATTTATATTCTCCCACCTGACTAAAATGGCATCGGCAGTTGGCACTGCATCCTGTCCAGAGAGACTCTTGAATTGGTTTTAAGTTAATTTCCACTCCTGTTGCATGTCACGGAGGAATAATGGTTTCTGTCTACAAATGTGATAGCCATATTTTTTTTGCTTCATTTGAATGATATAAATGTCAATTTAGAATCATTGACAACATATCTCTGTTACAAGGTTCGTTTTTGCCTTGGCCACGGTCTCAGTCTCACCAAAACATTGGACAGTCCCCCCCTCAAAGTGTATTTTTTTGATGGTTTGGGGACCAAGAAATCTGCAGATTCATCCTCTTGACCACCAAGATGAAGATCCTCAAAATAAAATGAACTTGGAGCCCTATGAATGCTCCATCTTGACTGCTATCTCAACATCTAATCTGGACTGGCTATTTAATTGGACATATATTAATTAGATTTCCACCATTATTGGAGCTCTAAATCTATTTTGTCAGGGAAGATATGTATTTGGAACTGTTTAGGACGGTCGTTGGATCCTCAATCCATCAAATAAGAAGAATTTTGGGGGGACAATATGGTGTTTCTATGCCAGGGCCTATTCAATGCGTTTTCCTATCTTATATTGTTAAAATTTGATTTATTGGCATTTTCCTTTGGATTAAGTTATCAATAACTCTACATAGCTAATGATGAAGTAATCCAAGCCACATTGAGCAGTCATACCTGTCCGTTTCTCAAGAATAACTTGCCAATAAATCAATAATCAGAAAAAGTCATATTAACTTAGAGCATATGGATTACTGTTTCTACTATCATGCTTGCAGCATATCTTTTCGTTTTCCCTGCTAAGCTGCTTTGTCGCTGCATCTCTACCCCCTGGCAATGCGCAACATATGCTCTTTTCTTTTTGTTTTTTATAATTATGCTGTTCTGTTTTTGTTGAGCAACCATTTTAAGTCGCATAGACTTGTCATGAGTGCCTACATCGTAGAGATCTTAATGCCATCTGTTTTACAAATCATTAGCCTTTTTAGGCTAACCCCATTTTGAACCAAGTTTTATGTCCAAATGCTATTATCAATATTTTCTATCTTCATGAGCAGCCCTTAAAATTGATTACGGGGTGATTGGATCTCAACTTAGAGATTCTTTTTTACCTTTACAGGGTCATGTGATCTCAACGTATAGATTCTTTTTTACCTTTGTCTTTGAATACATGCATATTTTTATCGATTGTTTGACATTTAAGCTTGATCTCTACTCCATTTCTTTCTCTCAGCCAATCTTTCAGAGATATCCACGGCCAGAGAAGGAATACCAGTCCTTTTCTCTCATATACAATGATCGATCTCTGGACCTGGTAAGTGCATCCAAATTGTACAGTGTTATTTCTTTTTTAGGACAATTCTTTTCTCTCTAGGTATCCATAGATCACATAACTTCCCTTAGAAACTTGAATTCTCTGATGTAGTTATGGGAGGAAAAAATAATTCTTTGATATGGCATATAGCATAATGCTTCTATAGATTTAGATGAATACTTTCCTATTGTCAGATATGTAAAGATAAAGACGAAGCAGAAGTTTGGTTTATTGGTCTCAAAGCATTAATTTCACGTGGTCACCATCGGAAATGGAGAACAGAATCAAGGAGTGATGGAGCTTCATCTGATACAAATAGTCCCAGGACATACACTCGGCGGAGTTCTCCTATGAGTTCTCCCTTTGGCAGTGGGGAGAGCTTGCATAAGGTGAGTTCTCGATCCATGATTTCTGAAAATATTGCATACTGCTATGTTTTTACAGGGTATATGTTCCTGTGGATTATAAAAAACCATATTACATAGGATTGTCACTAAGCAATCAAATGGGCAGTAATGGAGAGAGAGCGGCCACACTATTGTTTCATCTCATTAGGTGGGCCCCGTTCCATCACCCTCCATCATTTCATTGGAAGGTCTTGACCTCAATAGGCTACGTCTCTCTGTATAGTAACTTGGATTGTATTATATTTTCCCTTTTGCAAGTGTTCTTGGTTTTTATTGTTGGTAAGTGTGAGTGACATTCTTCTTGTATGTAGGATGGAGGAGAGACTCTACGAGTCCATAGTCCATATGAAAGTCCTCCAAAGCATGGTGTGGATAAGACATTATCTGACATGATCTTGTATGCGGTACCTCCCAAGGGTTTCTTTCAGACAGATTCTGTTGGTGGTTCTGTCCATTCTTTGTCATCTGGTGGATCTGATAGTGTAAATGGACACATGAAAAGCACAACTGTGGATGCTTTTAGAGTAAGTTTGTCTAGTGCAATAAGCTCATCTAGCCAAGGTTCTGGTCAGGATGATGAGGCATTGGGAGATGTATTCATCTGGGGTGAGGGGACAGGTGATGGGATTTTGGGTGGTGGCTCACATAAAGTTGGTAGCTCTTCTGGTGTCAAGATGGACGCATTCTCTCCAAAGGCTTTGGAATCTGCAGTGGTGCTTGATGTTCAAAATATAGCTTGCGGTAGCAGACATGCTGCACTAGTCACTAAGCAAGGGGAGGTCTTCTCATGGGGGGAGGAATCAGGAGGCAGGCTTGGGCATGGAGTAGATGCTGATGTTTCACAACCAAAGCTTATTGATGCTCTGAGCAATATGAACATTGAACTTGTAGCTTGTGGTGAATACCATACTTGTGTTGTGACACTGTCTGGAGATCTGTACACTTGGGGTGATGGTACCCATAGTTTTGGGCTTCTAGGGCATGGAAATGAAGTGAGCCATTGGGTTCCAAGAAAGGTTAATGGCCCATTAGAGGGCATACATGTTTCTTCAATTTCCTGTGGGCCTTGGCATACAGCAGTTGTAACTTCTTCTGGCCAGTTGTTTACTTTTGGTGATGGAACTTTCGGTGTCCTAGGTCATGGTGATCGTAAAAGCTCATATATACCTAGAGAAGTGGAGTCCCTTAAGGGGCTGCGTACTGTGCGAGCAGCTTGTGGTGTTTGGCACACTGCAGCTGTTGTGGAAGTCATGGTTGGAACTTCAAGTTCGAGTAATTGTTCGTCTGGAAAGCTGTTTACATGGGGAGATGGTGATAAAGGCAGGCTTGGCCATGGTGATAAGGAACCGAGACTTGTTCCAACTTGTGTGGCTGCTCTCGTGGAGCCAAATTTTTGCAAGGTAGCCTGTGGGCATAGCCTTACGGTTGCTCTCACAACTTCTGGGCATGTTTATACTATGGGTAGTACTGTTTATGGCCAGCTGGGAAATCCCCAAGCTGATGGAAAGCTTCCCACCCGTGTGGAAGGAAAGATTCAGAAGAGTTTTGTGGAGGAGATCTCTTGTGGTGCTTATCATGTCGCAGTATTAACTTCCAGAACTGAAGTTTATACTTGGGGTAAGGGGGCAAATGGACGCTTGGGCCATGGGGATATTGACGATAGAAATACCCCAACAGTGGTTGAAGCTTTGAAAGACAAGCAAGTTAAGAGTGTTGTTTGCGGCACCAATTTTACTGCAGCTATCTGCCTTCACAAGTGGCTCTCTGGTGTTGATCAATCAATGTGCTCGGGCTGCCGCCTTCCTTTTGGTTTTAAAAGAAAACGCCATAACTGCTATAATTGTGGGCTTGTTTTTTGTAATTCATGCAGCAGTAAAAAGTCTTTGAGAGCATCTATGGCTCCAAATCCCCATAAACCGTATCGGGTGTGTGATAATTGCTTTTGCAAACTTAGGAAAGCTATGGATACTGGTCCAACTTCTCAACTTGCTATGAACAGGAGAGGAGCTGTCAGTGATAACTACAGCGACACTACTGTGAAAGAAGAGAAGGTGGAGCCTAAGTTGCAGGGGCAACTCTCAAGGCTCTCCTCATTGGAATCATTTAAGCATGTCGAGGGTAGATCTTCTTCCAAACGAAACAAGAAGTTTGAATTTAACAGCAGCCGTGTATCTCCTATTCCAAATGGAAGCTCCCAATGGAGCGGTCTTAACCTTTCAAGGTCTTTAAATCCTGTATTTGGTTCCTCAAAAAAGTTCTTCTCTGCCTCTGTTCCTGGGTCAAGAATCGTTTCTAGAGCGACATCTCCCATATCAAGACGACCCAGTCCTCCACGTTCAACAACACCTACACCAACTGTGGTAGGGCTTGCATCCCCTAAAGTTGTTGTAGAAGATCCAAAGAAGGCAAATGATAACCTTAGCCAAGAGATTCTCCAATTAAGAGTTCAGGTACTTTTTACAAATGCTTTTCTAATTTTTCGTGCCCTATTCAACTGTTCCAATTAATTTCCTCTTGTTTCCAGAGTACACCTTTGTAGCTCAGTTATAACTATCCTTTACCAACATCTTTTAATGAAATGCATAGGTTAGGGTTGGTAACAATTATGGTGAATTGATCTTTCACTTTATAATAATATTAGGTATGGCTTATTTCATTGGATTTCAAATGATGTTAGTGGGGTGGGTATATAGTCGTCAAGAATGTTATCTTGAGATGTTTTCTCTTATAGTTCAGCTATTTCTGATGCAATAGAAATATCACCCCCCATCACTTATCGATCTGCTCTGGATTGCTAGTATAACGCTATAAATTTGATGTTAGATATGGATGGATGTTATCATTGGTTCAGGGAAAATGTTAAAATCTTTATTTTGCACGGGCGCTACAGATATTTTCAAGATTCATCATGTTTGGAATCAATGAATCTTACTATTTCATATTTGACTTATAATTGACTGTTTTCAATCGTTTGTTGGAAAACAAATTTAATTTGAGTGCACATAAAAATTATGGATAAAAAATTGCTTCAAGTGCTTCTGCTCAGCTTCCATATACTCTTGAAACATGCTCCTTTCTTGAATCCAAATCCTCTGCATGGTTATCAATGCATGTCATCAACCAACACCTGACAAAGAATTTGGATGTATTCTGATATGTGAGCAGGCAAGTGAAATGTTTATGTCGGTAGCTGTCACTTTCTTTTTGACTCCATATTGCCAATTGTTGTCACTTCATTCCATCTAAGGACCCAGGACTTGCCTGAGTTGACTTGGCTTAGCTTTGCCCTGAATTCTGCTGGGCAGTACAAGTATTCTCTCAATTCTCATAAAGACTCATGGGTCTCTATGACAATCTAAGTCTCATGAAGAACCTGAGGTATCTTTAGAGACATTGCGAGTTGCTAAGTGTTATAATATTTATTCATTTCCCATCTATTAGAAACTGCTATGCGTTTGTTTTGGTTTCTAGCAGCTCTTTTCCCTATTTTACGGGTATCAGGTGTTTTTACCATTTTGTTGGGTTCAATGACTTTTTCATTTTCTTTTGTTTCCTTTTTTTATACCTATTTTATATTATTATTATTATTTTTTTTAAAAAAATAAAATTTAGTGTCTTGTTAAGGTAGATTATGTCTGGAGTTAAGTAGATTATGTCTGGAGTCAACTCACTCCTGCACTAAGACAGTGTCTTCAAACTTTTCTTGAAATATTCCTTTTTGATGTCTGACATCACGCCTGGTAATGCTCCTAAGCCACGAATGGTTGCATTTGAGATTTTACAAGCAGCTATGTGAAATTGGCTGCCATATCCATGTTGATGCTTTGGGAACATTTGTGAAGCACTAATAGTGATGTTGTAGCTTGTCTGCACCCATATTTAGGCATCACTGCTAGTAGTATTGCTGGAGCTCGCATTTGGTTCTCAAATTGGCCGTGGCAATGTTATCTGGTTGGTTATTTCTTCTGGCCCTCTCGGCTGTATACCTAATTCATTGCCTCTAGATCGTGTTAGCAAAATGAAGGCTTGTACTGCTGTCAATTCTGCCATTTCCTGCTAATGGAAACTTTTCAGTATGGTTTATCTGTTCCGGTAATGGTTGTCTGAGATTGGTTGCACTTTTATTTTTATATTTATTGCTGTCATGGCCATGTCATAAGATCATTACTGTAATATCGTTGCATTTGATGCTTTTGTCTCATTGTGACCAAATCACAATACCTTGGTTTCACTTTAATTCATTGCTCAGCACACAAATGTATAATGGTCTTTATTATATGATACGGAGTCAATGCTCATTTCTGTGGTTGGAGCAGCTTCAAATCGGTTCATCGTTAGGCCATTAATGTAATATTGATGTCTTTAGGTTCATTTTTTTTTTTTAAAGTGTTCGCTGTTGTACTGCTGGAGAGTATAAGGTGTCCAAAAAATGGAACACCCTCAAGGCAGGTGTGTATATATACAAAAAACCTCTATGGGGTCCAAAAAATTCTATACTTTTAAGGTTACAAAAATATAATACAATAGACGTTTAGATCTCAAAAAGGTGCTCCAAAGGCTCTGAGAAGATCTGCTGTGAGGCTCCTTCTTTAGCGATGGTGTCGGCTACTATGTTGGCCTCCCTACAGGTATGCCGATAGACCACGGATATATCCCTACAAATGTGAAAGATTTGTCAAAGATGCGAGCCAATCGCCAGGGGTAAGCTGACAATCTTGTAGCCCAGGCTATGATGTTTTTGGAGTCACCCTCTACAATGAGAGTGCTACTCTACGATGGATCAAATCTACGAAGGCCCACAAGAAGGGCCAGAGCTTCGGCCACAGAGGAGTTGTTGTGACTGACGGAGAAGTTGCTGTCTTTAGATTCATTCGTTTTTAAGTATTGCAGTTACTGTCACAGAAGCCTACAGTCTCATGTTTATAGTCATAAATCCACTGCTTATTAACAAACACACAAACAGAATATGTGCATTATAGCCTTTCTATCACATTGTATAGGAGTCAAAAGCTCCTTTCCTGGGTTGGAGCATGTTCAAGTTGGCATAACAATCACCATGTGCAACCAAAGGAATTTATGCCTTCATACAACAAAATAATCGAAAATAAGGCTCCATGTTTCATTGTTTCTCTCTTCCTAGATGAACCGGGCATCATTGTTGTCTGAATTTACTTAGAAATGCATTATCAAAAAATAAAATGTATCTGTAGACTACTTCTATATTGCCATAAACTATTAAAAATCCAACAAGTTGCTATTTTTCGAACATGCAAGGACTAGGTGAAATTATATTCAAATCATAAAATCTAACTTTATAGAGATGATGATGTTGTGAAGCTCCATCTCTATCTTCGAAAGATTACTTTGTTTTGTTTTATGATTGGTAACTACAATACATCAAGCAACATGATGTACAAGTATGTGTTGTTTCAAAAAATAGTATATGCCCTTTACAGAAAACTGAGTTTATGTAGAATTAGACTCTATATAGGACTCTAGACCCGATGCTTCAACCCACTATATTTCATAAGAATTTACAAAATTGATTTTAAGTTCAGTTTTGGAAACCCCATCACAAGCAAGCATGTCAGCCTCCAAGTTACACTCTAAACCAAAAGTTCCCAAGGTTACCCTTGTATTCATTCCCAGTGTTGCTCGTACTCATTCTCAGGGCTCTTCTATCACCATCATGTTGTTCAATGGCCTCATCATCATCATCATCATCATCATCATCATCATCATCATCTCCTCCTCCATCCTTCCCTTGGTCCTGAACTTTTGCACCTCCTTTAACTTGTGCTGCTTCAGTCCCACCCATCTTTCCTTCATCTTGAATGGGCCTTGACTCTTCTTCCATACCCTCTTATTGAGAACTGGCTCCTCGTCTTTCACCAATCAAAGCTGGATCCTTTACAAAGATGTGATCCGAATTGATAAGGTCATAGTCCTCAGCTTCCTTCCTCGATTTGTTGCTTCAAAGGTTTATGTTGTAATGCATGTAGACTAGCTTGAGAAGCTTGGATGCGGCCAACCTGTTTCTCCTTTGCGTGAATGCACTAGAATGCACCAGTGTCACTCACACCTTATTGTGGAACAGGTTTGGCTGAGCACCTTCATTGTCATTCTTTGAAGGTTGGGAGTTATATTGCCATGTAGTTCCCACTGCGTTGTTGAAAAACGAGGAGCTCATAAGGACGGAGTAAAATGCCAAGAAAAAGAAATTTACAACTAACCTACAACTTATAGAAACTTGTAAATTGACCTGGATTTGGGGGTGTAACTGAGCTCGGCTGGGGTGGGCTGGGCTGGTAAGCCTTGAAGGCCCTGCCCGTCATAGTAGGCTAGGTCCGGGCTAGGGTGTAATTTAAGGCTTGTTAGCTTAACAGGCCGTGCTTGACATGCCCTAATCTTACAAAGTTCTTTAGTGCAAAATGGTGTAAATGGGCTGGGCTGGCTCGACAGGCTGGGACTGAGCCCTGTATTAAGGCCCATTGAGATGGGCCGGGCCTGCCATTAACACCTGTTGGTTTAAAGGGCCGGGTCCATGTTGGCCTAGGCCTGGCACTCTTACTCCCCTACTTGGATCTAGCAGAGTGTGAGGTCTTTTTGCACGGTTTGTCACAAACATCCCTTGCACATCCATATACAAAGAAAAATGAAGAAAAAAATGGGTCTATTGGTTTATAAATGTGGCTTACATAATTTGTAAATGCCCTAAATTGAGGAAACTTCCTAAGTCTTTCTTATCTCCTTCTGAGCATCAATATGCTTTTCTCTATCTTGCTCAAATCTCTCAATCCAATATTTCACTCCCTTCATGATATCAGGGTGAATTGATTGTCTTGGGGTATAGAAATGTGCTGGACTGAAGAAGAAACCTAGATATCACACATCCTTAAGACAAGATCCCATGATTATTTACATAAACCCTCATCAATAATTAATGATAAATTTACAATCCAAGTTTTAGAATTCAAACGGCTATGACTATCAAATGTTTTAAATGTTAAACCATTTACTTGCTTCTTGCATTGGTTGGTGCAAAAACTATCCATTGGTCATTCTTTTTCTTGCATATTTTGTGATGTAATATACATGTGGCTTCGATGGCCTGCTTTACATGACCAGCCATTTCATATGAGAAACCCATAGCACACTTCTTAGGAGATCCACTGTCTTCAAAATTGCACTAAAGGAGCTATGCTACGACAATATGATCACACCCATGTCTAAAACTCCTGTTGATAATTACCTTCTCAAGTTGCCCAATGTCTTTGAGCATTAGGTCTATGCACAAAGACTTTGTACTGAATGCCTCCTCTTCATCAACCTCTTTTCTGTGTTGACATAGATCTTGGCATTGTTAGTCATTACTTGGACTATGTATTGTTCACCAAACTGTCTCCACATTGTCAAGTAGTCTGAACATTAGCTTCCACTCTTCACCTTATCAGAGTCATTTACATTGCTATGGGATATTGTCCCTCATGGGCAACATACCAAGAAATAAATCAATGTTCACCACTTGTTGTCTTTCCATTGATCTGACATGATCTTTGCATCTGATATCTCCCACATTCGCTTGTACTCATCCATGAATAAGAGAATCTCATCCACTTTCTCATATCAGCAGGGCAGACTAAGCTCATATGCAATGGAAGATTGATTTGAGGCCCTGCATTAGCTATCGTGGATATCATTGGCTTGTAGTACTCACTGTTGAATGCATAGAAAGGAAGAATAGCATCATGATGGAAAATTGCATTTGCCTACATCACATGCTTCATTATGGTCTTAGTGAAACTTGACTTAATGGTTCTTTGCTTTGTTGATGGCTTCGAAAGGGAAGCGTCAATTTGACCCTGGTAGGTTCCGTGCATTGAGTAAGTTGAGCAGGCTCAGCTGGTCTAGCTTGTACTCCTTGCCCCCGCTCTACCTCAAGCTCACATATCTGATCAAATCCAGTGTGCAGCTCCCCATGTCATCTGCAATGTGGGTCTAAGGAGCCCTTAAGGACCTCCTTGCAACACTCATGCCAATCATTGAGAATCCCTGCATTTACTCTCCTTGGACTGCTCTATTAGCTGTACATATCCTCAAAAATTGCTTGTCGTAAGTTCGAGTTGGGCCTTGATCTCTTCACCATCATTCCTACCCTCTTGAGTTGGGTCGTAGAAAACCAACCTCCTTAGCCATCTTTTTTTTTCATTGTCTTCTTTATTACGCTCTGATAACGACTAGCATTTGTTGCCTTACATTCTCTAGCCCTTTATCACATTGGACATTGCTCTTGACTTTGAGTACGTGATTCTTCAGGCAGCTCATACTGCCACTCGAACTCCTTTGCACAACTACACATGTGGTCGGGAAATACCCTCGCTCATACTCCCACACAGGATCCTCTTTTACTTGCGACATATATACCCACTGGCAACTGGCAACTAAGTAGTCTCGGGACCTGAAGTCACATAAAAAAAGGAACATTGAAAAGCATTTCAATGCCCAAAAAGTCACTCATTTCCAATTTTTCTAGAAAAAATGGTTATCTGAACCCAAAGTAAATGTTTTTGGTTAGGAATTGGCGTCCTAAAAAGCATCAGACATGGAAAGACATGTAAAAAGAAAATTAGAAAGCATTTAAGTGCCCAAAAAATTGCTTGTTACCAATTCTTTTCTCATAAAAATTGTTATTTAAACCCAAATTGTAAGTGTTTGGTTGGGGATTGACATCCGTAAAAGCATAAGAAACACAAAGACAAGAAAATAGAAGATTTTAATTCTTAATAATTTGAACACGTTTTGGTGGGGAATTGGTGTCCCTAAAAGCATCAGATGCTCAAAGATAAACGGAAAAAATAGAAGGTATGTTGTGAAGAGAAAAGGAAAAAAATGGAATAGAGAGGGTGGGTAAAAATGAAAATTCAAGTAGAGCTGCTGAAAATTTAGGAAAAGCTTGTGGTAATGCATAATATGTTGGTGAAAACAAAGTCATGAAATTTTCTTGTCATTTCTATAAATAATTTCTACATATTATTTGAAGTGTAATTTCAAAGAAAAGTGTACAGCAGTTGGTCAAAAAAAAAAAAAAAAAAAAAAAAACCAAGAACACTGGATCTAGGTGAAATGAAGTCTAGATTGTTTTGATCGGGGTTATTTTGAAGCAACTGAACCAGATTTAGAGTTTTATTGTAAAAAAAATCACATTTAGAACGGTGAAATTTTTGGAGCACAAAACTTGTAAATCTAGCACTAGTCATGGATCAACCTGCAAAGTCCAGAAAATCGAACCCCCTATGAATTTTGGGGCTTGGGTTCGGTCCGATTAATCTTTGAAAATCATAAATTAGGATGATTTCTCACATATCTTGTTAAATGAATTGATGGAGGGCTTAAAAACAATCGTAGGTGTATGTTAAGGGCTTAATACCCCACGTTGGCTGAAAAATTCCCGCCTTTTACTTTTTA
This sequence comes from Amborella trichopoda, assembly GCF_000471905.2. The sequence continues at coordinate 1,245,664 of NW_006499948.1, read as the reverse complement.
TTCTGTCCTAAATCAACAGTTAAAAGGGGACTCAGCCGAGTAAGACTAAGAACCGGTTGGTCCCTGTAGGGATCCTCCTGGGTTTCAACTTGGGGTCTATGTCTCCCGGAATGGGCAAGTTCGAGCCCAAGTGGCCAAGTTTTTGTTCACTGGTTAAAAAGAAACCTGCATCTTCTTAGTGGTTGCTCTTATTTCTTTAAGTATTGTTTGTGAGGGCCAGGGGTAAGCCCTTTGCTACCACTTCTGTTTTATGGACCTCAATCCATAGAGTGGGCACCAAGCTTGTTCTTTGTTCACATCAGTTGTATGTAGTGCCCCAAATGGGTTTTTAACACCTTGCCATTGTGCTCACACACTGAACCTCTCAAACCAGCAGGCACAGGGTTGCCATGTGAACTTCCATTGAAGTTTAACTTCAAGATGCCCACTGTCGGAAGCTTCCACTTTGTAGGCATGGACTGATGAGATTATTTCTTTTATTCCATGTAATTTCAAATTACGGAGTTGTATACTCCCGAAATTCATGTCTCACTCTTTTCCATGTTGTTAACATGGTCAGCATGACCAAGTGGCACAAGGTGCAACTTTTAAAGATTTTCAGCAAAACCAGAATGAGCGTCTTTTATTAATGCCACTATATCTACTTGGCATGTGCCTGCTGTAAAAATGTTGATACATGAAACTAAACTCCAGAACACGAAAATAAAAATGTAGCTTGACCCAGGAAATCTTGCTGCCACATCCTCGGAACAAGTTTCCAATAACAGCTAAATCTGCGGTGAAAACATCATATCATATTTGCCCAGGATCTCCCCTAGGACTTCATACACCCCATATGAGACTTCATTCACCCCATGCTATCTTCCTGGATTTATGATACACCTTCTGGACGACTAGTTTCCTTCTTTCAACTCTGTTTGGGCGAGTTTTAGAACCTAGAAATTCCATTTTGCAGGGTTTCCTCCTTTCTCCGTTGCTTAGACAAGGACGTGGAAGAACCCAAACCCGTAACCCTATCTTATAGGCACCACTCCTTTCTCTCATCCTATCTCGCACAAATCCAAATATCATTAGAAAGAAAACATATCTCCCAGTTTTGTGTTAAGAAACCTAGCTTGGAGTTTCTGGATATAGGCCCTCGTCTTCTCTATACTTGATGTCTCCCTCTAAACCAGGAGAAAAGATGACAAAAAACTCAGCCCCCCCTTTCTCGCTCTTTTTCACACTCATCTTGTGACCTTAGGAGACTGCCTACCCCTCTCTTTCTAACCTAGAACCACGTCAAGGTGAGGCTGTAGGCCCTCCACGCGATGCCCTATAGAACGATTAATAGAAAGCACACATTTCAAGTAGGTACGATATTTATAGACTTCTCCGAAGGATAGAGTGGATATAAAGGGCACTGGTTTTCTAATTCTAATAGGAGAATTTTGGTGTGAGGGCTAATCTTAGCCATCCAACCCTTGCCGAGTCATCATGAATCAAGGTTTAACAATACACTATCATCTCTAGGAGGATTCCTAGTTCCTACACTCTTCTAATTATAGATGGAATGCATTTAGATCTTTTGTAGAACTCGATCTTCTAGTTGGATTCTCATAACCAACTCCAACTAGAAAAAGATATCCGAGATCTAAATCTTAACCATCTAGATTTGAGTTTTCAAAATTTGTAACTAGCTGGATTTCCAAAATATTCAACTACCTGACCACCTAGGTTTTCTTGGAATCTAACATCACTTAGAAGTCTAATTTGGAAGTTCTTCACCTAGAAGATGGAAGGGCCCAAAAGCCCAGTAGCTTTGACTCTTTGACCAGCCACACTTCCATGACCAGTGTGGACCACTTGGGTCAAATGATAAAAAACTGTAAGCCCATATAGACAGAAAACACCTCAAATATGAGCCTCATGCACAACTCCATAAACCTCTAAATTTGTCTTCCACAAAAACAAATAAACACTTTCAGGAACACCCTTGTATAAAACAATACATTTATTCCTACAGAAACCTTGTTTTAAATACAAAAATCATTACACAAAATACAGGAGGTTAAGTACATAAAACAGAATGAATTTTATTTCCATGAAAAACCCTTTGAAAGGCCTCTTCAAAAACCTTAGAAGAGTGTGCTAACACTGCACTAGATCCTTCTACCTGGTGCTCCATGGCTATGCCTATGATCACATCTAGACCCCAAACCAACCCTGAAGGAACCTTGACCCACATGTCTCCCATGAGAGGGATTAATAATTGGCCTATCAAAGCTGGTCAAGGCATAGAAGTGCCACATTCCGTAAATAGACCCAGATTTCAAGTGCTTTCCTTAAGGACAAGTTTAGGGTCTAGTGCACAACACTCATAACATGAGTTCCCTAGTTTCCTCGTTGTATGATGCATACTAACAGTAAAACAGACCCAAAAATTTCCAGGATCACACAGATCCAAGGCAAATCGTGGCACATATGCTATTTCCGATTCTATTACCAAGGTTTTTTGGCACTTCTCCCAACAAGCCACAAAATGTTTTACAGCACAGGGACCACTTTCATCTCCTAGCCAACCAAACAACATCCACCCTAGCTGTAGCTGATATCCACAGGGTAACTGTCGATCCTCTTTGATGATGCTCAATGGGGGGCTAACCATGAACAAAATAGGGTGTGTCATCTAGCCAAAGCCTAGATACTTGCCTAGGTGAGAGTGATGGAGTCCACTATGTCTCAGGTAGAGCATAACTCTCCACTCATGCCTTGCTCTAGGTATCCATATAGAGCACACTCCCACTTAAATTGGGAGTGCCATAAATAGAGATGACATTTACACAGGGAACATACAACATAGCTTAAGTAAAAAACCAAGTGTAAAAGTATTTGAGGCCTTAACCAGACCCTGTACTTTAGTGACCTGCAGCTTTTATCATTATAGTGCTTGTAATTTCTTTCCAACCATACTATCCATGGGATTGCCAATAAAGTAGTTCTACGTAACTTGACATCGTACTTTGGCAGGAAGGGGTTAACTATTGTGTCAATAGAACTTCTACAGATATTGGATGCATGGTGCACCCATATGGGATTGAACAGATTCCTATAAGGGTGACAATATTATGGATGGGATGCTGTTTCCACATCCGTCCCACCCAATGGAATATATATTTGGCATTATCATAGTTTGTCACCTTAGAATGTCCACTGTTACGCTGCTACTAGCTGCTGTAGAGTGATGAGCCACACATATCTCCCATTTTACCACTGCCCTGAATGATCTTGAATTCTTCGTCTGAGTTTATGGATCTGTCTTCTGCTAATGTGCTCAGTATTTCAATTTGATTGCCTTCCTCTCTTCGTGCCAAGGAAGGCTTTGAGTGGAGCATGGAGACCCCTGCTCTTATTTTGACCATAGTGCAGGGCGCAGAGGTCTAACATCTGGATGTCTCTTGACTAGAAGTTTGAAAGTAATGGTTATGTACGATTACATGCTGTAAACTTTAAAATTTTTTATCTTTTTCCTTTATGAACAACCGGGTAATTCTACTTACAGTGCCAAAATAAACAGTGGAAGTAGAAAACAAAACCTACTACTATCTATGGATCATAACCCTTACTATCTTGAATGAATTCTAAATCAACTAGGAATCCTAATACAAATAGGGATCTTAGTTCGAATAGGAATTTTAGTTCAAACAGAAATCCTGACTTATAGGTATTCTAATACAAATAAGAATTAGGGACACAATTGAAAGTAAACGTAGAAATAAAGTTAGGAAGACTTATCTGAACTTCGCTTTGGGTCACCCCATTGGACTTAGCACACTCCACACTCAATTACCAGACTGATGGCGCATTAATCCTCGGCCGCTGCTGAAACTACCTATTGCAGTACCCTCTCAAAACTGGGGCTGAAAGCATGAAACTGAAACTATTGGGTGTCTTTTTAAACCAAAACAAGGGTATCCTTTCAACCCAAAACTAGGGCATGCCACTTTGTTGCACCACCCTCTAACCACAAGACAAAAGTGGGCTGGCCTTATACTCCTCTCAGGTTAGCTTGGGTGGCGTGCCACCCTCTATGGCCCTGTCTTACTAGGGGCATGCCTAACCCAAGAGGGAGAGAGAGGAGGCTAGAGAGAGAGAGATAGAGAGAGAAAAATGTGGAGAGAGAGAAGGGGAGAGAGAGGGAGGTCTCAACTAGAGCAGATGATGGGGATGAAGGAGCTTCCCCCCATTATATAGGCCCTCATGTCTTGGGGTATGCCATCTTCGAATAGGACCCAAATTTGACCAAAGAGTCCTACGTAATATGTAAGGTGAATAGAGGATTAAATCTGAGCCATCCATTCTTTAGATAAACTATCATGATCAAGGAGTAATCCTAGGCTTATTATCCCTCATATCCTTGACCCATGTCTACTTCTATTCAAACTAGATTAGGTATTCTGTATCTCATAAAATTTTGACTCTTATCTCACATAGAAATAACTTCTAATTATTGGGAAACGATCTAATGCAATGGTTGTATAGTAGTATAATGCAACCACACCTCTAGAAAACCATATTTTTGGCATTTGTATGACCCCAAATTTTGCATACATGTTCTCTTCAGCCTCCTAATCAATCCTACAAAAAACAAATTTCATTTTGCTCCCTAGTTATGGTCAAAATTAGTACCCATCCAACAAAGAATCTCGACCATCCATTTGATGAATTTCAAGATCTAGCCCTTAACAAATTCAAAATCACTTTTTCCTTTTTTAGCATTATCAATCTAAAGATGATAACGCTATATAAAAATTTTGGGAATAAAAAAATCCTTCTAATGCCTATATCTAACCATCTCAATAAAATGGACGGCCTATATTAATTGGGCTAGAATGAAAACTTTCTAGAGCATTTTTTCAAAATTTTCTTTTTTGTGACTGTTCTTCAAAATGAAAAGAGTGTACATTTAAAATTCGCGTCAAACAAATGTCTCCAACATGGTCTTTGAAGATGGTTGCATTATACTACTATACAACCGTTGCATGAAATCATTCCCCCCTAATTATTTTAGAAGTCCAAAATGAATGATGAAGATCTATTGCCTAGTTAAAATATATATATTCTAACAAACTAAATCTTCCTATAAAGTTTTTCTTTTACTGTCTCTCATCAAAATATGAGTCTTATTGGGCATCACTCTGATGTTGGTTGTGTGGCCCTTGTGGGCTGCACATCCCACTCCTTGTGGTCCCCACACATGTTGAGCCGGGCTCCCCCCCCCCCCTCGTCCAACCCAAAAAAAAAAAAGAAAGACCACAAAAGAAAATAAAGAAAAGAAGAGGAAAACCCACCCACCCACTCACATGGGTCCCACTCCACGAACATGCCTTTAGAGAAGAAATTTTGAATTGCCTTTTTTAGGGTTTTTTTAATGAACAAAATAATTTTTTTCTTGAGAATATTTTAAAATATTAGGAGCACAAGTTGTCGTCATTATCATCATCATCATGATCATCCGAGTCTTATCCTAACTATTTAGGGTTGGCAACACGAATCCTATTCCTCCATTATGCTCTATCAAGGACCATACCCTCAGTAAGACTATATGTCACCATATCTTTTCTCACTACTTCCATCTATATCCTTTTGGACCTTTCCCTTGCCCTTTTAGAGCCTTCCACTTGAACCAAACGGCAATGGATTAGATCTATGTTACGCATGGCAAGCCCACCAAAGTCTACTTTTCCTCATGGCCTATTAAAGCCATGTTACCCCAAATGTATTCGTTTCGAATTCTATCCCTTCTTATCTTGCTACGCATCCATCTCAACATCCTTATCTCAGTTGCACTCATCCTACAGATATGTTGTTCCTTGGCCGCCCAACATTATTCCCCATAAAGCATGCTTGGTCTTATAGTTGTATAGAATTTCTCCTTTAGTTTCATTGATACATATGGGGATCACATAAAACTCTAGATCACATTTCCACTTCGCTCAACCCAGCTCTAATTCTATGCACATCGTCCTCAATCTCGCTATTTTCCTGAATTATCAACTCAATGTATTCAAAATGATTTCTTTTTGGTATTTTTTGGCCATCAATCTTAACTACTTCCTCATTTCTACTCCTATTAGCACTAAGCTTGCATTCCATATATTCTGTCTTAGTCCGTCTAATTTTAAAACCTTTAGATTCTAGAGCATCCTTCCAAAGTTCTAATTTTGCGTTGACACTACTTCTAGTCTCATCAATCAAAACTATATCATCTGTGAACTGCGTTCACCACCATATCTCATCTTGTAGGTGCCTATTTAACTCGTCTATAACTAAAACAAAGAGGTATGAGCTCAACGCTGACCCTTATATAGGCCTACTGTCACTAAAAACTCACTCGTCTCTGCACTAGTTGTCCTCATAGTTAGAGCTCCCTCATGCACACTTCTCACCATGTCCTTATAGTTTCTCAGGAGCATAAGTAAAGTTGGAAAATAATATTTTTTACATTCCAAAAATTCCAAATTACATTCAAATCAAAATTAGAAGTGGATTGGTACCAATAGCTTCTAGAGCATACCTCCAAAATTGTATCATTTGTGAACTACATGTACTGCGGTACCTCATCTTCTAGGTTCCTAGTTACCTCATCTTCTGGTAACCATCAAAGATTGACTCACCTTAAATCCATCAATAATGCTGAGGTTAAGAGGCACTCAGTGTCCTTGCCTGGCATCAGGTATCACTGTTAGATTGATCTGAAACCTCATTGTGTGCATGCTTTCACCTGCTATGGTTTTCAAATCATCAATCTGAACTAACTTTCCACAAGCATGAGAGAGTTCACAAAAATGTCTATCCTTGCATGTAGTTGAACTCCGTTTGATTCTGATCCGGGCTCTTAATGGTTTAGTGAAAGAGCTGTGCTCCATCTGAAAAGGATATACTTGAGGCTTCCTGTGCTGAACCAGAATGAAGAGTATATCCATATTCTCCAAAAATCTTAGAGATATCAGGGGCCAAAGTCCTCCAAACCCTAGAGGCCCACATCTCCAGACCTGAGGGATTTTTGGTTCCATTTTCCAGGCAGAATCTACCTATCAAGATTGCTTGGAGGTGGTCTTTCCTTTCACGAATAATCTCCTTGCCTATTTGGATTTTGTTGGATTCACCAGCAACTATTGTTTTGCAATACGTGGGCATTTTGATTTTTGCTCTCCTAACCGGTATCTATTGTATCCACCAATGTATGGCAATGTTATTTTGCTATAAAGGAGGTCGACCAGCCAGGAGTATCCAGGAAGTAGCCTCTATGATGACTATTCTGCAGTAGGGCCTCTCTTCCTCCCTCTACTGTGTTCAGAAAATTATTGACTGTTAGACATCAAAAGCTACACTCCTTCCCTGATGCATTACTTTTATTTTGAGGGACACCTTTCGTATGCCGACTCGCTTTTCCAACTTTTTAGCTTCGAAGGGATTTGTATCAAGCGGGATACAGAAGAATAATATTCTTCTTCATAACGTTCACTCTGCTTTTTCCTTTAATATTTCTGATAATCCCTGAGTTCTGCTGTTTCCAGACAATGCTGAGACGATTAAAGTGGTCATGGTATTTTCCATAGTTTGTACCCGCAGCAATAACGATTACACTTCTGTACAACAGTTTTTTTTCTGTTTGTATAATGCAGGATGATAGTTTTGTTGTTGAACCAGAAGGATCCTTACTTTTAATCTACTATCTCTGCCATATTTACGGGGTGATTTTCCAGACTTTCTTTGTGTTGAATCTTTCTAGTGTTTACAGTATTGAACCATCTTCTCACTTTGTGTTACAGTGGTAATTAGCAGATATATGATTATTTCTTAGATCATTCACATATATGATTGTGCGCCATTTTTTTGTGCATATGTGATATTTGATTTGTGTGACCCCAAATTGAAATTCAAGAAACCTGAGCAAACACACAAAAAATAAAAAACTTCAATTTTATTAAAGTTCAAAGTACTTACATCTTGGGGGGTTCGTTGCACTCCTGGATGAGTGTAGCTGGTCTTCTTAGGCCACTGGTTTATATGTTTATCGGGGATTCCCTCACTTGTGTTGGAATGTTAGATTGGTGACTCGGAAGGAGGATTCATACATTGTTCACTCCTGTGGGGATTATAGCCCTGCCTTGCGCGTTATGGGTGAGAAGAGGGTGCGCGTCAATGCCAAATACGATGGACCTTCCAATACCAGTGTTTTAAAATGCGGCCGCATCAGGCGCCATGCACCACCCAGCGCATCGCACTGTCCCGCATATGCGGTTTGGAGAGATGCGCCCGCATCAGAGCCGCATCCCACATCGACCACTTCAGGCCGCATAATCTGTCCGCCATTTTTTTCAAAACTGTACCCCTCGAGCAGGGGCAATAAGGTCATTTTGACCTTTGAAAATAGGGGGAAGGGTTTGAGAGAGTATTAAACCACTTAAACAAAATTTTTCTGCCACATCCATGGCTTTTACTGGATCGATTGAATCAAAAAAATTTTGGGTGGAAATTTTATTTGTTGAAGTTCTTCAATTTGTAATACAAGATACTACAAACTAAATGTCCATAAAGATAAAAAGTTACGAATCAAAGAACTTTTCCCAGTACTTTTCAAATAAAATTTGTAACTTTAAAGAGTTTCATGGACTAATACAATAAAGTTACAAATTAATGAGTTTATAAAATTTATCGATCTTCATAAATGCTCTGATATCGTAAAGTTACAACATGTTTATAAATTTATAAAATTTATAAAACTTTACAAATCGAGTTGAAGAACTTCATGGACTTCATAGACTCTTTTCAAGATTAAAGAGTTTATAAAATTTGTAACTTTAAAGTTTTTGGTTGCAGATTTGTGCTAATGGTTGTTGATTGTTGAGTGTTTTATGAAGCTAATTTCAAGTTTCTAGTTTCTATCAAGGGATAGTGGATACAAAATCTCCGACAACTAATACTTTTGTAGTTAATGAATAATCTTAATACCTACTATCACATATATCACCTTCATAATTTTTTTTATGCATTGACCTTTTTTATAATTTTTTTATATTTATGAACCGCATCGCCACGATGCACCCGCATCGCCACGATGCACCCGCATCGAGCTGCATTGGCCTCGCCAACGCTTTTGGCCGTATCCCGCATTTTAAACACTGTGATCTACTACAAATGGGTTTTGAGCCTAACTTCTAACTGTTTTTGCTAAGAATTTGGGGTTGACTTGGGTGTTTGGGAATTGTGGGAATTTTTTTGAGGACTTTTTGGTCTTTGGATATAATTTTGGAATTTTTTGTATTTGGCTAGGGGTAATTTTGGAACCTTGGCTTCTTTGTTATAGTAGGGTTAGGGTTGGAGAGAGATTGGGTTCCTAAGTGGTTTTTCTCTCTAAACCATCCAACCCCTTACAAGTAAAGAGCTCATGGGTTTGTATAGAAGGATTGAGAACATGGGTGGAAAATCAATGATACAACTTGAAGGTGGATGATCTAAAAATGGCTTAGGGTAGCCCCAAAAATGACCATTTTGAGAGGTCAAAACTTCAGAAATATCATGAATATGCCCTTGGGGAGTTTCTCTCTCTTGTCTGCGTTCAATTGCCACTTGTTTGATCTATTTTTCTACCATTTTGCTCGAATTTGTGGCAAGGTCTTGTGGAGCAAATAGCTATGACCATTTTGTGATAAATTTAGATTAAAAAACTCCAAAGATTGAGGGAGTTATGACTAATTTCATGGATTTGGCATCAAAGTTAGTGAACTTTCATGGCTCTCTGTGATTTCTTTATGTTTCTTTTTAAATAGGTTATCATTTGCTGATCAGCCGCCAAAAATTTGTGAGCAATTATGTATTGGGTAAAAAACTCCAAGATCTAATGGAGTTGTGGTCCAATTATCGGGGCCCTTTTCCATTTTCAACAGTCATCATTTTACTGGCAATTTATCTCTACGATCCAGCCACGAATGTGTCTTTGAACCCACAACAATTTATATTGGTGCGAAGGGGATCGAGTAAGGATCATCCCTGCAAAATTTGCGCTCAATATACTTCACTAATTGATATGGGTCGGAGAATGGATTGAGTTCATGGGGACTGCCATACATGAACCCACATCTGGTCACTCACCTTTTCCTTCGTTCTACCCATAATCTGTGTTAAGAACCCCATCGATACGTGCACACACACACACGCGCCCAATATTCCTTGGTTCGAACAATTTAAGGCTTGGATTTTAGGGAAGGCAACTAGGACAAGAAGTATAATAATGAGGAAGAGGTGGAAGCGGGAGCGGGGGGAATGTTGGAAGCCCACTAGTGCAGATTCAATTCCCATTGAATTGAGGAGCTTTAGCTACTTGACTGTGTTGGATAGGAAGCATATTGGTTTTTGTATGGTTTATCAAGTAGACCCTAGCTCCCTTCTGTCACATTTCCCAATCAATCCGGGGCTAGGGTAAAAGTACTGCAGAGTTAGGGATAGTAGCAGGGAGTATGTGTGTGTGTGTGTGTGTGTGTGTGTGTGCGTGCACACGCGACCATATTCGTGTGTGTGTGCGTGTGCGTTTGCGTGTGCGTGTGGATAAAGCTACCAAAATGTGGCACCTATAATGAATAGTAATATAGGTGGAATTCTAGCCGTCAGATCTTCATCGGGTGGTTCGAAATACATGTCACTATCTGAATTTTAATTTTTTTTTAGAGAAATTGGATTGTGATGAAATTTTGGGCGTGTACCAAAAAAAAAGGGCGCACAATAAAAAATTATAAAACAAATATTTTCAAAATATAAAATGACCAAAGTATTCTTGAAAAGTTTTTATATGGTGCATGCTGGTGTCAAGTATATATGCCTGCCTAAAATTTCATTACGATCTGATTTCTAGAAAAAACATTAAAATTCAGACAGTGATATGTATTTTGAACCACACTATGAAGATTTGATGGTTGGGATATATATATATATATATATATATATATATATATATAGAAAGCTTGCATGTTGCTAGAAAATTATTCCTCAATGCTAGTCCGTGGTCACATTATGCACTTTTTTGCCAAAGTTTTGTGGTCCTTTGGGTAGTCCTCTAAACAATTTTTTAAAATTAGACTTCCCAACCCCAACATTGGATTGACCCCAAATTTGAAACTTATGCTTTCAAGTGCTATGCTTTCTGTCATAAAAATTTCAGTCCGTTTAGTGAGATATTTCTTAGGGCTCTTTTATAAATTTGGGTTGTTTAGGTGGTGATGTACTTTGAAAATTTAATCCAAAAGGCTGTGTCTAAGTCATCCGACATCCGAATGAGTTCGAATTTGGGATTAAGCCTGTGTCTAAGTCATCCGACAGCCGAATGAGTTCGAATTTGGGATTAAGCCTTTGAACAATATGCCTTTCTTTTGAAAATTTTTTGGACCATTCGGCCCTAGGTTTCTTGGGCATCTTTTTAAATTGAGGGCCCAATTTGGGCATCCACTTTGTACTTTCAACTTTCTAGGGTCATAACTTGGTCATGTAGTATTGGATTGGCCTAATTATTGCCGAGTAGCTTCGGGGTACTTTAGATTAAAGTTTAGAACCGTTGGATTGAAGTTTTGATCGTGTTTCACCACAGTTAGAATGTCCTATTTTTCTGGGTCGTCTGATTGCCAGTTTGAGCATGCAACGAGCTCAAATTTTATTCGTTTTAGGCTGGAGGCTTCCTTTCATTGTCTCAAAGGGGTATGCAAATTTTGGCCTGATCTGAGATTGCTTTCACCGTCTGTACCCAATTCTCGTGATTCTATGATATCTCAGTTGTTGTTGTGCTGAGTGTTTATTTAGCTGATTGACCATATGGCTTGCACATGGGAGGTCGCCATTTTGACTCATTATTTCATCTCCTCTATTTAGGACAACCGAAGGCCCTTCAAAAATGCAAAATCCAGGGTTTCACCTACCCAGGACCATAGTTTTGTACTGTGCTCCACAACCGCAGCAACTACCCTTGGGTGTTTTTATTTCACTTGAAAATAGCCCCACAAAATTCTTGTGCTTCTGGGGATGAGTTTGTTACATGCATGTTGATATCAAATCAATACAAAGACCCTGCCCAGGCTGTTGGTTGTGCCTTCATGGAATGGAATGAACAACATAAAGGGTATCACTGATTTGGGCCTTGGACTCGACCGATAATTATATCTTGTAAATCATATTAATGAAGATGCTTTTTCAAAGCAGGTTATCACCTTTTGACTCCAGACCTTCAAGTGATACCACCTTTGGATGACAATTAGGATTCTCGGCTTACAGAGATGAATGGTATTAACTCCATGAAAAACATGTTATTGCATGGGAATGCCAAAGGAAGTGTGTATATGTGTGATTGTGCCCTTGTGTTGTAGCAGTAGCAGTATTTTAAAAATCACCAATCTGGTTTGGAATCGGGTGGGCACTTGTGTTGTATCTAATGGGATTGGGAATAGGCTTGATCCACCCGGAAAACCCTTTTTTTTTTTTTAATTTGCAATCATATGCTGTTTTTTGTTGTGTTCTTCCTCATTTTGAAGCCATTTGTAGTGTAGTTTGTCGCAAATTCTTCATGTTGAACCCTCTGCAAGATTTGCAATAGTATTTCTTTGGATCAAAACCTTTAATCAGATAAAGATTAAAATTTGGCTGGACTATAAAACCCAAAATGATAAATTTTTTATTTCTCCCTCGTTTGTTTTAACCAAATTCGAATCAAACTTGTCACAAATTCTTCCTCTTTAATATATCTATAATGGTCATAGATATTTGGACGATATAAACACATCATTCATTTGAACTTTTTGATCTCTAGAGGAAATAGGATTTGAGGCTTTGATATATTTTTATTTAAAAATCCTTTGTGATTCAAATTTCAAAAACAAATTTGGATTGATGGGAATCATGTTCAATCAATTTGTGTTTTGATTTGAAATTTTGGATCATTCAAATATGTTTACAAATCATTTTTGGCCTTTTTTTTCGTTTTTTTATTCATTTGATTAAACCAGATTTAATCATTTTCAACCAACTGTTACGTGTTTTAAATTATCATTATCATCATAGCCTTTTCTCAATTAATTGGGATCGGCTACACTAATTGTGGTCCATCATTTTCCTCTATTAAGGGCCATACCTTCAGTGACGCCATAAGTCCCCATATCTTTTCAACCATGTCTTTTTGGGCCTCCCCTTGCTCTTTTTGAGCCTTTCACTTGAACTAACTCGTACCTCCTAACAAGTGTTGTATAGGGTCTGTGCCACACATGGCTAGCCCACCTAAGTTTACTCTCTCTCATCTTATCACCTATTGGTGCCACACCTAAATTTTCTCGAATGGATTCATTTCAAATTCTATCCCTTCTTGGCTTGATACTCATCCATCTCAATATCCTCATCTCCGCTACACTCATTCTATGGGTATGTTATTTTTTGACACCTAATATTCCACCCCATAGAGTAAAGTTGTTTTCACAGCTGTCCTATAGACTTGTCCTTCTGCTTCATTGGTATGCGACGATCACATAAAATTCCTGTTGCATATCTTCACTTCACCCACCCAAGTCTAATTTTGTGTGCGATATCTTCTTCAATTTCTCCATTTTCCTAGATTAACGACCCAAAATATGGAAAATGTAGTCTTTTTGATATTTTTTAGTCATCAATCTTAACTACTTCCACGTCTATACTCTTATTATTACTAAACTTGCTTTTCATATACTATACCTTATTCTGGCTAATTTTAAAACCTTTAGATTCTTGAGCAACCCTCCAAAGTTCTAACTTTGTGTTGAAGCCGTTTGGGTCTCATCGATCAAAACTATATCATCTGCGAACAATATGCACCACGGTACCTCATCCTGTAGATGCCTAGTTAAGTCGTCCATAACTAAGACATAGAGGTATGGGCTCAATGCTAACCCCTGATATAGACCTATTGTCACTGAAAACTCACTCATCTCTCCACTAATTGTTTGTACAGTAGTTAGTGCTATAAACTTATTGTCACTGAAAACTCACTCATCTCTCCACTAATTGTTTGTACAGTAGTTAGTGCTATAAACTTATTGTCACTGAAAACTCACTCATCTCTCCACTAATTGTTTGTACAGTAGTGAGCACTCCATCGTACGTATCTCTCACCAAGTCGATGAAATGTCTAAGTTGTAGAACAGCCTCGGTTGTTGACCTCCCTGGCATAAAACCAAATTGGTTTTTAGATACACTCGTTTCATGCCTTAGTCGTTGTTCAATCACTCTCTCCTAGAGTTTCATAGTATGGCTCATAAGCTCGATCCCTCGATAGTTCACACAATTATGTATGTCTCATTTATTCTTGTAAATAGGTACCACAATATTTTCCTCCATTCGTCTGGCATTTTCTTTTGTTCTCAATCACTCTTTCCGTGTTTTAAATCATTTAAAAAATTATTTGAAATTGTTTACACCATATTTAACGGATATAAAATCATTTAAACCATTGTTTGAAAAACCTCCCGATCTAACCGGTAATTGCCCTGTTAGATCGGAACCGGCCCCTTGCCTAGTCTGGTTTCAGGCAGTTTTGGTGATCGGCTGGTATTTTAAAAATAAAAATTCAAAACAATGTCTATAAAGTCCCAAAAATAAGGAATTTGATTTGTAATACAGTTTTTAATATTTTTTTACAGTATGGTAAGTATTAAAAAAAAATGGTTATTAATACTCACTTTTAAAATCCATTTTTTCATTAATTTTGAACTCCAATTGAATGTGTTTTGTTTTAATCATTCTTTATATGCTTTTCACATTTTAGTAGAAATTTTTTTGCATCTTTTTTATATTTTTCAACAATTGTTTGGCTGCCCGGGACCTGCCCGGTTAGAACGGTTGAATCGGCCAGTTTACCTGTTAGGCCAGTTAAACTGCTCTTGGACCAATGTCCGGTTAACCGTTCCGGTTCGATTTTGCGAACACTGTTTCAAACCAACAAGATTTCAAATTATCTTTGCTTCATTTTCTGTTTTTGTGATTGTTCCTTTTTTTATTTTCCATTCTCTCTCTTTTTTTTTTAATTAATTTGCAATACAATAATCCTTTTTTAAAATCCTATGGAGTATCGTGGTATTATGATTTTTTCCTTTTTTTATTTTTTTAACTTTTCGATTCTCTCTTTTTTTTTTATTAATTTGCAATACAATAATCCTTTTTTAAAGTCCTATGGAGTATTGTGGAAAAACCTTTGATAGTATACACATGTGATCGATGATTTTTTTGGCAGGTGGAAAATCTCACTCGCAAATCCCAGCTTATGGAAGTTGAATTGGAGAGGACAAGGAAACAATTGAAGGAAGCTATGGAAATTGCTGGGGAAGAAACAGCTAGATGTAAAGCGGCAAAGGAAGTAATCAAGTCACTTACTGCACAGGTGGGTGCATTTATTTTTATTAGACATGCTTAAAAATTGAATATTGATTGATTGCTTTTTTAGGACATTAGATGTGTGGTGCATGAAAGTACTTTTGAATCATCCCCTAATTTCTGCTTGCAGAAGAGAAATTTCAGTTCTTGCTGAAATTGCGTTTCTGACGCACGACCTGTAGTTGAAAAAAAGGTTGGGGTAGTGCGCACCCTAGGTTAATGACTTAAAATTATTGCCAAGGAAGTGTTGTCTTTTAATATGCACTATAGATTAAAAGATTAGAGAGAAATAGGTTATGGAGAACAAGGATGAAGGAATGGGTTCATTACTGGAGATTAAGGAGTGAAAAATCTTAAATGGAAATCAAAGGTGGTTAGAAAAGGGATAGCATGCGAGAGAGGAGAGAAAAAATACCATAGAGAAAGGAAGATAAGTAATATCATCTGAGAAGAAATATGATGGAAAAGAAAGAAAGAGGAGATACAAAAACTGCTGCTTGTATTAATAAGTGTGAGGATCACATAAAACAATGGTTTATATACCTTTGTCTTATTATATGTAAGCTGATTTTACGTATGTACTTACTAAATCTCATCCAAATCTAACTTGGATTTATAAAATTGATAAATGAAGATTTCAAAGTGATCTAGGGGAGGAAAGGAACGAGAAGAAAACAGCAATGATGGAGGATAAAAGAGCATATGCAAGCAAGATAAAGATAGAGCAGAGAAAGATGAAAAAAGGGAGTTTATTTTATTTACCCTAATTTTGGAAGAAGTGGCTGAACCAGTTACAAGAAAGGAATGGTGCTAAGAACAAACTTATTTATAGCAATAATTGGAAGTTGTAGCTTTCTCAGAGATGGGAGGGCAGAGCTGCATGGTTCTTTATAGTCATGATCAGAAATGGTATTGGGCTTACCTTGGTCCAGTAGAGCACAAGTGAATCTGGCTGTGGACCAAAAGAAGTAGGACCACTCTTGGATTATTGGAAAGTTATTGAGTATTGACTCACAGAGGTGGGCTTTGCAGGCTTACCACAAGGATTAGGTTTCACTGCTTAACCTAATACTTCTCATTCTGATTAAAATTAAGGGAAACAGATATTTGAAACTTGAGAGAATCCTTATACGGATTCAGAAAAGAAGGTTTAACTTTTTAAGGGTAAGGTGTAGTTATAAAAGCAGAACAAGGTGTAGATTGTATTGCAGTGCTCCCTAGCTGAAGTCTTGACTTATGAGTAGACGACTGTTGTATTGCTGTGTTCCCCATCCAAGTACATCATCTGGCTAGATATCCTAGGAATTGCTCATCCAGAAGCACAAAAGCAGATATAGGAGCACGAGCTACTCAAGTGGAAATTCTTGCAATTTGACAGAATAATGAGATTCAACCAAAAATCTTCAAATCAATTGCTGCAAGGTTGATTTTGTCAAGTGTAAAAGAAAGGCAGATGGCAGTTTGAAGAGCTGTAAACCACTGCATATTGCACTGTAAATGGTAATTAATGTCATAACCAGTTATAACATGACATTTCAGCCTTGGGCTGGTGTCACATGTCGACACCTTAGCATGTGTGGAAACCTCCAGAAATGGGGGGTGATGAAAACGTGTATATAGCTCAAGCCTGGATTGAACTTGGGCCCCTTGTCTAAAAGTCAACTGCTCTACCAATCCACCAACACCGCTTATTTGTGTCATGAATATGGAAATTTTATTTTATGGACTTAAATATGTTATATTATTTTGAAATATAAGTGCATGGATATATTGACTTTCTAGCTGAAGTGTTGGACACCTTTGCCATTCGTCGGACACCGGCAATTTATGTTGGTTGCATGAATCATATATTTTTTTTTGAGAGAAGTGCGCTATAATTGCATTACTTTGCAGTAAAATGTTACAAAAAGATAGTGATGGAAAAGGTCACACTATATAAGCCCGAAAGGGTCCAAAAATTCTACAAAACAAGAACTGAGTTCTGGAGGGCACGGGAGAAGAGAGAAGATTGGCACAGAAGCCTAGGTGTCCGAAGGGGTGTTGATGAAGGCCCCTTCTTTAACCAATTGATCAGCGGCTGCGTTGGCTTCCCTATGGCGTGGCGCCAAGAAATACTGTAGGCACTAGTTAAATGTAGAATCTCTTTAAAAAGGTTGTCGAGGCGCCGACGCCATGATGAGCGATTTGATGCCCAGCAGATGATGTTCTTGGCATCACCTTCCGACATGAAGTTGTGACTCCAAGTGTGATCATCTTGCGAAGGCCCTCCAAAAGGGCAAGGGCCTCAGCTAGAGTGGGGTCAGTGATTCCAATAGGCTGCGAATATGGCATAAAAAGTGCAATCTGTTGTAGCTGCTGTGAGAAATGCATTTTTTAATAGTTATCTTGATGGAGAGATGTTCATGAGGCCTCTTAAATGTCTGAGAAAGTATAAAACCACAGTAAATTGAAGAAAGGCCTTCATGGGCTAAAAACTGCTAACATAGGCTTCCTGAGCATGATGTGGGAAGATTGATGTCTCCTCTTTGTGGGTTATCAATATCTGTTGTAAACTCATCTTTTAATTTTCAAAGCAATTGAGATTTAATAGGTACTATTTGTGACAAACTTGATCTTCTCAGTACTATATCTCTGTCAATTTTCAGAACAAGTTTGATGGATAGCATCTCTATATTTTTGTTCCAGCAATTTCCCGCAATGATTGGATCTAATGGAACTATTTAATTAGCATGCTATTCAAAGTTTCAGACCTCATACAAAGCACCTGGTGATAGTGAGGCATTGGTCAATACTATTTATGTCATCATCATCATCCGAGCCTTATCCCAACTATTTGGAGTTGGCTACACAAATCCTGTTCCGCCATTCTTCTCTATCAATAGTCAATATGGTCAAATACTATTGATATATTAAACTCTAATTGCTTGTTTTAACAACTTGACAGACTTGCAGCCTGGAATCAATTTTGCAGTAGGCATTTCTGGAAAGAGAAGTTCTAGTAAGCAATGTAGAAAACCCAAGGAGACATTGGACCTGTGTAGTGAAAAATCAATATTAGGATCACTTTATGTAGAAGCCTACAAGGTCACACTTGATCTAGCTTGCCCATTGCATGTGCGGATCTCACTTACCACTCACTGCGCATGTGATGCCATGGGCTTTTTGATATAATCAAAATTTTGTCCATTCCATGCTATCTTTTTGTAAAAAAATTGGTTGCTTCACTATAGATAATT
This sequence comes from Amborella trichopoda, assembly GCF_000471905.2. The sequence continues at coordinate 1,227,011 of NW_006499948.1, read as the reverse complement.
AAAACTAAAACCGACTGTGAAAAAATAAAATTTAAAATTCTTTTTTTTTGGGGGGATAAAGTCTCTCTTTCTATTACTGGTAAAGAAATCTACATCTTACATGTTGCTGGATCTGTATGTCTGGGTTGCCCACACAGTCATGAAGCAAAAATACCAAACATATATACTATGGTGAGAAACCAAAAAAAAAAGAACATACAAAAATTTAAGACTGTTTTGTGTTCACTACAGAATGGCTTTGAATCACACCTTCCTAAGCTAGGGCATTTGCAGTGGCATTTGTCTCATGCCAAGTATGCTTATATGAGATTTGAAGGTTGCTGGAAATAGGAAAATTTGGTCGAACAGCTGTTCCATATGCCAAGGCCATGGGCTCTGCCTCGTGGCCGATATGATAACGTTAATGGAAGGCCCTACTACTTCGAGGGAGGGTCCTCTATTGCTGTCATACATTTTGAGGCTCTCCAAAAGAGCTACTGCCTCTGCCTTTATAGAGTTTGACGTAACCGTGGTGTTGATTTTTCTCCTTCTATCTAATCTCCTTTCCTTGCTTTAAAAAATTATGCTCAAGCCATATCAACCAGGTGCGGCCATGATGGAAAAACTCTGTAGGAAGAGACCAGTCGAAGGGAATGGGGACAAGAAGTATGCTGAGAATGGTTGTTTGGCACTTGTTTGCCGTACTCCTAGCCATTTGAAAATTCCCCACAGAAAGGCCTGCAGCTGGATGACCAGACAATGCACGAATCAGTGGTCCATGACTTGTACGCTTTGACTGGTTCGCTATTCATGGAAATCCATTCATGTATATGGAGTACACAGTGAAGATACTGGAGGAGGTAGGGGCCCAAATGATCTTATCTCTTCCCTCTTACAACATCTCCTGATTATTGAGAAGGTCACTAGTGCAGTCAAGATTGGGATTTTTGAATCCCAAGGATTTCTTTGAAAGCATGGAACGACACTAATGGCCCCGAGAATCTCATTGGATTGCTCAATAGAGGCATTTCAATCTATATCAAGTGGAGCAAATGAGGGAATAGACTTTCAAGAGGGTCATCTCCAGCCCATAATCCTTCTATAGTCATATTTGCGCACCTGTTTATGACGACTGGTTCTATTAGAGAAGTTTTATAGACAATGGATATACCCCTCCAAGCACTGGGCACATGATTGACTATAGGGGGTCTCTAGAAAGCAGCCTGACCGAGCCATGCCATACTTATCCCAAATGACACACTGCCAATTCCCAATCTGTGTTGCATATCTCCACCACCACTTACTGAGTTGTGCCAGGTTGCACTCTTCTAAAGTCCTAATACCTTGCTGACCATCCCTCTTAGGTTTGACAGGCCAAGTTCGACTTTGCCAATTGAGATTTCTTTGACTCCTCTAATCCGAACCATAAAAATCTCTCACTAGATGCACGAACCTGTAAGGAATGGGCATGGCATCCGGAAGAGGGACATGTGGAAGATTAAGATTTTAGAGAGAGTGGCCTTGATGAACAGTAATCTGCCTCTAAGAAATTAGAATCTTGTTTGATAGTTTCCTAGGCAGACATCCTTATCCCGAGTTTTACCCCCACTCCATCCCATTTTGATTTTCTTTGTCTGCCTGAAAGGAGTGGCTACGTGGAATTCAAGGTAGTAAATTCAAATTTTTTTTTTTTCTTTTATTCAATATACTTGAATTCCACTTACATGGGCTATTAAACACTGCTGTAAATCAAAATTAGAACCTTAAACACAACCTATGATCTATAGTTTTATTACTAAAGCAAATGAAAACCATCCACGAGCAATAGCTAATCTTCCACCATAGTTGAGTACTAAATATGTTTCTAGAAATTAACAGAAAAATGTAAAACATAACTGAAAATTAATTAAATCAACTGGGAAGACTTACTAGATGTTGCCTGGAGTTACCCTCATAGGTTTTGATAGATTCCACACTTGATTTCTTGACCAATGACTTCCCTTTTGATCTTATTGGAATTTAGAGATGGGGAGTTTCCATAGGCAATATCTCCTACCCTGGGGTTTTAGATAGCATGGAAACCTAACTAGGGTTTTGATGCGAGGGAGATGGAGGGAAGAAATACTTAAAATAAAAATAATAATAAAGGGTGGGAGAATATACACTCTCTTAGGGTCTGTAAGGGAATCCACCCTAAAGACCTTTTCACAAGATCAACTTTTTACTGAATCACGAAATTCTTAGTTTATAATGAGGGACTTCCTTCCCTTAAATGCAAAATAAAAGAAATAAAAAATAAAAAACCCATAAAATTCTCTCTCTCTCTAAAACTCACGTAAATATGTTCTCTATCTCCCTCCTACGTTATCTTTATCTCCTTATTTCCTCTCTCACGTGGATCTCTATATGAGCCTCCATAAAATTTCTTTCTACCTTTTAAATCCATATAAGCAATATTAGAAAATTCGGCTGCCTAACCACCTAGGTGAAAAAAATTTCAAAACGCGTAGGCGCAGTCTGAGCTGGTGCATTAGGCGTTTTGCTTCTGGGTGTCTGGCTAGGCGGTTTGGGCGGCCCCTAGGTGCCATTGTCTGGGCACCCACCTAGGCGGCGCCCCGTGACAACTTGCAGGTGGCGGAAAAACCCTCGAGTGAGGGTAAAATACATAAATTTTCCCCCTTAAAAGAGGGAAAAAGGGTTTTAGGGGGTATTCTGAACTCCCTATAGAAAATCTGTGGCCTTTAGGGAGAAAAACCCCTCAGAAACGACTATTTTGTGATTTATCAAAAGATCGATAAATTTTTTATTTTTTCAATTTTTTCCCAAAACGAAGGCAATAGTTTTTTGGTGGATTTGGAGCTTCTAATAGTTGATTTTGGGAACTTTTGGCGAACCAATAAATGAGGTTTGCACCGACATCGATTTGATTTTGATATTTTTAATGTATTAACATATATTTGAAAGAGGGTTTTGATTTTATTTTGCTACAACATATTATGTTATGAATCATGTGTTTTTTCTTTTACGATATATTTACATGTTTGTAGTTAAAAGATTTGATTTGTTTGGTGATTTATTGATTTTTTTCTCACTTGGACGATGAAATTGAGAATATATCATATTCTTTTATGAATAATTGATTCCTTTTTTGTACAATGTGTCTTATTTTGATAGTCTATTTTTATTTTTCTTTTAGTTTATTTAATAAATAATTGATTATGTGACATTTGGGATTTCAATCATTTTAATGTCTCACAACTTACAAGTTAGTAAGTTACAATCTCTTTGAGACTTGTACGATTGTCTCATTCGTAAATATGTTATGTGATTGTACTCATTGTCATATTGTATTGTTGTACTATTATGTTTTCGTCTATTTCATGATCACGAGGAGTTTGGGGCTCTAAAATTGCCCTAAGGCCATAAACCATGCCTTAAGAACTCCCCTATTTTTTATGTTTGGGGTGTGGGGTTGGTTTGATTTTTTTGAGGGCACCCACCTAGGCGGCCAGGCACCCAAACAGCCTAGGTGCCCGAATCTGTTTTTTTAACTTTGAATTAAAGTAGGACTTCTTTAGGTAAGCCCAAGTTACCCCAAGTGTATATCCTGGAAACTCAACCATGCATAACTTATCTCTTTAAAACCAACTAAGGGTAGCTTATCCTAAAATCCAACCCCCTAACCACATAAAAAAAACTCATGCCACCCCCACCCAATTCCAAAAAACAATAACCCATTTAAAAATAATAAAATTAATTTTTTTTTTGAATTTTTGAATTTTCATCTACGCCATTCTCCTGAGGTTAGGAGAAGCTCGACCTCGAGTGTGATTCAGAGAGGGTCCCCTTCATCACCATGCAAGATTATTTTTCAAACTTGATCTTCTTCTTGAGCTTCATCCCCTTTACTTAGCCAAATGTACCTCCGCCTTCTTTTTTGGGCATTCATATGCCCGATGTCCTGTTTCATTGCACGGATAGCAAGTAATCTTTGAAGTATCCATTTTTCTTTATTAAATTTGGTTGGCGCAAAATGTCCTTCTAACTGTAAAATCACTTATCGATGCTCCATTGGTATTTAGTCTCTACTCATAAAACAATTTGAAAAGCTTCACTTAAACTGCATGGCCGTAGAAAAACGTCGTCCCTAATGGTTGGTTGAAGCCCATTTACATATCGAGCAACCTTTTGTCCTTCGGTCTCTTATAGGTTGTTTCGAGCTACTAATCGATAAATCTCCCCAGTATAATATATTAATATTCTACTTTCTTCTCATTATGTCGATGATTTTGGAGTTCTCTAAGGAAAATTTGCTCATGATCCAAAAAACTTTTCTTTCAATTTCATTGTCATGGCCAGTCAGTCATTTTTCTTTTTCTAATATGAAATCAGGATTGTTGAACTTGCTCTCACCAGGCCGCAACATACTCACAGAGCTTGGTTGCAACAAGTTTAACCTTACATTCCTTTGGCAATCCACTCAATTCAAAATAATTTTCAACTGCACTTAACCAATCAATAAAAGCTTTCTCTGTGGAGCTTACTATGAAATCTTGTGGATGCTTTATAGGACATGGATCTTGTCTACAAATTTGTTCTTGACATTTTCGCAGTAATTTAAAAAGCGGAACGCCCAGTGCCTGGGCGGCTGCCTAAGCGGTCCAGAAGGTCTAGTCACATCGCGCTGACCTAGGTGGCAAAAAAAGGCAGAAATCCCTAGGTGCCCGCCCAGGGCCTGCGCCCCGCCCAGAGGCAGAAAAGCCACTTGTTGGAGGCATTTTTTGTCCTTTTTTTTTTTAATACTAAAGTGAAAAAACTGTGGGTTTTAGGTTCATTTGAAATCTAAAATCCATTAGAGCCTATTTTAGAGAGAGAAAAACCCAAAAAAATTAGTTTTTGGTGATTTCCTTAGGTATGAGAAATTGATCAAAACATCACCCATTGATTATAGACTTAACTTTGGCTGTTTTAGATACTATAGAGACTTGGCCGCTCAGGTTCTTGGTGTCCGCCTAGGCGCTGGGAGCCTGGACCCCTCAGGCCGCCTAGGACTCGCCTAACGGCTTTTTGAAACATTGCATTTTGGATCAGGTGCTCGAGTCAGTCGAGGATCTCAATTCGTCACTACAATGAGATCTGGCGCCAAATCCACATGGTTGCAAGCCCTCTTCTCGATGAATGGTGTCCTCCAACCATCGCAACCTCTAAGTAGTTTCACGTATGTCTCATCGGATACTCTCGAAGTCCGTGTTCTTGCTCTCCTGAATTTGTTGACTCACATACTCTCTTATTTGCGACAACATATTCTCAGAGTGTAAGAGCAGGTTTCGACGGCATTGTTATTGATACATCGTACTTACTCTGATACCAGCTGATGCAGGGCAAATGGAGGGAATAAATAATTAAAATAAAAATAATAATAAGGGGTGAGAGAATATACCCTCTCTTAGGGTCTGCAAGGGAATCCACCCCAAAGATCTTTTCACAAGATCAACTCTTTACTGAATCACCAAATTCTCTATTTACAATGAGGACTTCCTTTTCTTAAATACAAAATAAAAGAAATAAAAAATGAAAATAAGAAAAAAAACCATAAAACTCTCTCTCTCTCTAAAACTCACGTAAATCTTTCTCTATCTCCCTCCCACGTTATCTCTATCTCCTTATTTCCTCTCTCACATGGATCTCTATATGCGCCTCCATAAAATCTCTTTTTAAATTTTAAGTCATAAAAGTGGTACTTCTTTAGGTAAGCCCATTTACCCCAAGTGTATAACTTGAAAACCCTACCATGCCTAACTTTTCTCTTTAATACCAACTAATCCTAGCTTATCCTAAAATCCAACCCCCTAACCACAAAAAAAAGCTCACGCCACACCCACCCAATTCCTTAAAAAGATAACCCGTTTAAAAATAATTTTTTATTTTTAATTTCTGAATTTTCATCTGTGCTAGGTTTAATTAGGGTTGGGCTTGAAGGCATAGAATCCTCCTATGGCTGGGCTTACCCCTTTATCTCCAAATTGCAAAACCCTAAGTAGGGTTTCAATGTGCCACCCTTATCATATCAAATTTTGGATGGTATGACCCTTTCCAGAAGGGGGAAGAGAGAAAAATGAATTTTTTAATGAAAGAGAAATTTAGTGCATGGAGGAGTGAGAAATATGTGTGATGAGAGAAAAGGGCTCAATGGTGTTTAAATAGAAAGAATTCCTTCTCCTATTAGAATTCCTTCCTTAGGTGTCGCTTATCCAAAGACACAATTTGACCAATAGGAAGTTAAGAAATCTGTGGGGTAAGAGAGGACAAATCTGAGCCATCCATCCCACGAATCAACCATCATGATTTTTGGAGGATTAATCCCCTTATAATTTTACCCAAGTCTTACTTCTATTTAAATTTTATCCCTTAAGTTTTGGATTGATTAGAATTCTAACTTAATTTTTTAAATTAGAATTATAATCAATCCAAAACTTCCTAATATCTTTCCAAAATCTGTAGGAAGCCAAAATAATTAGAGTTTTGGTCAAACCAAACTCCTATTTACAACAATCTTTTTAAAAACATGACTCTCACTTGAATCAGAATCAAATAATTTTTTTTTCTTTTTTAATTTTAAAACATTTCTAACTAACTGAAACTATTAACTAGAATTGGCACATAAACAAAACAATGGGGTGTTCCACCCTAGGGACTTTATGTGGGCCCTACAATGCCACACATCACACTCATAGGGGGCACACACGCATGTGGGGACGGGATCGTAGGTCCCCACATGTCCTGCGTAGTTCTGAAAATTTTGAAACTACCCTTTTTAATGAGTTTACAGCAGAACTAAATTTTTAAAATTCTGAAAAAATTTGTAAAAATCACAAAAACATCTTTAATGCCAAAATAAAATATTTTTTTTTAGAAAAATACCAAGTTAAAATATTAGTAGTGGACTGGTAAATTGGGTCAAAATTAGTGACATAAGAGCGCTCCACTTGACCGAAGAACCATGATCCATTACTGCTTTCTTATCCAACCCAACGAAGACCCATGGCCCATTGTCTCAATGCAGGGGCTCATGATTGGCTTGTCATGTTGGACGACAAAATGTAGAACCATGATTCTGGAATGTGGATTACAGTTCCTCCTTTAAGAACAAGTCCAACACTTGTCATTACTGTACAAAAGGGGCTCTCTATATGCACATGTACATGTGTCCCTCAATAGAGCTGCTTCCTAATAGTGTGGTTGTCATGTGTACATGCTGTGTAGAAGTTTGTTGAGGCTTTGGCTCTTACTTTCACATGCTTACAATCGCACATAGGAGACCACATAGTTCTCCTGGCCTATAAACATCATCCCTAGGCATTTTTCTGACCTCCACAAGGGATGACCCACTGTAAACCCTTCTCGATAGTGCCACATTCCCAAAAGTAAGGGTATATTTAGGGCTATAAATCGTTTAACCCATGGTCAGTCAACACAAACACTCTCACTGATGTGCGTATTCCACTATCAATTATCATTTTTACAAGCCCTGTAGGCCTTTAAAGGCCACAAAACTCAACACTGCCGAGGCAGTAGGGCAGGGCAAGGTACTAATTGGGTAGGGGTTCTCTCCTGCAACCAATCCTACAATTCACCAATAGCCCATCAGTTTGGCTGAGACAGATTCCCATCATATTGGTCTTAGTCCATATTAATCTTGAGTCCTGTGGACAAGTCAGAGCACGTTAGAAGTAACCATTAGTGATCGACTTGTTGGTTGTCCACGTTTGCTAAAGATAGGGTATCATTTAGTAATTGTAAATCGGAAATTTGAGGGTCCCTGCTTGATGATGCGAAGCTGATGATGAGTTTTGGGTCGTATATCTTAGAGATGGTTCTACTAAATATCTCTCTTACAATGGTGAAAAGGAAGGAGGTCACCTTGGCATTTGGAGAAAAAGCCTTGCCAGCTGCCATTTTAGAGGGCCAAGAAGTATGTTGAACCTATATAACCTGAACGCCACCTTCTCCACCTACTCCCAAACCCCATAAGACATGAACCTTGTCCACACTTTTTCAGTCTATGTGATCACATGCCTTTCAAGCTTGAATAATGGGCCTGCTAGTTTGGATCGGTTGTGAGAGTAAATACATTATGAGAGATTATAGAAGATTTAAAACTCAACACTGGTTATGGTGGGGCGATTTGGTTCAAGTGGAAGGCTTTAAAAGGGCAAGAGGAAGGGGAAGGCCCAAAAGGACATGGATGGAAGTAGTGAGAAGAGATATGGTGATTTATAGTTTGATTGAGGGTAATGGGCCTTGATAGAGCAGAATGATAAAACAAGATTCATGTAACCGACCCCAAATAGTTGGGATTCGACTCGGATGATGATGATGATGATAACCTTGGCTTGGACTTGTCAGGGTCTTGAGCCCTAGTTAGTGGTGTAACTTGGCGAAATTCTTTGTCAAAATTACACAAAAGGGACCCTCAGTGAGATTCAAGACGGTATGAGGTTCCAAAACCAAACCTAATGCGATAGTGAGAACTGAGAAAGTATGGATGTCTGAATTTTGAGCGTTTCCCAATGTACAGAAAAAGATCAAATTCAAATACAATGAACACTGGACGAGCATAAAATATGAAATTGTAAGGGACTATTTTTTTAATTTTGATAATAAAATGGGATTTTTCAGTAAAATTCCCTTTTTCTAAATCCATATTTTAAATCGGCATAAATGGTTCTTTAGACAATGAAAAATCATAATTAAAAACTTGAAAAAAAATGTAAGGGATGATGTACTAATCATGTTCCTAAGAGTTCTATAAAATTAGGACCTCGTTATGGTCCCATAAATGGAAGGAAGCCTTTTAGCTAGGACCCTATTGTAAATAGAAAAATTTGAAGGCTATGATTAAATCAAATGAAATCAAGGGATCTTCTTGCTTGATGATGATAGAGACAAAAAGACACTAGGTTCCTAGTATATCTGCATTTGTAGACTCCTTTGCTTTGTTATGTTTTTTTTTTTTTTGTTTCATGCTGTACAGCATTTGAAGTCGAACAATTGTTTCTTGTGGGCTGGACCACATTTCTACAACATGCAGTAAAGAGGTATAAAGCATCCATCTTAAAGATGGATGCAAATAGGTGGTCCATCTAAAAACAATTGTAACTAACGGTCCAAATGTTCTCTTAATATAATTATTATTTCTAGTTTTCAAAAATTATTTATTTCTTCATAGTCATGATCTCCATGTTAAAAATTATATATTCTCTAAAAATTAGGATCAAATTATATTTTAAAAATATATTTATTGCCAAGCCTGCATTTGTACATATGTGGGCTCCACCGCATGCTAACCGCGTCCTTTGAAGTTTCCTAAAAAGTAAAAAACAAGAGGTATCGACCGCCACAGCTCATTGTCCTCTTTCCCCTGACTCTGTGAATGAAGTTGAACAAATATCACTTTGCTACAGAACTTGAAAATACCTCAGATAGTTATAAGAAGCAAAACAGGAAATCTGGAAGAGGGGGAGAGAGAGAGTCTGGAGGTAGTTCTGTAGTGAACTAAGTATGCTTTGGGGCAACCTATATTCTCTCACTTGAAAAAATAGTGTGCTTTGGGACAACAGATGGGGACCTATTTTTTCTAACTTGAGAAAATATAGTGCATTGTTATAATAAGGGAAAATTTTGTTTTGTTTTTTTTTTTTTTGAAATTAAAAGAAAACGTTTTTGTTAGTGAGCGAAAAGTGAAGGTACCCCTCATACTCGTATTCCTATTCATATTTTTCAGTTGATGGGGTTTGTTTTCCGCAGTTTGTCTTTTGGTCTATAATCCTACATGGAATTGACAATCCTGACCATTTATGAGATTTGCAACAGTTGAAAGATCTTGCCGAGAGACTACCTGTTGGAGCTGCAAGGAAGCTCTCTAGTGATATCTCAACTGTACATGGGGATCGACTAAATAACCAGTTAGTCGTTCATGAATCAGAAACCAATGGCACCACGAACTCATCTGTTACTAATGGCCCAACAATGACTATTAGCAACAGGAGTTTGAGTCAAGCTCGACCCATGGGTGACCACGAAGCAGCAACAAAGAATGGGAGCAAAACAATGAGCCAAGATGGTGCAGACCATGCACAGGAGAGAGTTGTACAAGATGAACCCGGTGTGTACATCACCCTCACCTCCTTACCTAGTGGCGCTGTGGATCTAAAACGGGTGCGCTTCAGGTATATTTTAATGCTCTATAGCCCCTCCCCATTGAATCTTTATATTCTTTTTTTTGTTGGAAGTCTCTCTCTCTCTCTCTCTCTCTCTCTACACAAGTGAATAATAAGAGCTCTTCGTCCTTTCTCTCACTAAGTGTTAGTGAATAAGATGAGCTCCTCTACAAGCATGCTTGAGTTCCAATAGCACGTGTTCTCTCTCTCTATATATAATCTGTGTGTGTGTTACAATAGCCTAATACGCATATGCTTGAATTGTTTTTTTACATGCATTCTCAATTTAGAGTTATGTAGGGATCTGGTGCAATTATACTTGCCTCTCTCATCTTTCTTTGTCTGGGTGTTCGTCCAATATATCTCCCTCCATTGCCTGTATATTTTGTTGTTTGATCATTTGTACAAAATCTCTATGCAGTCGTAAACGGTTCACTGAAAAGGAAGCTGAGTTGTGGTGGGCAGAGAACAGGGCAAGAGTGTACAAACAATATAATATGCAGTTGGTGGAGAAACCACCCAATGATGGTGTTGGGGATGGGAATGCTGATGCATCCTGGTGATCATAGGGAGTTCTGCTTTGTCTGTGTTTCAACTCGAAGCCTTCGGTGTGAAGTCTGATCTGATTCATTTGATGCCTCTCTTACTCCTCTTACCCTTAAGAAAAGTTGGCAATTTGAGAGAGAGAGAGAGAGGATCTCCATTTACCATATTCTTTGGGAGGGTAACCGGATCTTGGGCTTGAGGTGAATTTGGTTTTTATTTTTATTTTCTGTTTTTTTTTGTAAATTGTTCGTGGCTGGCTGGCTTTTATTCAGTATAGCTGCCTTGTAAATGATAATGAAAGATGTGCTTCTTCGGGTAAATATATATATTTTGTTGAGAAGTTCGGGTAAATATATTCTATTTTTGATATAGCACATGAAGACCCCTTTCTTCCTCTCTCCATTAGCAGGGATGTATTAATTTTATATTGTATCCCCGGTGGGAATAAAAATCCCACCCTGATTCATATTATGCATTTGATTTGTTTAGTTACTGTCAATTGGTGATGTGAACTCATGCCCCACGATTTTCTGATGGAGCTCACTTCCATAACCCATCATCCCTGCTGAATTTCTTTCCCTGTCCAGAGAGAGAGAGAGGTACCAGAGCAACGTCTATAATGGAGTGGTGATTAAGCAGCCCATTGCTCAGGTCTCGTCTCTATTGTATGCCAAATTGCCAATACAATGACTTGCTGCATTTTTTTTTGTTTCGGTAGATGAATCCCCTATGCCCTTCCTTTGTGAATTCAGTCTGATGGGATGTATGGATATAGGGAGCGGTGTGTATAGAGCCTAGTCTCCAAACAATCAAATTAGAGCAGACCTTTATTTATAAAATTTAAAACTTAAAAAATAGTGTAGATATGTATGAAAACTTGAAAATTTTGCAAATTGACGGTCTAAAAATGTGTTAGAAAATGCACTATTTTCAAAACTTGAAATCCATTTTTTTCTTACGTCCATACATCTCGATATCGAGATGATAAATTTGAGGATATTTGGGTATCAAAACAACCTCTTCTAATGAAATTTTTGAAGTAGGCTCTAATTTGGTTGCTTGAAGCCTCAGCTCCATATAAACTTTTCTCATATATAGAGCTCACCTCAAAAATTTCACTACAAGAGGTGGTTTTGATGCTCAAATGTCCTCAAATTGATTATCTCGACATTAAGATGTATAGACAAGAGAAAAAAATGGATTTCAAGTTTTGGAAATAGTATGTTTTGTAACACATTTTTGAACCGTCAATTTAGAAGATTTTCAAATTTTCATATATCTGTCGATCTATGCTTATTTTTTAAGCTTTAAACTTTATAAATAAATATAAAAATACATTTTAAGGCTATCACAAAGATTATCAATATTGAAATCACATTTTTTGACACCATTTTAGAACCTAGGCACTATACAAACCGCACCTTATACGATCTACACTATTTTTGAAGGTTTACACCTTACAAATAAAGATGAAAATATATTTTAAAGCTATCACAAAGATTTCCAGTATTGAAACCACATTTCTCAACACCATTTGAAGTTAGGCTCTAATTTAGTTGTTTAGAGCCTATGCAGTATACAAACTGCACCATGTCCCACTGTTTTCTTTATATAATTATTATTTCTAGTTTTCAATTTTTTTTCATATTCATGATCTCCATGTTAACAATTTTATATTCTCTAAAAATTAGGGTCAAATTATATTTTAAAATGTATTTCATATCAAGCCCGCATTTCTACAATATGCGGGCTCACCGCACGCTAACCTCATCCATAATATAATGAAACAATTTCCAAAACCTAGGTTAAGGTCATTTATTTAACCTTATATTCTAAATATACATTCAAATTATTCCAATAAATGACCACAAAACAATAAAATTTGAAAACACAATTTAGAAAGTGTTTTTTTAGGTCAATTAACATAGGCCATCCATTTTGAGATGCTTAGATCTAGGCATTAGAAGGATATTTTTTCCGTTCCAAAATTTTTAGATGGCTTTACTATCACTAGATTAACAAAGATAAAAATAAAAAATGATTTTGAGTTTGTAATGGCCTAGATCTTGAAATGCACTAAATGGATGGTCTAGATTATTGTTGGAAGGACTTATTTTAACCATATCTATGATGTAAATTGATTTTTTTTTTTTTGATTGATTATTAGGATAAAGAGAGGGTGTGTGTGATTTTTGGGGCAACACAAATGCTACAAATATGATTTT